>PVKU01000877.1:0-379745 GCA_004027475.1 Anoura caudifer
AAAAAAAAAAAAAAAAAAAAAAATGGGGGTGGGACGTGAGACTGGAGAGGCAGATAGGGCTCAGAATAACAGCCATACCGAGGAGCCTGGCTTTCAATCCAAAGGCCTCGGGGAGCCACTGAAGAACAGCAGGGAAAACCTGACAAATTCAAGGACTATGGGGTGGGTGGTTCCTCTTAAAGGGCAATGACCAGCTGAAAGAAAGAACGAGAAGAAAAGCTCTGATCCCTAAATCCTTGACCCCATGGGGTCAACTTGCCAGCAGAAACCGACATGAGACCTCACACAGCACCATGCGGAGACAGAGCTTCCTTCTCACTGAAACGCATTTGGCTTCAGTTTCCCCGTCTGGATGCCTCTGCCCACGTGGTCCTCACCTTCTACATGGACTCACCTTCTATACAGACTTGGTATCAAAGACAACCTTGCTTCTGAGGAACTCATTTTTCTGCAGTGTTAGAAAACTGTTTGATGGTCTTCATTCATTCGTTTTTACCACATTCCAGATCACCCGGAGGCAGCCAGAAGGGTGCAGTCACCTACTGAAAAGTCAAGTCAGCACCACTGGGGAGACAGCACCTCTGAGGTCAGAGCGCTGAGCGGCAGTGTGCAGCGTATGCCTTCAACCAGCGACCAGAACGCAGGCCAGGACCCCAGCGGTGGCCGTGGCCGTGCTCGTTTGTCATCACCCTAATGACCCACTCTCACATTTCTGCATCCCATCCCGATGATGCGGGGTTCTAATATTTGGTTTAAGTATTTTTGTCTTGAGAGAAGAACACTCCCATCAGAAGATAAAACCATGGTTTCAAGCTCTTGGCCATTTCAGAAACTTGGCTATGTCACCTCTGTGTCACTGTGGTGCTGTCACACGGCCACCACATGTGGCAGGAAGACAGGCTGGAGCCTGGAAGGGCCCCTGGAGCTGCTCCTGGCACTGCAAGTGGTAAAGAGGAATGGAAGCTGCGGCCAGTGGTGCTCCAGCGTGGTGCTTGCCAGTTCCCTTAGCGTGCAGACCCGTTACGGCCAGTTTTAAGCTCCCAACAGCACCTTCCTGCATCATGGAAAGCAGTTGGGGAGGCCATCCTTTTACCACATGTTTAAAAGATATAAATAAGACAGGTAATAGTCAAATAATTAGAAAGTGATAGGTTTGAGGGTATTTATTACATTGGTTTTAATATACTTATTTGATCATGAGTTTATGTAATTTGATTTTTAATAATGGCTGTTTTTTAAAAACGGCCCACAGCAGTGCTGAAAATGTACTAATCTATTCTCACATGTCAGTACAAGATACATTCAGCACACCCCTGAGGAGAATTCCATAGAAAAAGGGCCCGGATCCCTCAGAAATGCAGGTTGGGGCCACCTTTCCTGGTTAAATAGTGCAGTTGAGGTTCTGGCTGCCGGCAAAGGGAACCTCCAATACTGTGGAGGAGTAACGTCCAGTTGCAAAACCGAAGCAAAGAGCAGTTACCCATATCATTGCATGTGTGCGTTTATGGGCTTTAACTAATTTTCCTTGTCTTTCCTGTCATTATCCCTCACTCCTGGCGTAGTTAACTTTACAATTTAGTCTCTAGGTCAGATCACAGAATATTGAAAAAGAAAGTGACAAAACTAGAGGAGGAGGATGCCCCAGAGTCCCTGGACTTGGACCCCAAACTGGTTACAGTTCTTATGAGACAGTGGGTTGTCTCCCCTTAAAAAATGGATGAACGCATTTTTTATTACATGAGGGTTAGGACAGAGGCAGTTATGTTTATTTTGTTTTAAAGAAGGGATATTCTTGATGTGGTAAAATCTCACAATAACACGCTACCTCATAATGCAAACCTGGACATAGCACAATCGGTAACCGCCTCTGTCCTCTGCCAACCTCTGTCCTCGGACGGAGGCGGACTCAGTTTGTCTTCTGCTTCTGCAATGGGATCAAGGGATCTGGAAGGAGGATGAAGCTGAGCAAGGAAACAGCAGGCAACCCGTATCGTGAAGTAGAGAAATGGACAGTGTACTCCTACATCACTGGCATTCTCCCCACATCCGGACAACATCATGAGAACCAGCTACATAGGAGAGTCTTAGAATCACTTCCGCTGTTCTAGAATCCCTTCCCACTGCAGGACCCAGAATCATTCTCTTGATATTTGAGCTGGAACTGCCAGCTGCCCCAAATGACACCATATGTGAGCCGAGACCTAGACCCAGAGGAATCACGCAGTGGGATTCTCAGTCTGCCATCCAGCCAGCTGTGCAGTCTCGCCCGGTTATTAAGCGTGGTCACAATAATACAGCCCAGATTTAACAAGACTTGAATACTGGAGGGAACGTACTCATAGCATGACAACATGGTTTTATGGTGTTGGATAGCAAAGGGAAGCTGGTAGATATTTGTATTTTATTTGTTTGATTTTTGACTTTGGACTTAAGTCCATTTCCATCATTGAGAAATTCCCACCTTATGAGTCTCAGTATGAGGCAGTGCTGATGATGTCCAATGCTCACTTTCCCAGCCTCCCTTGGGGTCAGCACAGTTAGGTGCCACTGGATACCAACCTGCCCAGGACCTGGCACTGATCCAGTTCTGAGACATGGTTTAGCTGTGTAGCCTTGAGACATCTTCCCAGTGATTCCATGAGCTTCCTAATATTTTTTTCAATGAACTATTTTACTGCTTAAATCAGACAACTGTTCTTGTAGCTGAGCTCTCTTAATACTATATAAATAATTTTGAAGGGAAAGTAGCCAAGTTTCATTCTAACTTTTGAACTAGTGACCCCAGAAGCAGGGCCACCCACTAAGAGTTCTGGGCACAGAGTGGGTTGAAGTGAAATGAAGAGTCACTTTGAGCAACAATGAAATGCTTTTGAATGAGTCTGCTTCTGGCATCAATTTGCCACCTCCTTGGTGAGCTCTTTGAATCCTCTGCCTTTAATCTCACCTTTCAAATGGCTTGTCTTCCAGTCACCATTGCAGAGGCAGGAGAGGAGCTCTTGTATCCGCAGCAACCCCATTCTCCCCTGTGTTTTTTACCAGCTTTGTTCACGCACATAAGCAAGAGCTGACTGCATCTCAGCAGAAGGGAGGGGCGCAGAGGGGAGGGCAAATGGACAAGCATGCGAGGACGTGTACACCTCAACCAAACTTAGTGTCAAAGAAAGCAACCCCAAAATTCACAATTCAGAGAAAACAGCGAGAACATGATGGGTCCATATGCCAAAACAGACAATAATCACTCCACAAATGGAACCTCCTAAAACTTTGGTGCTCAGAAGTACTGTTGTAATAATTGAAGCATCTCTCTTTCTATTCAGGTCTAGATACTGGAATTCAGTTATTTATCTGAGGTCACACCCATTCTCAGGAACATGCCCAGGAGCCAGAACCAAATCTTGCTCACGGCTGTACATTTCACAAAACTTTATACATTCTCATTATTAAAGATGTCCTGGAGGGTCCATAGATATTACCAAATGTGATCTCTCACACACATTCATTCCCAGTCCCATTCATATTCATTCTCTCTCTCTCTCTGTCTCTCTCTTTCTCTCTCTCTCTCCAGTAAGACAAAGAAACTTTCTACAGAAAGAGAAGTCCCAACTTCCAACGGAATGCACTCATTGCTAAAGATACCCTTCACTTGATTTAAAGTTAATTTCTCCCCCCAAGACATGAACAGGGCCATTTTAGAATGTTCTCAGTAAACTTTGAACTTTAGAAACTTACTGTGCTAGTTTTCCCAGCATAGGTGCTGGCCATCACAGCACCAGGCATAAACTGGACAGACCAGCCTCCTGAATACACCCAGCTACGAATGCAGAAAGGAGAGGATTGGCATGCGCTGCTGCTCAATGTTTTCCTTGTAATGTAAAGTGACAGGAAAAGCTCTCCGGTCCACACAGGTCCTAAAGGTGCCCTCCACTGGTTTAGAGAAGTGGCTTGGTGGCAAACACTAGCGACTTTACAGACTCATGTTTTTCTTTAGCCTTTAGGAAGATCAGAGCTGACTTTGCAGCCCCAGTTTAGTTATGACATGGAGAGTTTCTCTACTTTATCTTACCTCTCAATTTTCTAATATAACTACTTTTACCTTGTGTATATGTTTCTGTAAGTCATTGCTTATTTTTATAGAGTCATTGAAAGTTTTAAAGATATTACAGAGAAGCCCTGCTTACTATGTGCCTAGTTTCCCCCAATGGTTACACTACATAAATACAATGAATTATCAAAACCAGAAACTTGATATTGGCACAGAGGGTATGCGTGATTCTAGGTCATGTAACCACCTGAATAGACTCATACAACTATGTAACCTCACCTGCAGCCAAGGTGCAGAGCTGTTCCACCACCACGAAGGTCTCCTCGTGCTGCTGCTTCCTGCTCACACCCACTCCCCCTGACCCCTGGCAACCACTGGTCTGTTCTTCACTGCAGTTTTGTCATTTTGAGGATGTTATATGCTCTTGAAGTACATTTACTTGTCCACTCAACTCTTTTCTTTAGATGGTTTTCATCTGCCTTTTTTTGTTTATCACTTCTTCACGTGGAAGTCTCTGGGCTAGGGCAGCCAGTTCTGGAGAGAGTCAAAGTTTTCTAAGCACCCCTACAGTCAGTAGCTTTTAATTTGGCTTAGGAGATTTAGAAACAAAACCAGTAAAACTGATTTTGAAGTTCTGGCTTCCAGAGCAGTGACAGAATAAATTCTGTTGCTTTAAGCCACCATGTTTGTGGTAGTTTGTTACAGCAGCCATAGGAAACTAATACAGTCCCCAACAATGAGGACATGCCTTTCTGATACAAGGTATCTTTTACAAACTTCTCTGAGTTCAGAATAAAAGTAAAACTCTACCAAAAGGGAATCCCTTGCCACATGGCTGTGCTTTGATTTTGAAAACTGACTTAATGTCATCAAGAGTAAAATATTAATGAGTAAAGATGGCTGCACAGAAGTAGAATTTGAGTTGTTCCTCGAAGAATTATGTATGATAGGAAGGAATAGAGTGAGAGATGGTTTCAGGTGGTGGGAATAAAGTGGTCCAAGCAAGGAGGCTGGAAAGCCGAGGACTATGAGGCCATGACACTGGTCCAGTTTGGCTGGGATGGAAGAGGGTCCTTATCGGGAAAAGTGGGAAAAAGCACTCAGTACAAATGCCGTGGCTCCCTCCTTTATCAGTCCAGGCATGGGTTTTCATTAGCTTTCCTTCTCTATGAGTAACCCCACCAATATGGGAAACTTCTATAGATCACTTTTCTAAGATCTGAGCCTGAAGAGTGGTATTATGTGGTTTGCTGTAGAAATCCCACCTAAGTGGGTCCTATCGACTTCCATGCCAGGGAGCTATTTGGATCCTAGTAGGATAGAAGCTTTTCCCACCTCTGGGAAATGGCTCCATGAGTTACTGACCACCTGTTTATCACTGTCTTAGTTATCACTCTGGAATAGTTCTCACAGTCCATTCATCAGCTTGGGGTGGGTGCGGTAATTCACAAAGCAAGCTGGTGGACTTTTCATCTGTCTCCAAGGCCCTGCCACTCACTCCAGTCCCAGCAGCCAAGAAGAAAAATATGGTGAAGTCTATTTTATCCAATATTCTGCTCAAGCTGTTAATGTGCACATCAGCAGCATGATGATGGTGTCTGTGGTGTTGCTGAAGACCCTGAGATGACATAAGGTCTTGACAGGCCTTGTGAATTCTTAAAGGCAGGGTAAATTGCTTTAATAGAGTTGCTTAGTTACAAAAAATCACATGAACCAGAATGTTGAATTCCCTGCCCACAATAAAGAACTCAGTTCTTCACAATCAATCCCCAATGGACAGGTTCCCCCAAATCCCTGCCTATTTATCCAAGATTGCCATTTGTTTTCTTACAAACAATTGCAGAAAGATTTGAAACTTGAAAGAATATATAGGTTTTGAAGCAGAGGGAAGAGCTAGGTAGATCAATGGAGCATAATGAAGAGTCAAAAATTAGCCTGAGATACACATAGGAATTTAATATCATCTCAATGTGGCATTGCAAATCAGTGGGGAAAACAAAGATTTTTTATTTAAAGATAAAATATAATCAATTAATTAGACAATCTTGCTAACAATGTAGACAGTAATCAGACTGAATCTGCACCTCAAATGATACCATAAAACAAATTCCAAATGGATTATTTGTTTAATATAAGTAATAAGATAATAAAAGCACTAGTAAAATACAGGTACACATGTTGGGAAAAATGGGTATGGTGTGACACCAATGCCCAAACCACAAAAGACTGACAAATTTTATTCTATACAACAATGAAACTTCTGAATGAAAGAAAAAAAAAGTTAAAGGACAGATAAGGAAATCGGAAGGAAACACTTGCCATTTATATGGCAAAGAGTTAACATCCTTTATAGCTGATTCTTAAATTAGTTACAAGGGTTAAGAGCAATTCTTGCCCACAAAGTCCAATTCAATCAAGCACTCAACTCTCATAAAAAAGAAAAAAGAAAAAAGGTAGGAAGCCTATTTATTGGATTTCCCGAATAAAGAAGGAAGTGGCCCCAACATCCTGTGCCATAATCTTCTAATGATAGGCTTCCTTGGAAGGGATGCATGCAGTGTTATTGAAAACTATACACCAAGCATTAACAGTTATATCTAGGTTTGGGGTGAATTATTTTTTTCTTTTTCCCATCTATATTTTCTAAAAGTTTCTAAATTGAATATTCTTTGCTTTGAAATAAAGGGAAAATATTTATATTAGCCCATGTTCTTAATTGCAAGCAACAGAAATTTTGGCTGTTTTAAGCAAGTAGAGGATTTATTAAGAATGCACTGGATTACAGAGAAGGTGGGAAACCAGGTGTGGGCCTCAGTAGACAGAGAAAGCTTCCATATCCTACATGAAAGTCTCTCTGTAGGGAAACAGCAGCTGCCCCATCAAACATTAGATGCTCATCTTTGGGCCACCTCCATCTTTGCACCAGGAACTTGGTTTTGGAGCAAACCCAAGTGCCCCTGCTACAGGAGAGAGAGGTCAGTACCACATCTGTGTGGGCCCTGAGAAAGAAGACACTTACTAAGAAGGGTTACTGGTGACTAACTTGGCCCAATTTTTTAAAAACAGAATCTAGCAGCTATTTCTATACAGGGGTCACACAAACCTCGCCTCAGGGAGAAGCCTGCACTGAACTGCCTGCCTGTACTGTGTTTCCACCATCTGAACCGGCCCTTATAGAGGAGTCCTGGAGTCCCATTTCAACCAATAGGACTGAGGCTTCCCTCCTCCAGTCAGAGCTGTGCAACTACATCCCCCATCAACATCTTCATGGAACAATCAAAGCAGCTCCGTTCTGACCAAACAAGACAGTGTCTTTTGGACCAATCAACTATGAAGATTTGGAGTCCTCATTTGCATGAGGAGGGGCCAATTGGGGACCAAGGGTGGGAATTTCTGTCTATATAAGCCAGTTCCCCGTGGGCTCTAGGAGCACACTTTCTCTTTCCACACGAAGACTGAAGATTGTGTTTTCCTGGCTGAGCTGAAACAGCAAAGGTGTCTCACTGAACAGAGCGGAGCCAGCACATCAGAGCAGAGCAGAGCAGAGCACAGAGAAAAGCGGAGCTATCCAGCCATCGGGGCCTGGCCCCAGGGCTGCCTCACAGCTGTGCTGTATCACAGTTGAGCTGTTTTGAGCTGAATACAGTTTTCTTCTTCACCACACCTCAAACTGGAGATTTGTGTTGGCTTTGAATTGGCACCAACAACCACTGGTTGACATCTACCTCTTACTGTCACTTAGTCCCCTAGTCAAAGTCAGGGGCACAGTTTGCAAAATGACCTCGTCTGGGTCATGTGCTCACATCCCCAGATATCGGAAAAGCAAACATTGGGCATTTTCAGCCTCTATAGAGGGCAGTGTCTGTTCCTCTCATTAACACTCGTAAGAGACAGCGCTTGCGGGGAAGCCCCAAGGCGGGCTGGGTGTCCAGAAGCAGGAGCATGCAGGCCCCACTGCCGCAGCCACGCCCTCGTTCTGTGTTGCTGCACCGTGAGTTCCCGAGGTCTGCTCCCGAAACCAGAACCGGAGCGCAGAGGCGCACATGTTTAGCAAATGGAGTTTGTCTTCTGGTCCTTTGAAACAGGAACTCATGCGAAGCTTCCAGGACCCAAGCCCTACAAACCCAATGTTTGTTTTCCAAGCCATGGTATGATCATATATACAATGATCTCTTTAAGAAAGACAAAGAACTGTATCCCAGCGGTGGCCCCTTTAAAGTCCCCAGTGTGGTTGTCTCTGGTAGGTGTGACCTGTGGGACAGGCATCACACTGACCCCCAGGTCCGGGTGTCTGTGTAAGGTGGGCGCATGTGCTGAGTGTTATGCTGAGCCCCGCATGTGTGATGCAAACATCCCCTCCTCTTATTTAGGAGAACTGAGTTTGTGTTCCCGCTGCTGCTTGGACGGTGGAAGGTTGGAGCCATTTGGGGCAGTGGGCTTGTAGGCCATACAGATGTAAATGTGATGTCCACATTGGCAAAGTCAGGAAAAGGTTATGACAGGATACCATACAGCTTAGATAGGGCGGGGTGGGGGAGCGTGGAAAGCACAGAATTCCATTTCCTTTCACACTGCAGGGCTACCTACTTTCCTTTGCAGGCAGGTGCGTGCCTTGATGTGTGGCTGTGGTGTGCACTGATGCAGACGTGGGCCGGTTGCCTTACATACCTCTGGCGATATGTCTGGATCTGCTACTTAAGACTCCTGAAAGGAAAGGTACTTTTAAACAGATTTTTAGCAAAGTGACACTGGGATGTGTAAGGTTAAGAAAATCATTGCCCAGGTTTTGCCCACCCACTTGGTCACTGGGTGTGGCTTTGAAACTTTGGGGCCTGCCATTGTTACCGTGAGTGACCATGGTCCTCAGGGTGGGGCTTGATCACACTCAGGTGAATGACACCAAATGGAAAACTTGGTCTTCGTGTTGTCACACTTGCAACTTTTAATAAACTACAAAGTTTTCTGTAAAAAAAAAAAAAAACAACAGACTCATAAGGCAGAGAATTCCCTAAATGTAGAGAGGTGGTTCATATGTTGTGTGGTTATGGCTCACTGCATAACACATTTTTTAAAAAAGAGTTTTATCAAAAATACAGAGGGAAGGAGAAATCTGTGAAAAGCACCAATAGTTTAGAGGCAATTGTGAATTCAGGGTGGGTGAACATAATTCACGCACAATTGATGCCTCCCCAAAGACACCTGGCACATGTGATGAAAAGCTGGGAGACCGAGTGTGTGTCAGACTCCGGCAGAGATGCCAGGGGGAGGGTTCGAAAAGAAGTCAGAGCTGGAATAACAGTTTGGGAGATGCTGGAATTCAGGGAGCAGTGAGAGCTGTGGGGCTGGATGGGACTGCCATTTACGGCTCTTTGAACAGATATTTAATGAGCCACTGTGTCCAATATGTGTGAAGGAGGGAACATGAGCGAGTGCGAGAGAGAGACCGACTCTCCTCACAAACGCTAAGTAGCCTAACTAAAGCCAAGGGGGAGGCCAGGGAAAGGATACTGAGACAATACCCAGTCACGGCTTTTAGAGAAAGAAAAAGTCTAAGAAAGTTAAAGAAAAAAAGGAGGTAGTGTGAAATGTAGGTAACGTTACATCTGATTCTCCCCCGAGGTGGCGACGGCAGAGCTGGGCTGCGTCGCAGATCCTCGCTGTGAAACCATCACCAACTTCCTTCCACTGCGTGCTCTCTGAGGCCTGTGTCGGGGTCGGGAGCTGGGCCCGAGGTCCCTGCCGCCGCCCTGGGACCCTCTCGCAGGGGTGCCACCGTCAGGCCGAGGCTGGCGTCTCCTGGGCCAGCCCCGCTTGCTAAAGGCCCTCGGGAGACAGTAGCATGTTTTGTTCCACACAGCTGAACGTTTGATTTTTATCATACTTATTCCTAAAGATGGATATTTCAGCCTTAGCTGGTGTGGCTCAGTGGACTGAGTGCTGGCCTGCGAGACGAGGGGTCACCAGTTCAATTCCTGCTTGGGGCTCGTGCCTGGGTTGGGGCTGGGCCCCCCCGGTTGGGGGTGTGTGAGAGGCAACAGATGAATGTATCTCTGGCATGTTGCTGTTTCTCTCCCTTTCTTCTCCCTTCCCTTCTTTCTAAAAGTAATCAAATAAAATCTTTTTTAAAAAATGGGGAAAAAAAAGAATTGATGCCTCAACTTGTTGCAAATTATCTTCCCCTGAAAATATGGTTTTAACCCTTAATACATCATTGGGGATTAACTTGCTTTTTTAAAATGAAAATTCATCCATCATAGTTAACACATTATAATTTACAACTGGTATAAATGAACTTGGCGAACTGTTTTTTAATTCCTGCCTGGGAAGCTACGCCATTTTCTATCTTGGAATGGCGGTGAGGGCAACGGGAGCACGGGCAGGCCAGGACTTGGAGGTGCACAGGGGGACCTGAGGGGAGGGGAGAGCACAGGAGGCCTGCAGGGACACAGGAAATGAACACAACAGAGAAGAAGGCAGGCAGAAACTACCCAAGACAAAGATCTGCTTTAAAAACTTGTTTGAAACATCTATACACCAAGAATAAGGCAGGAGGAAAAAAAGAGTTCTTCCTCGTGGACCCAAAGGACCCAAAATTTGGTCTATTATTAGTCTGAGTTCAATGATCTCATAAGCTACAAATTAGTCTAAAATAAGATTATTTAAAAACTAGTTAAAGCCTCTTGCCATCAAGTCTGACAGAAGCGTGCGGGAAGATGCCCCTGTTCATGCACGGCCCACACCCTGGAGGGGGTGCACGCTCCAGCGAGAAGTGTCCTGACTGCTGGGCTGGGGCCACGGGCCAGGCTGGCCACCTCGGAACCCGGGGAGCCTGTGCTCTTCCTAACGGATGCTGGGCCTCGAGTGTGGGACGCCTTCTGCCTTGTGCTGGCTGCTGGGAAGTTGAGTCAAATTGAGGTCGGCTGCAGAAAAGTAAACAGAATACTTGGTGTTCATGGTATGTTTTCTGCCTCCCCAGCTGCTGCTTGCTTTTCCTATCCTTTTAGTATTTACCATCTCCCTTCTCCTCCCCCTTATTAATGAAAAATTGCATGCCACCTTAATTTAAAATCCTTTCTGCAATGAGGTAGGGCAAAAACACTAAATATGCATATTGACATTCGCTTGGGAACCTAGAATATAAGTTCCAGGCACTAGCTCCTTTCTCATTAGCATCAGATCACAATGAAATTACCTCAAATTCTCTGTTGTCCTGGTAACTGCTCTCTACTTAGAGAACACAGAGGCCAAAATTGCCCGAAAGGGTCTGGAAGAAAAGCAAGGGCTTATTAAGGAATTCTTTCTGATGTTCATAACCAATGCAGCAAGCTGAGCCCGATGGGAGAATGGAGTCAGAGAAAAGCCCTCCTCACGGTCATCCCAGTTGCAGTGATGTACTTGGGCTTTGCCACTGTTAAGAGGCTATGCACATTATAATAACAAGATTGGCTATGGCACAGCAAAAATATTGACAATGAATAGTATTTTGGATCATCACAGATTGCAAATCCTCTTAAACACTTTCAACTCCAACAGATATATTTAGGCTTCGAGGAACAGTAGCTGGGGGAATTTCTTAAAGTGTCAATTGGTGTGAATGAATAGAGATGGTTTTAGAAGAACTATATTGCTTAGGGATTAGGGCCAACTGGAATAATTCACTTAAAAAAAATAAAAAAGCCTCAGAGCTCCAGGGAGCAGCTCCCCTCTATGTGATTGAGGCAGACACACTTCAGTCCTCAGGGCTGTGCTTGCAAGCCCTGCGGTGGTTTGGCGACCCCGTCCTCCATTCCCACAAAGAACGGTTTGTAATGATGCATTGTGCATACATGGCAGCTTGAAACTCCTGTGAGACAATGTTTCTAGCAACAACAGAGAGGGAAAAAATTTAGGTAGCAGTCATTTTTATTTTGGCTCAACGGATTTTTAGCAGGAATTCTCTGAATATGAATCGGCTTCATTTTTAAATCCTGAAGAAAATTTTCCGAAGAAGCCCATAAGGTGCCACTTTAGTCAGAGGCAATTTTTAAAAAGCTTAGAATAGTAAGAAAGAAAATTACAAAATCTGTTTGGATGTCGTAGGGGAAAAGTTACAAATTATAACTCCATTCCTTCCCACATGCTCCAAGTCTGTGTGCCTTTATCCTCCTACATAACACTGGCCCCTAGTTTCTGGAGGTGGGAATGGGATGGGAGGCATGGTGTAAATAGCAAGAGAAGTTTATGTTAAGGTATTGCTTGTTATGTTTTAACTGCAACTAGGAAAAGTGTGTTACAAGCACTTAATAAACAGCATGGTGCAGACGCTCTCCCCACAGTTGAGTGGCTGTTCTGCGCGTGGAATTCCAGTCCTTTCTGGATTGTTTGGGTATCACTAGTAAAATCTGACACTCATTAGAAGTAACTCCTCCTCTTTAGGTCTTTCCCCCCGTGGTCTTTAAGGACCACTGGAGTAGTCATCTTCAAACTCAAATTCTTTACAACATAGAGTGATCTGAAAACTATGAGAAATTGGTTTCTCAGAATGGAAATATCAACAGAGGGGTCCCGGCTGCTTGGATCTCCTGCAGGCACCCCTTTTAAAGGGGCCTTTGCCATATTCTTCCAGCCTGTAAGAAAGCAACTTAATGATGCATACAACTAATTATTATAAAATAAGACTGGATCTGCACGGTAGTTATTCACAATGTGGAAAATGACACTCCTTCATGGCCTATTTCCTTCTAACATGCATGCCCTCTCCCCAGCCTTAACGCAGTCTGTATACGTAAAACAAACACTCCGTGCCCCAGGGTCTGGGCCTTAAAACCATATAAAAGAGTCCTGTGGTTTAATGGTCCTTAAATGCACAACATCTTTTTCACTTAATGTAAAATCCATCTGATCTAATAGCTGTGACTGAATTATAGATATATATATTTTTTCTATTAAATGTTAATCTTCTGACTTGGCAGAGCAATAGAAGTCTTCTAAATTATTAAGGAGGCAATAACCTCTCTAAACTCCCTCCCAAATTCAGAATATTCCCAGGACTGTTATCTCAAAAAAATTGCAAACCTGTTTAAAATATAAAATTTGGGCCCAGTAAGTACAATTTGATGCTAAACATCAATTATAAGGGGCATGTTTTCACTGATGTCTCATGTCACTGAATCAGGGACACATACACACACGACGGGGAAGGCAGCCCTCACAGGCTTGGCTCCTTCTCACTTACACATGACATTTTTGTAACCTTCCCTCTTTGGTTGAATTCATTCATCATCAGTGTTTGTTCATGCAGGGGTAAATAATGGAAATGCCCTCTAATGAGTAAGCGATGCCACACGCCCAATTATGCTAAACGCAAGTGTGCTCACTGCTGAGGGTGTCTTACTGGAATGCCGTCTCTGCTGCTTCATCTTAAAAAGAAAAAATCTCTGCATTCATGACTCTTGTCAGCCAAAGGCCCCTACGTGCTGTAAGAAACAGAGGTGATGCTAAGAAGCGGTTTAGTCTGTACCTGGAGAAGATGGTCTAGATGGCCTTGTTCCAAATAGCCAAGTGCCAAAACACAGGCAAGATTTTCCAACAACGAAGTGTCAGATCCAGTTCAGTGGGAACAGTGAAACAAGAACAGGACTGCCCAGTTTCTGTTTTGTATTGCTGTGCACAATGTATTCTGAGCATGATGCACTTTATGGTGCCATCCTATTTTTCTTTCTGAAAATTATTCACATTTAGCAGCCAGGAGTAAGGTCCGGGTTCTTTGTTTCTGCCTGACGTGCGCAGCCACACTCTGCATACTCATCGCAGGCAGTCTCCTTTCAACCCTCACTTTAGCACCAGAGGTACGGCATTACTTTGATGAATAGAACGTGCAAGAGGAAAAAAGATCATCACAAGGTTGAAGAATCCAGCAATGAGGAAAATACAGAGGCAGCGAGAAGTCGTTTTCTTCCACCGTGGTGAAGCAGATACAACCCCTGCTGGCTGATGTCTGTAATCAGTGTAAGCAGTCACCATGGACACCAACAGCTCATTTGAATGTCTGCCCAATTCTATCTTGAAACAAGTGCACCAAGAGCACACCCTTCAGACAGGTAGGAAGCGTGTGCACGAGAACAGCGCTTACATCCGTTAGCGGACAGCTGGGACCACTTGGGAAACAGGGGGTCACCTTCTAAAGCTGCAAGAGTTTTAAAGCAGCAATAACCCCATGCCTTTAGAGTAACAACATTTTACACTGTAACATTTGGTTGGGGACAAGAGAAAAGGTTAAAACAAAAACCAAGCCATGAGAAAGATTAAAGTAATTTAATCTGTAGTTTTAGAACAACACAGGTATAGTGAGAGACTAGTCACTGTACTGTGAAAAAGTTCATTGGATGAATGTTTGATTTTACGTGAATAGTTCTTTACAACACTGACCCTCATGGAAAGGAATAAGCTTTTCCGAGGAGCCAGGAGCAGTAAGACTAAACAATGGAAGTGTGGGAGAGTTTTCCACAAAGGGCACCGCACCCCACAGGAGCTCAGCGGTCCTTCCAGAGAGCCCTCACGTCTTAGCAGCAAGGCGTCTTCTCCCTCCTGGCCAGGAGTTCAGACCTCGCAGTCCTTCTGAGCACAGGGCAGCAGAGAGACCAGCATCACCCGTTTTCTGTGTTCCACTCACTCACTGTCTAAAAACATTGGCCCTCGGCGTTGTAAATGCAGTCTCTGCCTTTGATATCACAAGATGAGTGAATGAGTGGTTGGGACAAATCCAAGGTACCTGACACTTCCTTCACTCTACACAGTAGCTGCAAATGGGTACCACCATCTGTACTTTGAACCCATGGATCTCTACACCAAATTCTCCAAAGATAGTAAATAGACTTTGTTTACTTACAAGGATGCTCAAAACAATATTCCGCAGAAAACACTTTATTGATGGTTGAAGACAAAATAAAATACACATAAGGTTCCCTTCCCACCCCTGACACGGAAAACCCAGCACTGAAACGTGACCATTCGGTTAAGAACTTGCTCCATGGCAGGGCTCCAGTGGGTGACCCAACACTCGTGAAACAGAACCCACGCTGTATGACAGGGGTCCCCAACCTCCAGGCCTGTTAGGAACGGGGCCGCACAGCAGGAGGTGAGCTTGAATAACGTGTTTGAATCACCCCGAAACCATCCACACCCCTGCCCCAGGTCCATGGAAAAACTGTCTTTCACGAAACCAGTCCCTGGTGCCAGAAAGGTTGGGGACATTAAATATAAAAATTAAAGAACCCAAACATTGCTTACGTAAACTCTGCACATCCACCCAAAGAGCTGAGAGCAAACCCTATGCTGACCTTCCGCTGCGGCCTCCACACGGAAGAACCGCGATGACTCCTTTGGCGGGAAAAGCTGCTCTGACGTCCCGCGCCCTTGTTACCGCACCAGAGTGGGGTCAGAGGTCTGGTTCCCGACGTTCAAAGATGATTGCTAACGTACATTTTGCAATTAAAAAACTTGGCAGAAATAATTCATTTGTTCAGTTTATTTGCTGATAGTCAAATTAGTAATTTTCAATGTGAATGGTAAACAAAGTTAATAAAAATATCAAAACATATAAACTTTAATGAGATGTAGTTAATAAAAATGGTTGGTTACAACGGAGTATTTACTATAAACATGTCCAATTTTATTTATTATTTTCTTGCTAACTACATTCTTAAAGTTTACTATATTATTGCACTTTTGTCTAAAATCGTAAAGATCTATTTTCACGCTATTTTGCAAGAAAGTTGCATTTCACATTATTAATCTCATTAGTGCAATTTTCCTTTAAATAAGTACAAACATTTGGAGTATGTATGTGTAATGAGTGCTTGGTTATTATAGTTGCAAATGTCAACATAATTGCTAAAAAAAAGTCTAAAACTTTTGACTCTGAAAAATCTAGCATAGCATTTACACTTCTCTAAATACTGAAGCAAGAAAAGCCACCACAAGTGAAAATTAAGGTACTGCTGTGGAGATTACGAGGCAATTTTATTATAAATTCCTGATATATTCCACCCTGGCCTGTTCTTAATCTAAATGTAATTTAGCACTGCAAACCATTATGAAAAGAAATTTATTTTAAAAGGCATAAAAGTTACTTGTGTAAGAAAAAAAAATCTGTAATTCCAAAGGAAGTCAAAGGCACTCAAGTTACTTCAGTAAAAATGAACTTGGCCAGCCAAGTTACAACGCATTCCTTGAAACTGCATCAGTCTCACAGTTCAGACTGAAGATCTGAGAGATCTTTTGATCCACTTGAAAGTGGCCACCAACCAAATTAATTTCTCTGAGATAAATCTTTAAGCAATTTTTTCAGCCTAACCCCTCTTCAACCCCACTCAGATGGCTCATGTTTTATTAGGGTTGTAAGGTTTAAAGTACGTGGCCAGTCCAGGACAAAGCACTGTACTGTTCGCCTAACTGTAAAGTTAACACATATGGAAGATAAGATTTGAACCGATATTAAAAATACTCAATAACATACTCATCTAATTTTTTAAAAACCTATTGATGGAACAAAATATACTTTATTTCAATTATACTAGCACAGGAAGGCTCAGAAAGGCCATGCAGCTGCAAGAGAACGCTCAGCACCAGCAGGTGAGGCAGACACTGGGTCGGCGCTGACCCTAGCACACAAGCCCCTGCCGCATCTGTATGATCTGGAGTAAGGCTGCCTGCACATCTTCATCCATGTGACCCTGGAGACACAGAAGAAAGGGGAGATACTTTTCATGTCATCTTCATTTACACCAGAATTCTAACTAAAGACTAAGGCTTTATAATAGGGCCCAACTGGCTGTGATTCACTAGATGCCAAAACCTTACCATCTTGGTTATATTCTAAAGGATTTATTGGAAAATGGAGTAGAGCTCTATCATGGAAACAAAGAAACTCATTTTAAAAGTTGTGCACACCAGTTGCTCTTAATATCTATTATCAGAAACCAGACACACGTCTCTTTTATAACAGCTTGGGTGATAAGGCACAGCATGAGTTATAAATGAGCAAAGTAAACTGCAAGGAAACTTTCATTCTTGCTCCTGCTGAGAGTTTTTTTTTTTTTTAATTAGAAAGGTTATTAATGAAAAAATCCCCATACTTATATATTTTACATAAATAGAATCATATATGTAATTTTGCAGCATGCTTTTCAGCTGGTGTCATGGAAACCTATCCCAAGTTATTCCCCTAATTACTTTAAAATATCGTATAACATACCACTGTATGGATATATCATAACTTCTTTACCCATTCCCCCAATGATGGGCATTTTAAGGTGTTTCCAATATTTATGAGCAGATTCCTAGAAAACAAATTGATGGGTCAAAAAGCAAGCTCAGCCCTGGCCGGGTGGCTCAGTTGTTTGGAGCGCTGTCCCAGGCACCAAAAGGTTGCGGGTTCAACCCCTGGTCAGGACACATACCTAGATTGGGGATTCGACCCCTGGTTGGGGTGCGTATGGGAGGTAACCAACCAACTGATGTTTCTCTTTCTCTCTCTAAAATCAGTAAGCATGTCCTTAGGTGAGAACTTAAAAAAAAAGCAAGCTCAATTTTTAATTTTGCTAAGTACTACAAAATTTCCTTCTATAGAGATTATAACAGTTTACACTCCCACCAACAGGGGATAAATGCCCACTTCCCACAATGCTCCGGTCAACAAACACTATAGCCCAGCACCGCGTTTAACATTTACCAATCCCATAAGGGAAAATGGTACCTCCTTGTCTATTTCCATTCCCCCCATTACTGGTGAGGTTGAGATCTTCTTAGCCATTTACTCACATATTTAGAGAGAAACACTTTAAACTTAAAAAGATGGCAAGCAGGTTGATTAAATGCAAGTCAATATGTGAGTTTATTACAGTTCCCCCTTCTTTTCCTTTGCTGGAGCACTTGAATAGGTTTCAGCATAATGCTTCCTATTAATATAAAAAGTTTTGCTTCCAAAATCTGTTTCTATAACAGCAGGGTGTTTAAATTTCAAACATTAGCCATAGTTGACTAAACTGAATTTCTTAGTTAACTTCATGATGCCAGAAGGTAAGACTATTTCAGATGCCAGCTGCTTTTGTTATGTTTCATTAGGAGTCAGTAGAATAGTTTCAGAAGCTTGTTAGTTTGCAGTGTCTCTTGGGAGCGCAGGCTCTTCCTCCTTCTCTAATACAGATCTATATACTTTCCGACTATTTCCCCTCCTAAACTTCCCATCCTGGTCCCTCAACAGCTTTCTCCAATAACTGCAGCACATTTTCCAATTCCAGCTTATCTTCTACCTACTCAAGAGAAGGTAGCCTGAGACATTTTCTTTTACCATTGCATTCACTCTCTTCCATTGGTTTCCATTCATCTCTTATAGAACAAGCCAGGTTTTTTCTCTTAAAAATTCTGTCATGTTTTCTTCCTTTTTATTGTTTTATCCAGTTCTTTTTTTAAAATGACTTTTCTTTGAACTTTACTCTGAATACCCATGTTTTTTTCTTTTAACAGTGTGGCCTGACACACTTCAAATCCTAAACAATCCACTTGTGTCTCACCTGCTATTCTAACATAGTCTCTTTTAGTACATATTCCTGAAAAATCTATATTATGAGAATTTTGGAGATGCTGATCATAGGGTTTCTACAGAGTATTAAGGATAGTATCTTTCATATGTTAAACATTTTCTTAGTGAGATTTATTTTTTTTAAAATAGAGCTTTCTCATTACGAACCCAAAGAAGGGAATTCTTAATCTTATGCTTCACTGAGTTTAAGACTCAATACATAAGTATTATTGATAATCTCCTAACAGAATCAAATTTTTTCCTTAAGTTATTATAATTCTGTGCACACCTTATTTGTCATTTTTTACTCCTATAGTGTTCTCTACATTTCAGAGAAATGCTCCCGCACGACCAAGAGACAAGGAAGTCTGTCCCACTGTCCTCGATACGCCACGTGTGGCCATCAAGGCACCATCTCTGGCCAGCAACACCATTAGCATGTGCTGCTGTGGTGTGCTGCAAAACTGTGTAGAACATGGGTGACAAGCAGATGGCGATGACTCTAAATTTAAGATGCTGTGTTGCCATATAGCTTTGTAAATTTCCCTGGGAGATGTGCAAGCCATGGTTAAAAGAAACACAATTATTTTTAACTAAGCATATGGGGTACAACTACTTAAAACATGACTTTCACATACATTTACTGGAACATAAAAAATTATTTTCTCTACAATAATATCCTTTGCAAAGAAGAAACTGCTCTTTACCTGTGCAGCACTAAGAAGGTGTGTCCGATAAATTGCAATTACTTCTTGGTGCTGTCTGTCAGCATCCTAGAAATGTGGAAAGACAGGCAGATCAGAATTATCAGCATTCATGTTTTCAGACACATGGAGGCTCCTGGTGCTGCTGTCCTTGGGCCTGAGGCTCCAAACAGCAGTGTTATTAAAGTGCTGCTGCTGCTGCTTGTAAATGACCACCTAGGATCCAGCCGTGCACAACTCCACAGCGTAACAACAGTGTGAACTTTCCTCATGGCTCTGTGCGAACACCCATAGTGAAAGCAACCCTACTTACCCCAGGTCACATGAAATTATTGCTTTAGTTCACGCCTAATGCCGCTAAATAATATGGACGCTTAACAACTTATGCTTTAGGTTATTGCAAAGTTTCTCTTGTCTCCATCTCTAGACTTTACTCCTATCATGCTTTGGAGATACAGGCAGATCTTTCCTCACATCATGTTTGGCTTAAAAACCTTGGGTGACACCTCATTACACATAAGAGAGAATCTAAAATCATCAGCTTGGTTCTCAATAGGCTCCATGATTTGGCTGCAAATATAGCTCCTGTTACTGGCCAGGCCAATCGCCCTGTTACTGCTCTGGGCCATGACACTTGCATTCCACCCCCATGCCTTGCTTCACACTACTGCCTTTGCCTAGAAGGTTCTGTTTCCCTTTCACCTCCCAAAACACCATCTATCTTACAAGTTCAGCCCTTCCTCTTTGAAACTAGCTCCTGCCATACCAGTAATCATTCCTTCCTGGGACTTGATTATCACTTAGAATCTGGCACTGTATTCACAATTCTATATTTGGTATTTTTTGTCATTACTTTATTTTTGTTGGATCTATATTGTGCCCCTAAAACTACCCAGAGTTCCTTGGGGACCAGACTGTATACTCTTTGTTCCTGACAGTGTTTAGCGCAATGTCATGAACATAATAAATAACAAGCAAATATTTCCAATTACTGAAGGGACTACCATATCCCTTTGATAAGACCCAAATCAGCAATTTTGACAAGGTGCTATAGGCCTACAGTGTTATAAAATGAACACTTAAAAAATAACTTTTTTCTATTCAAAAATAATTCATAGCCATTCCTATAGAGTAGGAAAATATTAGCAACAATTTACATTTGATTGGGCTATGTTTTACTTAGTGCTTCCATGCATATAATTTCATTATATTAAAAAGCAAACAAACAAACAGGCAATCAGTTCTTCTTATCCTATTTTATGGATGAAGAAGCCAAGTGCAAAGGGTAATGTTTCATGTCACTTGCTTTTAAAAGGTAAGGCTTAGAACTCAGCTCCCATCTTCAGCTCTAAATCCAGATGTTTCCTTTAATATACATATGTATCCTTATAGGTATTTATATGGATATACGTACCTATATTAATATATATATATATCCAGATGTTTTAAGATATAATGATATAAGGTATAACACCATGGGAATGCCTATCTTTACTCGTAAAGATAAAAGAGTGTAAGAAAATGTCCTTTCAGTTGAGTGGACTGATACTTTAGAGAGCGTGCCATGGTTGGAAAGGCACCAGATTTGGAGTCGGTGCGTCCCAGGATTGAATCCGAGCTGTAAGACTCCAGGCATCAAGTATTTTCATCTTTGTTTTCTTAACATGGAACGTCAAATGGGGGAAATAAAGCCTTGTATGGTTGTGACAAAGATAAAGTTTAAAGTATGTAAAATGTGTAATGTAGTGTCTGGCAGATAGTAGGCACCAAATAAAGTATATT
This sequence comes from Anoura caudifer, assembly GCA_004027475.1. Taxonomy (NCBI): domain Eukaryota; kingdom Metazoa; phylum Chordata; class Mammalia; order Chiroptera; family Phyllostomidae; genus Anoura; species Anoura caudifer. The sequence goes on from PVKU01000877.1 coordinate 21,089, forward strand.
ATACCACAAGTGTTAAGTAACTTTTAGCAAAAATGATTACATTCTTGGATCTGAACATAGCCACAAATCCATCTGATTTCTCAATCGGCTTTTATAAACCGACAAGCTACTGTGACCCTGCACTGGCAGCCTGAGGCCCCGCGGGTCTGGTACTCACAGCCAGCTGCTGCTGCAGGGACCGCACTTGGTGCTGCAGAGTGTCAATCAGTTGGCTCTGTCTCTTGCTCGGACTCCCGCTCGTGTAGGTAAGTTGTGAGAGGCCATTCAGTGCCTGTTTTAGTCTTTCTACATCATTAAGCAGCTCAGTTATCTTATTAAAAAAAGAAAACAAGTTGTGGGAGAAACATATATTACTCATTTACAATGAACATCTTTACATAGTATATATGAACATATTTAATTTCTTGAATTATATCTCTCATGAATTCCTTACAAAAGCATTACAAAATTAAGAATGAATATGGTATATGCCCTAAGATTGAGTGTGACCCCAGTGGTCTTGTTTTTAGGTAACACACAAGTACCTGTGAAGTTACATAGACTATCTTCCAGGTTGTTTGAAATAGAGGAAGGTAGAGGTTTTCTCCAACAATGTTTGAAAGTAAAAAAGCCTGCCATGTGCACCTCCAGCACTAACTTATGTGCCTTGTTCCTCTCAAGAATGTAGGGTTTTATACTGCTTTGCCTTGAGGGAAAAATCAGGGAGGCTGTTTCGAATAGTACAGAGTACAGGCTTTAAGGCTTTAAATTAGGCAGATCTGATGTTTATCAGCTGTGTGAGCTCGGTTGATTGATTTCCTTTCTTTTTCTAAGCCTTAATTTCATTATCAGTGAAAGGGGGGAATCTTTCATTGTTAAGAAAATCAAACATCATAAAGATATGCATGCTTGGTACATAATACACACTCAATTAATGGCAATGATTCTAAGTGGAAATTAATAACTTGCTATTATAATGATATAGTATTATATTCACAACTGCCTTCCGAACAAGCAGGGAGCACTCAAATTCTGGGTCATCAGCGCAGATGTGTCAGGTTAGTACTTGCACCTACCCAAGGGCTGGGGCTGTGTCTACTCTCCTCAGGGCTGCGTCTCCAGCACTGAGCCTAGCGCCTAGCGTGCAGAAGGCATTTAACAATTATCTGCCGAACTGGTAAAACTGCACTCAGTCTCCCTGAATTCTCATCTTCACAGTACATACTTTATGCAACTACCACTTCTGAAAATATTGGTGAGCACCTATTCTGTAAATTATACCATGAGAATGGATAATAAAAAGTTATAAATTTTCTCTTAACAACTGGTTGGGAAGACTGACCACATAATTCTGACATTGTAAAATGTATGTTTTAAGTGGATGGCAAAACCAAAATAAAACATGCATTCTGGAAGAGGAACAGTTTACTGTGGACTAGACTGGACAGTGAAGGCTTCAGGAAGGAGGACAAGTGTTGACACGAGCACTAAGGAGAAATGAACAGAATGTGACTGTACAAAGGAGGGCAGCACATTCTGGGTAATGGGAGCAATCTGTGGAAAGAGCTGAGGAGAGAATGCACAGTGTAGAGCTTGGTGTGCTGGTATGGGTGAGTGCCGAGATTATGTCTGGGTGCTCCCCAGCGTCCTTGGTTTCTTGCAGCCCAGAAACATAGTTTTTTTCCCTTTCCTCCTTCACTGTTCTTCAGGTATCCCAAAACCCACCGGATTCACTACGAAGTACATGACCCTTGCATCTCCTCATCTTTCCTAATTCTTGGCTGTACCAGCTGAGGAAACAAAACTCAAAATGCTTTTGATTTCCCTGTGACTATACTTTTTTATTCCATTCCAAATTTTCCTGCACACCAGTGGTTAAATAGGAGGGGGACATTTAATGGTCACTACATTAACGCTTTTGTTAACCTGCCTGCAAGATGCTGAAAAAGCTCCCTGTTTGCTCTGCGGTTTCCAGTGCAAAGGCACACAGACTACACAGGGCCTACCTTATTATCTTTTGCTTCGATTTGCTTAGCAGATTCATGTATTCTCCTCTGTAACTCTGTGATTGTTGACAATGACTTATCACACCGTTCCTGCTGATCCTTGATTTCTTGCTCGATGCTGAAATGGAGTAATTCTTTCTCATCCTTTGTAGATAGTTCCTTCTTTTTGGCATGCAAAACCTCCTCACATACTTCTTCATACTTTCTATTCAGATTGGCCAATTTTTCATTTAAGTTGGAAATCTGTATCTCCAAATCACTTTTCGTTGCTTTATATTTAGACAAATCAACCACCTCTCTGGTCTCTAATTTTTTTAATGCTTGTTTACTATTCTGAACCTCTGACTGGAGTTTGGAGACTTCTTCAGTTTTATGTTGGTTTTCTTCTTCCTTGGCTCTCAAGCTAGCTTTCAGGATCCCAAGTTCTTTCTCAAAGGCTTCCTTCACCTGCAAGTGCTCTGCCAGCGGCACAGAGGCGCTCCTTTGGTTCTCCAGCAGCTGATGCAGGGTGGTCACTGTCTGCTGCTCCTTCTCGTAACACTGCTGCTTATTCTTCAGTTCTTCCTTTAGCTTCTCAATTGTGCCACTGAGAGACTTTTTCAGGGCCTCGACCTCTTCCGATGGAACATACTGCTTTTGCAAAAGTGTCTGTGCTGTAAGCATGTCAGAAGTCTGTTTGGCATTTTCTTCTACTAGTCTCTCCTTCTCGTTCTTCACCTCCGTGTATTTCTGCGACAGGTCTTCTAACTGTCTGTTCAGCTCTTCTGTCTTTCTGCTTAATGCTCTTTCCATTTCATGAGAATTCTCAATGAGTGCATTCTTATCCTTTAACTCCTCCTGAAGAGTGCAGAGCTCCTTCTTTAACTTCTTGTTCTCCTGTTTGCACTTCTTGTTCTCCTCGTCCCTGATATTACACTTTTGTGTCTGCTCTGATAACTGTTCTTTTAGTTCTTTCTCCATTGCCTTAAATTTCCTCTCACACTCTTCAAAGCGGACAATTGGGGCATATTTTAGTTTAATGCATTCTTGTATCGTGTCGAGTTCTTTTTTCTGGGCTTCGATTTCACCTTGCAGTGTCACAATCTCTTCCTGGCCTCTCCTGTAGCTGGCCAGCATTTCAGCACTGTCATCCTGCGCCTTCCTCGCTCGCTCACTGACAGCGCGCACCTCTTCCTCGTGCTCTCGAAGGCTGATGTACTCAGCTTTCATTTGGTTCTGAGTGTTCTCCAGGTTTCTTCTTAGTATTTCATTCTCATCTTTTATTTTAATAAATTCTTGATTTACATGTTCAAATTTTTTCTTCACATCTAATAATTCTCTGTTAGTTTTATCTAATGTGCTACTCAATGCAGTTTTAATCTCCTCATGGGTTTTAACTGGCACATACTGATTACTCATAGTCTTTTTCAATGTAGTGTTTTCAGACGTGAGTGAATATACTTTCTCTTGGTCTTCACCACATTTCCTATTAAGTTCAGATAGCTGTTTGTTAAGTTCAACAATATTGGATTTCAGAGCCATTATCTCTTTTTCATGTTTCTCAGGAGGTATGAATACAGTTTCCAGGCGGCTAACATTTTTACTTAAACTATCATTTTCCATCAGCAATTTCTCCATCTTCAACTTCTTTTCTGTGTATTTTTGTGTTATATCTAAAAGCTTTTTATTCAAATCACCAACAATTATATCATGTGACTTTTTCACTTCTTCATTTACTTTTAAAGGAACATAATGATTTTTCATTTCAGATGTTAAGTTATGCACTTGCTGGTTGAGGAGCTTATTATCCAGATAAGCCTTTTCTATTTCCTTTTGTAAGGCTTGATTTTTCGACGTTAACTCAGTGACCTTCTTCCCAAGTTCTCCTGATCTTTGTTCTAACCTGCTCTTGAGCTGCTCATGTTCCTCTGGTTTGACATGCTGAGAAAGCTTGGCCTTACTATTCTCAAGTTCTCTCTTTAACTGTCTAATTTCACTAAGTGATTTTTCATATTCTCTTTCCATATCAATTAACTTTTTTGTCTTCTCATTTACTTCATTTGATAATAAGCTCTTCATGCTTTCAAATTTTTCTGCTGGAATGGAAAGGGCCAACTTTGCTAGCAATTCTTTTAACTGGACTTCCATCTCTGTGACCTTCTTACCTTTCTTCTCTCGATCCATTTCACACATACTGAATTCCTTCTGCAGTCGCTTATTTTCTTCTTTCAGTTTGCCTTCATCCCGCTTAAACTCTTCAACTAACATCTCATTTTGTTTGATTTGGTTTCTTAATTTTCCCACTTCTGCTGAAGCACCTTCATATTTTGTTTTCATATCTTTCAGCTGATCCTTCAGTTCCTCTGTTAGCCTGTGATTCCCTGTAGCTGCTTCACTTGTAAGATGCTCTTTAAGGGCAAGAAAATGCGTCTGCATTTGTTTCACTTTCCCTTCTGACTCATACATTCTCTTCTGCACATCTTTTAACGCATCTTCTAGTTGCTTTATCTGTTCATCTGAGTCCTCCTTGACCCTTTCGCATTCGAGTGCTAGCGCTTTGCACTCTGCCACCTTGTGTGCCAGTTCGTTTTGGAGCTTGAGTCGGTCCTGTTTTGCTGAATCACAGAAAGTTCTCATTGCTTCTAACTCTTTCTTTAAAATTTCATTTTCAGAATATGAGGTTTGATTGGGTAAGGACAGCTCCAGTGGTCTTAACATAGATCTACTTTGCATATGAGCTGGCACACCTGTGGAAGTACACTGAAAAGGGGGGGAAAGGTATCAATCACAAAAGCCAAAGACACTTACTTATTTGCCAAACGTATACAGTACCCAGAACATCAGTAGTCAAAAGGTTTTCAGAACCTTTTGGAAAAAAAGTTTTAGAAAAATATAGTACTGATGTGTGATGTAAGAAAACCAGTTTTGGGTATGATTTCCTTAATATACACTTAAGCAATGACATTTTGTATTTCTAAACACACGTATTTCTTACGTGTATTTCTAGCAGAACAAAGAAAATAGTTGTGGGTTCTGGAAACTGTCATATCTTTCCCCATTCACAATACCTACCCCACAAATGACTATTAGCTCAACCAATACACATTCATTACCTCTATATTTTATGACATATGTGTTTAGAACTTCAAATTCTGAAGCCATCAGAACCCTTGAAAAAAGTTAAAAATTATTTAATTTCTAAAAACATATCTGACTTCTGAGTATCCTCATTGTTAACTCCAAGATAATGTTCTTAAGTTATAAAAATACCACCAAAATAAACCTAGCTAGTATGAGAGTAGTCAAGAGAATGATGTTAATTAACCTGCAAAAAAGCAACAAGTTTTCTTCTCTCAAGATAAATTAGAATTTTGCATTCAATCTTACTACAATATTTGATCGATAGCTTCTTCCCTTCTAGTAAATGCTGACAAAAAAAGAAGTATAATTAAACTCCTCAGTGAAACATATCATGAAAGACTAAATTTAACAATTTATATTTTTCCCACACAGCCTATTACAATAAGGGCTCTTTACAAGTACCAATTCATTGATAAAAGCCATGTGTATGTGTACATTCCACTATTTTATTTTAGTTATGTGAAATACAACTTTATTCTGATTCTAAATGAAAAGGAACGAGAATGACAGGAACAAACAAGGTTTCACCACTGAGTATTGTGAGGCGGCTGCAGCAGTCTTATATTTGAAACTCATTAAGGAAACAACTGCATTCCAAAACAGCTAAATATGCAGGTCCAAAAACTGAAGGTAATTTTAAACAGCCACATTCAGTCCAAAGTCCGTTCATCTCCTTCAGCATCCCAAAGATCAGGCACAGGTTCTGATAAGCAATATAATAAAGTGGCAAATATGCTGCACCACTGACATCACAGGACAGCTGCCTATAAAACTAGACTTCAGATGCTGGGCTCCAGCTTCCCTTTCTCACAAGTCGTCATCCTCATCCGGGGGAGCAGTGGTCTGAGCAACCTCAAGGTCATGTCATACTCAGACTCTGCTGCCAAAGCTGGGTCCATGACAAGCAAGAGCAGGCATGGCAACAAACTCCAAGTTAGGGTCTCTAATTAATTAGTTTCTTTCTTTAAAATATTTTATTTATTTATTTTTAGAGAGAGGGGAAGGGAGGGAGAAAGAGAGGGAGAGAAACATTAATGTATGGTTGCCTCTCTTGCACCCCCAAATGGGGACCTGGCCTGCAACCCAGGCGTGTGCCCTGACTGGGAATGGAACCCATAACAATTAGCTTCGCAGGCTGGCACTCAATCCACTGAGCCACCAGCCAGGGCTCCAATTAGTTTTCTAATGAGCCAGAGGAAGGGCTTTTCAAAGTTATAGTTACTTTTGGCAGAAATGTTGCAGCATTGAAGATTCTTGTTTCAGTGGAAGACAATTGATTTTGCCTTAACTTTCCTGTCCTTAACATCCGCTTTGTTGTCACACAAGACAATGGGGATGCTTTCACACACTCGTACCAGATCTCCATGCCAGGCAGACACACTCTTGAAGTGACATCAAATATTATAATGGCACACTGGACTTGGATGTTAGTAGCCATCTCTCAGCCTGCCAACTTCTCCAGGCCCACCGTGTCTCACTCGTTGAACTTGATGGACCCTCTGTTGGTGTGGAACACCAGAGGGGTGGACCTCCATGCTCAGGGTGGCTGCATCTTCTCAAATTCACCCATCAGACTGACGTTGCACAAATGTGGTTTTCCCAGTCCCACCATCACCAACCAATAAAAGTTTGAACTGAACGTGGGGTTCTCTTTGGGTGGCCATGGTAATGTGACTTTTAGGACGCCTCCGAGTCCACATGACTGAGAGCTGGAAAGATGGAGGAATTGCTATTCAAATGCCCAGAGACACAGCTGACCCATTCTACTATTTTAGCGCTGTGCAGTTCAAGCTACACTACCCTTCCCTGGATCAAGAAGAAAATTTACAACATGGGATATTTCCCAGCCTCAGTCTGCTTCTCGTTACCTTTCAACTTATCAATTATCTTTAGACTAAGACTACTATAATTTACCAACAAGTTACTTACACAGCTTCCCAATTTCCATACTTGTTTTACTATGATCAAATATTATCTAATCTTCTTCAATATCATTCAGTTGACTGATATCTATTCTCTCTCCTTAGAAGTTTCCAGCTTCAAGTGATTTTAGACATCATGTACACTAATTCACTGTGTCTACTAATAAAGACATATAAAAAATCCTCTAAAGCCCAAATATTTATCAGTTTTGAAGTCTGTAAGAGGCATTAGGAACGTAAACCTTGTTACCACTGGAAACTAAAAGTGAGGAACAGATCAACAAGTAAGAAAATCAGACAACATTACCTTCTTGGAAGCTTTATTTATTTTGAGGTGAATTTCTAAAACATAGCATATTTGAAAGCAAGGAAAATATACGTATATATTTCAAGGTCAAAACAAATGGCTCTTTAATTATTCATACATGTTTTCCTCTTTTTACGGGAAAATATGAAGAGTTAACCACCGCTGTAACAGAGGCTGACTGTAAAGACCATGAAATTGTTCATTCAAATCTCTTATTTAAGCCACTGTCATCCAAAACACACTAGGGGGCACCAGAGACAGCAGTATCTGCCAAAGAATGCAAGACCAACTTCATTTTTTTGTTATGAAAATCGTATTCAGTGTATGTGTATATATTTTTTTGAAGATTTTATTTATTCATTTACAGAGAGTGGAAGAGAAGGAGAAAGAGAGGGAGAGAAACATCAATGTGTGGTTGCCTCTCACATGGCTCCCCACTGGGGACCTGGCCTGCAACCCAGGAATGTGCCCTGACTGGGAATCGAACTGGCAACCCTTTGGTTTGCAGCCCAAGCTCACTGAGCCACACCAGCCAGGGCATATATATTTTTTTGATAAACATAAAAATTATTCTCTTTTTTAAAGACATATATTTTTTATAATTTTTGTATTAAAAAGTAGTATTACCTGTGAGTCTGTCATGTACATTTGACCTTGTTTAAGAAGCATATCTTCTTTTCCTAAATAAATCCAAATAAATGATATCAACTTCAATATCCATACCAAAGCAGGCTAAGTATTAATTTGGATGTTATTATCTCTCCTTTACTTTTAAACAAAAGAGAAGCATGAGTTATAGTATAAAATTATCTCTGTTCTAAGATATCCATTCTTTTCCTTTTTTCTTTGTATATAAGGAAAGTATCTATATTCTTCTGAATAGATTTTAAGTTTCCTTTTGGAAATATATAACACTGTTAAATTAAATAAGCCCCACAATTATTATATATGTAACTTATAATCAGTCAAAATAAAAATGGCGTTATTGCAATTTACTGGATAAATATTAATACTCAATGAGAAGCAAAAGATGTTCTAGAGAAATTGTTTAAAATTGAAAAAGAAGAAATAAAATGGAAGATTAATTATGTATACTCTCAAAATAAATGTTTATGGAACTTCTAAAGTAATTTTAAAATTATTACCTGAATTTAGACTATATCCATAGATTTCTCCAAGTCAGAAAACCATGTATATTTCCACAAAAAATAGGCCCCAGATATCACAAGATAAATGTCTACTACCCAGCAAGGCAAACATGGTAATGCATACCATATACAATTTTTAAAATATGTGCTATGGAAAGCCAGAGCCTCAGTGCTGACCAGATTTTACATCAGAGGCCCCAGAGTTCCATGTGCTGAGGTATGTAACATACAAGTAGTTGGGTGAAGTTTAGCAGCAAGAGCAGCACATGCAGTTAGACAAAATAAATAGGCAGAAACATTCTTTGCTTAAACTCAGTGAACTGTAATGCTAATCTACAGTTTTACACTTACGGTTACTGAAATGACTTCCTGATCCAACATGATCACTCTGAAATTAAAAGTATAAATTTAAACATTTTAGGTGAATACTGCTTCCTTTTGTTATATTTTGTATATAATTTATCTCCAAATGATCCAGCCATTAAAACCACATTTTAAACATTCCTTGTTTCTCCAGAGTATTATTATTCTGCCAACACCCACAAAGACCCAGCACCAGCAACAATCAGCAGGGAATAAGCTACTTCACTAAGCATTTTAATAACAGCAGCCAAGTGTTCAAGGAAAAACTTTACTGTGCAACAGAAAAAAAATGAGATCCAAATGAACTAAAATAATTTTCAACGCATATTCTTTGCTGCTTCTTTTCCTCAAAAGGAAGGAAATGCCACATTTGCACCATGTTACTTTACCCCTGCCAGGAGTGGGAACCCTGCCTCACTGACTGTGAAATATTACTATTAACCTCTTCTTTCAGAATTTATAGAATACCCATTAATTTTGAAGGCAAAAGGAGACAGAGAGCAGGAAATGAAATTGAGGCAAAAACCTACACTCAGTAATACACCTATCAATGCATCAGGAAAAGGAGAAGAGAGAAATTACTCTGAATAAAATATATTTGGGTTGCTCCTTTTCCAAGTAAGCCAAATACAAAGAATCTAACACATAAGTTTAAAACTTTATACCTTCAAGAGTGAAGATATGGATATGTAAATTTATGTCTGTGTATTTGTGTGTATTAGAACTAACAGTTATATGTTGAACTCTAATGTAGGTGACGACAATAAAAAGGGTCTATGGTTCTGTAACTAAATTAATGCTACCTCCACCGATTCTCATTGCCCCAAAGGTATGGATATATGCCTGTGAACTTAGTTAAGTTCTTCGTTCTATGTAATATTTAATAGTAGAGTTTGAAATAGCTACCAAATAGAGTTGTAAATGTGTGGGTGGGGGGAAGCCTACAAACATAAGCGTTTCAAAAAACTTAGTTTGGGTTTATTAGCTTTCCTTGATTATGCAAATGAAACAAATACTTTTATTATAACAAAATTAGCCTCATTCTACAATATTCATATTTTCTCACATTTTCCTCTAAACATAAGAGAAATACCTACATATTAAATATTACACATGACAGCAAATCTGTTTGAAGTTTATGAAGATTTTTATGCATGTGAGATAATACAGTAGAGATGAATTCTTAGTTTTCAGTGGCTGCTTTCATAAATACTAAGTCACATACAAAGTGGGCCCTATAATTTTCTTTTTGAAAGTAGAAAATCATTTCTAGTATAAAAATTCATCATAATGAATATATATTAACTAGACAGAGTGTCCCCATTATAATGAATGAGAAAAGTTACCAAACAGAATGCCCACTATTCCCACCACTGCACATGCGGGAGGCACAGAACAGGAGAAGGTCTGAGGACAGGAGCCAGCCGCTAAGAGCACTGGACGGCAGGAATGCTTACTTCCCACTTTTAGTTTAACTACATTTTCTAATTTTTCTAAAATAAGTATGTATTTTATAAGAAAAAATGTTATTTTTGTATAGTTTATTATAACCTCATTGGAAGTCACAGACTTGCTTTAATTTCATCTAAAACTACATAAAACCATTTTATTCTTAATGCATGAGGCGCTACTATTAGAACAAAAGTAATATCTAAACAGTATCCAATATAGGAGCCAAACATTGATGGACACTTCGAAGGGCCCACATACACATCTGTATTTTCTTATCCAAACTATTCTGAGTGTGGCACTGGTAGCGCAGCCAAGAGCACAAAGGAGCCAGTCTACCTGGGGCCAAGTTCTGGCTGTGCCACTCACTATCTGTAAAACCCCGCATGGTAGATCACTCTGTGCCTCGATATCCTCACTTATGAAGTGGGGATAATAATAACACCTACCACATAGATTTGATATATTTATTCAATGCAAGTAAAGTGAACAGAGAGGTTTCTGGCATTGTTGGAACTATGAAATGTTAGATACTAATAGGTTCACAACTAACATTAAACTGTCTTCATATGTGGAAAAGATAGAGGCCATCATACTAGATAATTCTTTAGCTAATAAAACTGTGTTTCTAAATAATCTTCAGAATTCAGTCACATAAAATCACAATTTTTATTTTTTTAAATGTATCAAGGTATAACTCACTTGCAATTAAGTACACAAATATTCAATGTACAATGCAATGAATTTTTGCCTGTCTCTACTTTGTGCGATCCCAACCCTGATCAAGATGTCCCTTTCCAGCACGATCGCAGCTTCCTCCTGCACATACTCGTCAGTAACCCCTCGGCAGAGATGGCCTCTATTCTGACGGCCATCACCACGGATTAGTTTTGTCTAATTCTGAACTTTATAAAAGTATAATCATGTAGTGTGTACTCTTTGTGTCTTATTTCTTCCATGCAACATTATGTCTGTAAGATTCATCCATGTTTTTACATTCTTTTCAAAGCTATACACTTTTTCATATTTACAAAGAAAAAACTTATTGATTAGTCATGAAGGAATCCAAGAAGGGAGTAGGTGGAAGTTGCACTTAGCTCCTCCCATGACCATATCAAAATTACAATTAAATTATAGAACAATAAACCTAAATAACCATCTGAAGACTATCTGAACAGCATACCTATAACTAAGCATTTGCCAAAGAAACTACATATAGATGGGGGGGGTGGAGACGTGAAATGGGCTGGTCCTGTACCCAGCCCATTGGGTGTGGTGGCGGAGAATCAGGAGGGATATCTCAGCTGCAAAGGTTCCCCCTGAAGAGCAAGGGGCCTTCCCAGCCTGGACTACCAGTGCCAGGAAGAGGAGCCCACAAAACATCTGGCTGTGAAAATCAGTGGGGTTCCATCCACCAGGGTGAGAAGGAAGGCTGCTGGAAACCCAGGCATCTCTTGCAGGGTCAGTGTACAAACACTCACTTGCAGGTACTCACCTTGGGCTCCAGCAGTCATACAGAAAGAGACTTATTTGTGTGGCTTCAGGGTGAGGGCTAGAGGGACTGCCACCAATGTCTTTGTGTTGAATTCTCCTCCTGCCCAGCCCAAGGTTGCTACCTTTCCTGGGTTGGACCCTCCCCAAACATGGTATCAGCCTAGTGAGCTAATGCCATGTTTGGGGACTACTCTAGCTCCATCCTGATGACTCCCTGAGGCCCCACCCTGCCCAACTTGTGTACTACCTAAGGCTCTGTCTGCTGCAACCAGCCTGGGCCTGCATGCAGTCTGTCAAAAAACTCTCAAATTTCAATCAAGCTCTGGGGATGCTGAGACACAGAGGGAGAAACTGAGTCACATCGCTTAAAGGCAAGGGCCACCTTTCTTTTGTTGAGCCCTCCCTCCACACAGCCAAATCTTAATCTGTATTGCCTGTGAACTCTACTAGTTCCAACATATCGACACCTTGAGACCCTACTGCAAAAGTGCACAGGCCCCAGGCAGGTGACAGCTGGCCTTGATGTACCCTGAGACTTTCAATGAGTGGCCTCAGATGCAGCGAAGTGCAAAGTCTGAATCTGTGTTGATCTGGTGAACATCACTTGCACTACGTTGGTGACTCACCGAGAACTGCCTCACCCAACTTATGTGCCACCCTAGGCTCTTTCAGTGGTTGGGCCTTGCAGGTAGCCAACAGGCGGCAGAAGGTCTTAGAGTACCTTGTGTCTTTTGCTGACCTGCCCCAGGCTCAGTACTGGTGGCAGCCAGCCTCAGTTCATAGCTCAGCACATTCCACATGCACCCAGGCCCAGCATAAGCAGCTACCAACTGTGGACCACTTTGTAACTCCTAACAGGCGGCCCCAGGCTTGGTCACAGACAGTATCTGATATTAATCTGCAGCGGAGTTCTGCCCCAAAGGCCCCCAGAACCAATACACCATGTGATGACTCCAGACCCTGCTGTGGCAAATTCCGTTCTGTGGGGTCAGCCCCCATGTAGCAGCTTGTACACTCTCATCATGACCAATTCTCATAGCCAGCCAGCCTGAGGATCAACCACCACCTACGAATGTGCCAACAGCAACCAATACTCAGCTACACAGTAGGAAACACAGGACCAATGCACCTCAAGCACCTGGATCAGGTGATCAGAAAGACTATGTCACCGGAGCCCACAGCATACCTGCTACATAAGACCACCCTGCCAAGACTGGGAGACATAACAGATCTACCTAATACACAGAAACAAACACAGAGAGGCAGCAAAAATGGGGAGACAAATAAACATGTCCCAAATGGAAAAACAGGAGAAATCTCCAAAGGAAGGACTAAATAAATTGGAGGGAAGGAATCTACCAGAGAGTTCAAAACAATGGTTTTAAGGATGGTCAAAAAACTTAAGAGAAAACTTCGACAAAGAGATAGATAGCAGGCATAAAAAAGGACACAGAAACCATAAAAAAAGAGCCAGTCAGAATGGAGAATACAATAACCAAAGTAAAGACTACAACAGAAGGAATCAACAGCAGAACAGATGAAGCAGAGGATTGAATCAGCAATTTAAAATACATGGGAGTGGAAAACACCCACTCAGAGCAGCAAACAAGTAAAACAAAGAGTTTTAAAAATGAGAAAAATAAAGATAGTTTAAGGGCTCTCCAGGACAACATCGAGCACAACAGCATCTGCATCATAGGGATGCCAGAAAGAGAAGAGAGAGAGCAAGGGATTAAGAACCTATTTGAAGAAATTATGATTCAAAATTTCCCAAACCTGGTGAAAAAAAAAAGACATACAAGTACAAGAAAGCACAGAGGGTCACAAACAAGATGAACTAAAAGAAGATCACACCAACACACATCATAATTAAAATGACAAAAGTTAAAGAAAAGAGAGAATCTTAAAAGCAACAAGAGAAAGACAGTTACCTACAAGGGAGTACCCACAAAACTGTCAGCTGGTTTCTCAACAAAAAATTTTCAGGCTAGAAGAAATAGGCACAAAATTCAAAGTGATGAAAAGCAAGGACCTACAGCCAAGTCTACTTTACCCAGCAAGGCTATGATTTAAAATTGAAGATAAGATAAAGTGTTTCATAGACAAGAAAAGCTAAAGGAGTTCATAATCACCAAAACCAGCATTAGAAAAAATGTTAAAAGTACTTAAGAAGAAAAAGGAAAAAAATAACATAAATATGGATAATAAAATGTCAATAACTACATACTTAACAATAATCACTTTAAACACAAATGGCTAACTCCTCCAATCAAATAACATAGGGCAGCTGAACAGATACAAAAGCAAGACCCGTATATATGCTGTCTACTAGAAACCCACTCCAAATCAAAAGACACACACAAACTGAAAGTAAAGGATAGAAAAAGATATTTCATGCAAATAGAAACAAAGAAAGCGGGGGTCACAATACTTATATCAGTCAAAAAAGACTTTAAACAAAGGCAGTAGTAAGAAACAAAAGAAGGACATTACATAAACAATAAAGGAATCGATCCAACAAGAAAATAGACTCTTGTAAACATTTACGCATACAACAAAAGAGCACCTAAATATGTAAAGCAAATCTTCATGAACATAAAGGAAGAGATTGACAGTAGTACAGGTATAGTAAAGGACTTTCATACCCCATTGACATCAATGGATAGATCTTCCAGACAAAAAATATCAAGAAAACAGCAGTCTTAAATGACACATTAGACCAGATGGATTTAATTGATATTTTTTGGAGCATTTCACTCCCAAGCAGCAGAATACACATTTTTTTCAAGTGCACATAGAACATTTTTTCAGGACAGACCAGAAATTAGGCCACAATACAAGTCTCAATAAATTAAGAAGAATTTAATCAAATCAAGCATCTTCTCTGACCACAATGGTATGAAGCTAGAAATCAATTAAAAGAAAAAAATGAAAATAACACATTCAGTAACGTGTTATTTAGTCTCCACACAAACACATGGAGACTAAATAACACGTAACTGAACAATGAATGGGTCAACAATGAAATCAAAGAAGTCAAAAGACACTTTGAAAAACAAATGAAAATGAACACACAACAACACAAAATCTATGGGACACAGTGAAAGCAGTCCTGAGAGGGAAGTTCATTGCAATGCAAGTCTACCTCAAGAAACAAGAAAAATGTCAAATAAACAATTTAATCTTATACCTAAAGAAACTAGGAAAAGAACAACAAACAAAGCCAAAGGGAGTAGAAGCAAGAAAATAATAAAGATCAAAATGGAAATGAATAAAATAGAGCCTAAAAAAAAAAACAAAAGATTAATGAAACCAAGAACTGGTTCTTTGAAAAGACAAACAAGATTGATAAACCTTTAACAAGACTCATCAAGAAAAAAGGATAGAGAACCCAAATAAATAAAATCAGAAATAAGAAAAAGTTACAACTGATACCAAAGAAATATAAAGGATTATAAGGAAATACTATGAACAATTATATGCCCACAAACTAGACAATCTGGAAGAAACAGATAAATTCCAAGAAACATACAATCTTTCAAGACTGAATCAAGAACAGAAAATCTGAACAGACCAATTACAACCAACACAATCAAAGCAGTAATCAAAAAACTCCCAACAAGCAAAAGTCCTGGACTGAATGGCTTCACAGGTGAGTTTACCAAACATCAAAAAAAAAAAAAAAAAAAAGGGAACTAACACTTACCCTTCTTAAACTATAAAAAATTTCAAGAGAAAGAAAAGCTCCCAAGCTCGTTTTATGAGGCCAGTATTATCCTGATTCTAAAACCAGACAAAGACATTGTAAAAAATCATTATGAGCCAATATCCCTTATGAACATTGACACAAAAATCCTCAACAACATATTAGCAAACTGAATCTAGCAAGACATAAAAAAGATCATATACCATGATCAAGTGAGATTTATTTGTGGGATGCAAGGATGGTTCAATAACTGCAAATCAATTGTGATATACCACATTAACAAAATAAAGGATGAAAATCACGTATCATTAAATGCAGAAAAAGAATGTGACAATATCTAGCATCTATTTATGACAACAGTGCTCAGCAAAGTGGGATAAGAGGAAACATACCTCAACATAATAAAGACCATACATGACAAACACACAGTTAACATCATACTCAATGGGGAAAAGCTAAAAATATTTTCCTTAAGATCGGGAACAAGAGATATCCACTTTTACCACTTTTATTCAACATAGTATTAAAAGTACTCACCACAGCAATCAGACAAGAAAAAGAAATAAAAGACACCCAACTGGGAAGAAAGAAGTAAAACTGTCATTATTTGCACATGACATTATACTATATATAGAGAACCCTAAAGATTCCACCAGAAAACTACTAAAACTGATAAATGATTTAGTAAAGTAGCAAGATACAAAATAAAGATTTAGAAGTTGACTGCACTTTTATTGACCAATAATGATCTAAAAAAATATAAAAACAATCCCATTTATAGTTGAATAAAAAAAAAATACCTAGGAATAAAAACCAAAGATGTAAAAGACATGTACTTGAACAGTTACAAGCCACTGAAGAAAGAAACCCAACAAAACACAAATAAATGGAAGTATATACCATGTTCATTGATAGGAAGAATCAACATCATTAAAATGTCCATACTATCCAAAGCAATCTGTAGGTTCAACACAATCCCTATCAAAATACCAATGGCATTTTTCACAGAACTAGAACAACTCAAAATTTTATATGAAACTAGAGAAGATCCTAAATAGCCACAGAAACCTTGGAAAAGAATAACAAAGTTGAAGATCTCACACAACCTAATATCAAACTACACTACAAGGTCACAGTAATCAAAACAGCATGGTACTAGCATAAAAAGGGACGCACGGCTCAATGGAACAGAATACAGAGCCCAGAAATAAACCCACACCCATGTGGTCAATTAACATATGACAAAGGAGGCAAGAACATACAATGGGGTAAAGACAGTCTATTCAATAAGGAGTGTTGAGAATACTGGACAGATTTATGCCAAAAAAAGAAAAACAAAAAAAGAAACTAGACCATCTTCATATACCATCCACAAGAATAAACCCAAATGGATTAAAGACTTAAATATAACACTCAAAACCATAAAACTCCTAGAAGAAAACATAGACAATAAACTCTCCGACATTTCTCTTAGCAGTATTTTTTTTCTGATATATCTCCCCAGGCAAGGGAAACAAAAATAATAATAATAAAGAAATGGTACTACATTACACTAAAAAGGCTTTAGCCAGCAAAGGAAACTATCAATGAAATAAAAAGGCAACCAACTGAATGGAAGAAAATATTCACTAGTGATACATCAGGTAAGGAGCTAGTATTGAAAATTGATAAAGAATTCATACAACTCAACACCAAAAACACATACAATCCAATTAAAAAATGGGCAGAGGACATGAACAGACATTTCTTCAAAGAGGACAGACAGATGGCCAATAGACATATGAAAAGGAGAGCAACATCACTGATCAGTAGAGAAATACAAAGTAAAACTAAGAGATACTTACTACTCTACAACTATCAGAATGGCTATCATCAATATTTCAACAAACAAGCGTTGGCAAGGATACAAAGAAAAGGGAAGCTTCATGCACTGTTATGAAGACTGGTACAGCCACTATGGAAAACAGTATGCAGAAATTAAAAACAGAACTACCTTATGACGCAGTGACTCCACTTCTGAGTATACGTCCCAAAGACACCCTAAACACTAATTTGAAAAGATATATGCACCCCTATGTTCATTGTGTGTTATTTACAATAGCCACAGTATGGAAGCAACCCATCAGTAGATGAGTGGATCAAGAAGTTGTAGAACATTCGTACAATGGAATATAACTAGGCTGTAAAAAAGAATAAAATTTTACCATCTGTAACAATGTGGATGGAACTAGAGGATATTGTGCTAAGTGAAATACGTTAGAGAAAGACAAATACCAAATCATTTAAATTATCTGTGGAATCTAAAGAGCAAAATAAAGGAACATGAAATAGAAACAGAGTTGCAGATGCAGAGAACAAACTGATGGTTCCAGAGAGGAAGGGGGCAGGGACGCTGAGGGGAAAGATGAAGAGATTAAGAACAACAAATTGGGAGTAACAAAACACTCATGGGGATGTAAAGTACAGCATAAGGAATACAGTCAATAATACTGTAAGAACCATGTATAGTGCCAGGTGGGTACTTAAATTATCATAGGGATCACTTTGTAAATTATATAATTGTCTAACAACTACGCTGTATACCTGAAACTAATATAAAGTAATACTGAATGTCAACTGTAATTGAAAATCAAAATTTAAAAAATTACTTTTGTTATGTACTTCAGAGCTACTGTATTTTTGGACCATAAGATGCACCTAGCTTTTAGAGGAGGAAAATAGGAAAAAAATTTTGAAGCAAAAACTGTGGTAAAATATTTAATAACATAAATAAAATAATATTTCCCAATGTAAATGTAAACAGAACTCAACAGCAGCATTAACAACCATTATTCCTCCCAAATGGGGAGTGGCGGGTGTGTCTTATAGCCTGAAAAATACAGTATATTCCCCAATAAGGATAAAGATTCACACTGAATAAGCCACCCTCTTCAGCGATCCCCAGTGATGAATGACATTTATGAAACACATATTATGTCCTTGCACAATGAATCTATGCAGTTAAAAGTCAGGAAAATGGTCACCCTTGGGGCGGAGAGCATGAGTACTGACAGGAAACAAGTGTGAGGAGCCTTTGCATATGGAGAATGCTGTTTCTTGATTGGGTATGGTCAATTTGTGAAAAATTTTCAAGTAATACTCTTGAGCATGTGTACTTTTTAATATTTCAATACAATTTTTTTTTAGAAAAACATGGCCTTGGAGAAACTAAAGGTTAATTGATCTAACCAAAGACGAGTATATGATCTGAGCCTTCTTAACACCCTATTCTTCATCAAACAATGTGTTCTACTTAATCTAGATAGGTATGAAATTTTTCCTGAGATAATCCTGGAAATACCACTATTCACTGATATAATGCTTTCTTATTACTGCCATCATAATCATTGCAAATCTACAGGTAAAAAATCTTTTTAAATGGTACGAATGGACAATGAGGAAGGTTGGGGATGAGAAACTGGAACTAAACTAAATGTCAGTTACATGCTAGTCAATTTCAATGATCTCATTTATCCTTTACAACTCAGGAAAAAGGCATAATAACTCCAATTTTACCAAAAGGTAACAAGCTCAGAAATTTTAAATAAAAAACTGCCCAAGGTCAATGTATTTAAACTATAAAGAAAGGAATGATAACACAAATTCACGTCTGACTCTAAGCCCTTTAACACTATCCATTATCAGTTATATGAAATAATTTATTTAAGCTTTCTATACCTCAAAATATTTATATCTATTTTTCAGAGCCTCAATAGTTCTCAAACTTTCTTCATGTTGCTTTTCTTTAGCCGCCAAAAGGGACTTCAGCTTTTCTTTCTGAAGTAGAAAGGAATAAATACAGAACAAAATTACACTGTGCTTGAAACTGAGTTTAAAATGTGTTTTAGGAAACGTGAGTTCAAGTTACTTTGAGGGCTGCAGTTAATGAAATCTCTAGCATAGTGGATTTTTAACTATTAGCAGAGTTAAAAATTTCTTTAAATATACTAATATACATACAAACAATATTATGAAAAATTCAAAATTTCTGTTTGTCTTAAATATTATTTTCAGATATTTTATTTAAAATGTTTAGAATTTTACATCTTTTCATGAAAAACATCACAGAAAATGAGATATTCAGAGGCAACAACAACAAAATATCAACGATAATCCATGCCACTATATTCAAAACACTCTTTTACAGCCACATGTAAGCTTTTTTTCCCTTTGAGCAATAACCAGAAATAGAATCCTGGCCTCCATCTCAATTCAGGACTTAAACCTCTACCGAAATATCATCAATTTGCACAACATTTCACAGCTTTGAAGTAGTAGAACTTATCATCCTACCTCATTTTCCAGATCATCAGCAACCATTACTTCCTAAATTGAAAAAAAGAAAGAAATGTATTTTCATTCTTGAAAGTTCATTTTAAAAGGCTTAAGAAGCATGGCAAATATCCTTTAAAAAGACCAGCGTGTTTCTTTAAGAGTGGGAATAAGAATGCCCCACTTTTAATGTCCACCTGATTCTGCTGAGTTGTCATTCATTCTTCTCACTCTTCACGTTCAGAAGGACCTTTGATTCTTCTGAAAACCCATCAGTTATCAACCCCTACCTGCTCTTCCTCCTCACACTTCTGTCTGCCCCTTCCTCTCCAATCCCACAATCCCAACTATAATTAAGTCCCTTGTTACCAACATTATTTTCTGTTCTTGTGAGGGGGTGACCCCCCAAAAAACAGAATTTATTTATAAAAAATTGTGTATTTATTCTTACATGTTTAAACTTCCATCACCTTCAAAGTACTCTTCATTTTATGCAATACACCTATCGAGACTTTTTTCTACTGCTCAAAATAGGTTTTGAACTTGTCAATTTTGTTGCCTTTTTAGTGCTTCTGCTGTTTTTTGTTTAATCTCTCCATATCAGCAAAACGTTTCCCTTTAAGGACTTTTTACATCCAGGGAAACAAAGAAAAAAGTTGCTTGGGCAATCAGGTGAATAGGGAGGGTGGGGCATGGGGGTCACGCTGTTTTTGGTCAAAAACTGCCGAACACTCAGTGAGGTGTGGGCAGGTACTTGTAAATCACCCATCATGAAATAGGAAAATGTGTTGAAAGAGTCCTCAAAAAAAACTGACTCAAGCCAAATGCTGCCTATCACAACAATACCAGCTGGCACACTGGTACAGATGGGCTCCTAGATCACTTACCTGGTGGGAGAAGCCTGTACTACAAGGGGCCCACCCTCCAGAAGATAATTCTGGTTTTATTGGGTCCCCCCTCATATACCAAACGTTAAAAGCTTCATGTAAAGGTCCCAGTGAGACAGAACTTCCCTCAGAGCAATGCCCAGATTTTAGCCCTTGAAGCACAAAGTATCTGACTTGATTTGACAGGTGATTATTAACAATTTATTATCAATGGTGATTACTGGTAGCAAAATAGTTTGGATTTTTTAATATGCAGATTATTTACCTCATTTAGCTGCAGTTGTAAACCATTGACTTTATCCAATAATATTCTCTGTTCTTGCTGAATTTTTCTCAACCTGTCTTTCAAATCTCCATTTTCAAGCTCCAATTCCTTAAATAGCAAAGATAACAGGTGCTAGGCAGACCAACCTTAGAAGACCAATGCTTATGAAGGAAATTTTAAAAAACAGTTTGCTATCATATAATGACATATATGTATATAAAAGAGCTTTAACTATAAAGATACAATAATTTCAATGATATTCAAATGATATAAATCCACAGATTGGAAATAAAAGAGAAAATTATAGTCCTATGATATCCAGTGAATACAAGTACATACAAGACAGCAAACCATCATGATTCTAATAAAAAGTAAAAGGATCATCTATCTGGAAATGGAAAACAGCAGAAGAATATGCCATTTTAACTGGTTTAACACCTCTCAAATTTATAAGACTATTCTAACGCTTCTGTTAAACTAATCACCACTTCGGTGCTATGAAAAAACAACAAGTCTCCAATTTAAGGCTATTATATATTTCACTTTCTTAACAGTACATAGTAAACTATAAAACCCAAATAAAATATTTTTGTTTTAGCATATGGAAAACAGCTATTCAACTTATATTTTAATGGTATTTCAGTCATAAGATAAACCATTTAATTATGGATCTTCTTCCAACATAATCCACATAACAATTACTTTTTGAATGCTTTCACTATAAAAGGTAAAAAGTGCTGTGTGGTTAACAAAATTAGTTTTCTGAATTGAAATAAAAATGCTTTCAGAAGAAGTTCAGATTTTATTTTACTTACATTAACAAGCATCATTTTATCATTATAATTAATTATGTACAATGAATAGCAATTTATGATTTATGGCCCAAACGAATACTTTTAAATGAACAAAAAGTTATGTAAAGTTGTTAAATTATTTGCTTCCTAATATGTACTAAAACAATACTTTGTGTAAGATAATACTGACCCAAACATTCACATCAAAAGTAAATTCTTTCTGAAGGGAATGGATAAGAAAATGGAGTCACAAAACATAACAAGCCACCTTTGCTTCCCGTACTCATTTCCCCCACATTTTTGCTCCCTCTATTTCCCCCTACCCCACTACCAAAAAACAACAACAACAACAAAACCAATGGAATTCTTTGCAAAGAAAGATAATAATATTTTTTTTACCTGAATGCTTTGATGTTCCCTCTGATTTGACTTCATATTTACATCATCTAGCATGTGTGTCAAATTCCGCTTTGGTAAAACAAAAGAGAACACAGGTTAGCGAGTATGAGAATATAGAAACATACATTTTCCTCAATAGTCAATAAACCCAATTAGTGATTTTTCAGTTTATCCAACATTAACTTTTGGTGTACAGGTAGCAGCAGCATTTGTTTCCACTTAAAACTCCAAATGAAAATCATATTTAAGGATACTGATTTTAAATAAATCAAGTATAACTTATTTTAAAATGTTAAAAAGTAAAACAACTTAAAATACTTATTGTTAAGGATTTATTTTAACCAAAGTAACCAAATTCTGAAAGAGAATTTGTACTAGACAGAAAACTAAAGTTGTGCCATAAAGCATCATCAACCATTCCCAAAGGAAGAATTTAGTTTTTAAAACAAGGAGGAGGGGAGTTACATATTGAAAGAAAAATATGGAAATTATTTTTCTTTGAGCACTGATGAAATAAAACACCAAGCGGTTGCAGTAAGTAAGAGACAGACAATCCTCTGACCAGGGCTATATAAAAGATGTCTCAAGACTTGATTCGTATGTGTTGTCTAGTACACTTACTGCTTTGAAATCTTATTCCAGCTTAGAGATCTGCTTTAATAAAAACAGAATTATTAAACAAGAGAGCAAACAACCTCCTTTTTTTCACCCAGACCGACCTTTAAATCTATACAATAATTTAGAAAGCTATTTCTTTCTTCCTATTTGAGAGAAAAGGAAAGAAGGAAAGAAGGAAAGAAGGAAGGAAGGAAGGAAGGAAGGAAGGAAGGAAGGAAGGAAGGAAGGAAGGAAGGAAGAAAGGAAGGAAGGAAGGGCAGCTAATGCTTTAATTTTCCAAGATAATTTTTTTATTGTTTTGTATTGTTTGTCGAGTTTCATTTAACCAAGTGCTTAACGAGTTTGAATTCAGAATTCGAGGGATAAATTCCCATTAAGAAGATATTCTGTATCTACAGTTCGGCTCAAACTGTGTTTCTAGGCTCTTTCCTTCTACCAAAGGACTGTTCTTATGTGGAATCTGGCCAGTCCATACTACTTTCATACCTCCTCCTTCCCTTCAGAGGGCCCCTCATAGTCTGGCACCGGGTCACCGATCCCATCACTTCTCCCGCCCCATGAAGTGCATATTTCTCCTGCCACTGTGGCCTTGTCAAACATGCTCCCTCACAGCAGCCTGCACTTTCCTTTCCTCTCACAGTACGGCATCTCCCACAGATCCTCGTGGCTTCCTTCTCACTTCTTGAGATCTCTGCTCCAATGTCAAATCCTGGGAGAGGCCTTTGCTGACCACACAATCTAAAACAGCTTCTTGCCCTCTCCCTCTTCATCTCCTAATCCTGTTCACTGTTCTTCAAAGATTCTGCTATAATCTTAAGTACTCAGCTACCTGCTGATCATCTCTCTCACTAGGTTGGGAGTTAGTTTCATCACTTCAATAACTCAGAAACTCTGAACACTAAGATTTCTAGAGTAGCTAGAACAGTAATTGGCATATAATAGGTGCTCTACAGATATCTGTGAATCAAACTGAGTAAGCTGTATTTTTAAAACTATACTGTAGTCTTCTTAATAGGAATTGTATATGTCCCTTAGTACTGGAAAATATCCTAGTAACAAAATATATTTTAATGTATTTAATAAATAATGGAAACAAATGAGTTTTACAGTTCCTAGCAGAATATTAACTCCATGTATTCTTTTAGATAACACTAAGCAGAATACCATTCCCCTATTAATATTCAATAATAGTTCTTTAAATATCTATATGTTTTAGAAATTATTTTTCTCTGACTTTATGCGAGATGGCTGGTATAGACACAATAGTGTCCGTTTTATTTTACTCTATCCGTCACTTAAATTATCTGAGGAACAAGAGGCTCAAACAGTTGCTCCAGATGGTAAAGCAAAATGACAGCAGATATAATCCATGCATAAATATACTACTTAACTCTGACAGATTAAAATGGAAAATATGCTTTAATATAGCTTTCAGGTTTAGGTGAGAGGTGGAGAAATGATGCAGAATGATGATCAGAGTTGCTCAGAAAGTACCTGATTACTTTCTCTTCAGAGTTTGGAAGTGCCCAGATTCCTTTCGCTAGAGAAAAGCTGAAAGCCTGGAAGGAAACAGCCACAGAAAAGGAAAGCTGCCTACACTAGCTTGTGGCAAGATGGATAGAGTGCCGTAAACCAACCCCTGTAACCTGAAGAGATTGGGGAATATAAGACATTTACTGACACTGGGTCACAAAACCTGGGTTAAATGGTGACTTGATAATAAAATTAGTGGAAGGCATAAACTATTTCATGTATTGTATTTTTTTGTAAATAAAAGTCCTCATTAAATTAAATATACACAGAAGAAAAAAAGGGAAATCAAAATGTTAACAGTGGTATTAAAATCACAACATATAATCAATTTCAAGTTGAAAGGGCTGGATGTTCAAGGTTGGCAATCAGGAGGCTATTTATTTCTCATTGGATACATTCATTGTAGTTAAAATCCATTGGCTCAGGCGGAGCAACAGCATTTAGATAAAGCCTCCAGATCTTAATACCTAGGTTCTACACGAGCAGAATTAACTGAGCAGAGAGAGGAGCATTCATTTAAACTCAGTTATATGTAATCATTAACCACATTTATTAAGCACTTTACTTAAACTGAATAATACGAAGGTCTGTCCAGAAAAAGTCCAGCCATTATTAATATAATGAGAATGGTTTGTGCAATATCGATGTAACCAGGCAGCCAAGGAGAGTGGACTAGGATGCACATGTGTGAACAATGATGACTTCACTGTACTAGTCAGTGGGGGCAGTAGACACCACTGAAACCAACAAATCTGCATCAAATTTTGTGTTAAGCTTGAACATTCCTCCATGGAAACTATTTGGATGATTCAGAAGGTTGCAGCTACATGTAACTGGTGACTGGCAGTTTCATCATGACAACACATCTGCTCATACACCACAGCTTGTTCAGAGTTTTTTGGCAAAACATCAAATTGTCCAGGTGACTCAGTCCCCCTACAGCCCAAGTTTGACACCCTGAGACTTCTGGCTTTTCCTAAAACTAAAATCACTTTTGAAAGGGAAGAGATTTCAGACCGGCAATGAGATTCAGGAAAATAGAACAGGGCAGCTGACGGTGATTGGAAGAACTGTTGAGGTCCCAAGGTGCCTACTTTGAAGTGGGCTGTGGCATCAGTGTCCTATGTACAATGTCCCTTGTATCTTGTATCTTCTTCAATAAATGTCTCTATTTTTCAAAATACATAGCTGGGTACCTTCTGGGCAGACCTCAAACATATAATTTTTCAAATTAAAATTAATATCTACCTGTTGTAATGATGGTCCTTTCTTCCAAAGTTCTCTCCCTAAAGATTTAAAGAGATGAGGAAGAAGAATAGTGAAACAGTTGGTTAACTTGAGTAGTTATGAATTTCCTAACTATACAATTGAGTCAATATAAAAAAAATTTTAAAGTTGCCTCTCAAGCTTACTACTTTAAAGTTAAAATAACAGTAAAATATCATTTTTGCATCTCTAATTGGCAATATTTTTTTGCTATGAAAACATCCAGGTAGATAATATTCAATGGTAGGGAGAAGACAGGTGAAAATGCAATATTTAAAACACTCCTAAATTGAAAGGTAACTTATCAATAATATACAGGGTCTGGAGGAAGTAACGCCTGCTTGAGTATGGTTGGTAGGGTAATAATATGAGTGTAATAATTTACAGTTTTAATTTGAACATATCACCTAAAATGTCATATGGTGTGCTTGAATGTGATAGTGTTATGTTACAGAATTACATCCTTATAATTTTGTAATAAAAGATCTTGTAATAAAAAGGGGCATTATTTGTGCCAGACCCTGTGTATTGAAAGCTTGAAAAATTATGCATACCCTGAAACTCCATGATTCAACTTCTAAGAACTAGTCCTAAGGGTATAATAAAAATATGCTGAAATAGTTATGTGCAAGGACAGTCACTAAATTGTTATTTATATTAGTAAAAACTATAAACAACTTGACACCTATAGAAAATGGCTTAAACTAAATTTAAATAGATGGAATTTTAAGCATCAATAAAAATCATATCATAGAAAAAATATTTATTTATAATGGAAAAGCCTACAAAATACATTACACAAAAAATAATCTACAGCTCATTCCAGGTAACCTCAATTTCATACATAGGGAGAAGACTGGAAGGATGTTCCTCAAAATGTTATACAGGCTCCTCAGTAGTCAGATGACTGACTAATTTGATTTGTTATACTTTTCTGTATTTTCTAATTTCTCTTTTAAAAATATAGAAAAACACTTGGCACATGTACTCAATAAGTATTGGTTGAATATTATATACACAGGTTTGAACAATGATTCTTTAAAAGTGTAAATATAAAAGTTAAGAGTTTTGCCCCTGTCATCGAAAAATATATTACCAAAATGCTTGATTTGACTCCTTCTACTCAGTTCTTAAATTACTCCACAGTACAATAGGGTTCACTGATAAACTAGACAACATAGGCAACACATGCAGCCTCAAATGAAGTGACAATGGGAGTTCCGGCCAAGATGGAAGTGTAGGTAGAGAGACCCTTCACTTCCTCGCACAACCAAAAGGAGACAAGGGCCAATCTAAAATCAATAAACAACCAGAAGCGCTAGAAAATCAAACTGCATGGAACTCCAACAACCAAGGAATTAACGAAAAAACCAAGCAGACCAACCAGACTGATAAGGCGGACCGCGCAGGCTGACTCAGAAAAACGATGGCAAGGTGGCTGAGGGGCAGGGCTGACTGCCAAGCTCTGGGGGCTGCTCAGGGAGGGACTGACTTAAGGGGAAAACTGAGACTCAGAGCTAACAGTGGCCTAAGGCTGGGGTTGCCGCAATGGGAGACACTTCTGGTCGGACAAGAGAGTGTGTTGGAAAGTGCGCTAGAAAAGAACAAGCGAGCTGCACTGTTCCCTCTCTTGCCCCTCACACACAAGCAGCACAGCAAGGAGGGTTCCCCTGCCTGAGTCAATACTTAAGGCCCCACCCCTAACAACTTATCAGCTGCGCCAAGACAAAAATACGGCCCAAATGAAAGAACAGAGCAAAACCTCAGAACTAAGTGATGAGGAGATTGCCAACCTATCTGATGGAGAATTTAAAGCCCTGGTAATCAAAATGTTCACAGATCTGATTGAGCTTGGTCAAAAAATGAAAGAATAAATGAAAGATACCCAAAATGAATAAAAGCACAATATTCAGGGAACCAACAGTGACAAGAAGGAAACCAGGATTCAAAGCAATGATTTGGAACAAAAGGAAGAAATAAACATCCAACTGGATCAGAATGAAGAAACAAGAATCCAAAAAACTGAAGAAAGGCCAAGGATTCTCTGGGACAACCTGAAACATTCCAATATCTGAATTATAGAGGTGCCAGAAGGAGAACAACAGCAGCAAGAAATTGAAAACTTATTTGAACAAATAATGAAAGAAAACTTCCCCAATCTGGTGAAGGAAATAGACTTCTAGGAAGTCCAGGAAGCCCAGAGAATCCCAAAGAAGTTGGACCCAAAGTGGAACACACCAAGGAACATCATCTTTAAGTTACCCAAGATGAAAGACAGAGGAAACCCTAAAAGCAGCAAGAGAAAAGGAGACAGTTACCTACAAAGGAGTGCCCATAAAACAGTCTGCTGATTTCTCAAAAGAAACCTTGCAGGCAAGAAGGGGCTGGAAAGAAGTATTTGAAGTCATGAAAGGCAAGGACCTACATCTAAGATTACTCTACCCAGCAAAGCTACCATTTAGAAGGGAAGGGCAGATAAAGTGCTTCCCAGGTAAGGTCAAGTGAAAGGAATTCATCACCAAGCCCTTATTATATGAAATGTCAAAGGGACTTATCTAAGAAAAAGAAGATAAAAAATATGAACAGTAAAATGACAACAAATTCACAACTACTAACAAATGAACCTAAAAGAAAAGAAAAACAATGAAAACAAAAACTAAGCCAATAACCAGAACAGGAACAGAATCAGAGAAATGGACATCACACAGAGGGCGTTCAGTGGGGAGGGGGAAGGGAGGAATATGGGGGAAAAGATACAGGGAAGAAGAAGCATAATTAGCAGGCATAAAATAGACGGGGAAAGATAAAAATGGTATAGGAAACAGAGGACTCCAAGAACTTATATGTACAAACCATGGACATGAAATAAGGGGGAGCAGAGTGCTGGAGGGTTGGGGGGCAGGGTAGAAGGGGGATAAAGGGGGAAAAATTGGGAAAACTGTAATAGCATAATCAATAACAAATACTTAAAAAAACAGGTGACAATGTAAATACACAAATCCATGGTATAGAGGGAGATAAGCCAATACTGTTCATCAGTAACAAGTATTTTGCTTCTTAAAAACTGTAGTCCTACCATCTAATCTTTAAAAGCTGCTCCTTATTAACCTGGACTTTCCTAGTTACGGAAAACTTCTGGTACCTCTGTTGGTATTTTCCGATGCAGTCTTCAATAAGGCTAGAATGTCCAGGTTGTCACCAATTCTTGCATAGTAAGAACTATCATGGCCAAGAGCATCCAGCAAGCTTACATCAGCACCATTTTTAATTAAGACTTCTACAGCATCTTTGCAGCCATACTCGCAACCTAGCATGAGAGCAGTTCTAAAAGGGAAGACAGAAGAATAAAAGACCCTGAGAAATATCCAAGAAAATACTTCAGAAATCTTCCAGAGCCCCCATTTTTAAAGAACAAATATTACTTTACAAAGTCATACTTATTACAGATTCAAATTTTACTCTAAGTTTTAATGTCATATTTTAATATCACAGCATTTATAAAAACATTTGCTTTGTTTCTTAGTTTGCAGAGCTAAAATCTTTTATCACTTTATATACATGTTACTTCTAATACCAAATTAACTCCCTTTATTCCAGTCCTACTAGGTCCTACAAGCAAATTCCCAGAAATCTTCCACAACTGACACTGCCATCCCACCTGCTCAAAACCTACAACAAACCCAAACTACTCAAGCCCCTTTGTGAACTGAACCACAGCATGCAAACCTCCCCAATGAGCCCCTTCTACTCCAAACGAAACAAGAATCGAATTCCTGTTTATATCAGCAGGTAGTAATAATACAGCAGAACAATTAAATCATTATATAAATTTGGAAGGATCCTCACGATTATTTTGCCCAATTCTCTATTTTTATTGCTGAGGAAACTAATACCTAATGAAAGGAAGTGGCTTATCCTATATCTAACTCTGTCTTCAAGTGTGTATATTAGATTTTACAAGGAAATTGATTCTTGATTTACTCTGCTATGTATGTTCTATTTCTCTTTTATACTCTACAATAGTTATTGGTATACAATTTTATATAAAACAGGAATTAACAAAGTTTTTAATATTGGGGAAAATGCTATATATAGACAGAACAGGGAATAAAAAGAAACTTGAATACAGTATTAGAACCTAAGATTTTATTTTTAAAACCATCTGCTATCTACTCTATATAATACACATTGCCCTACCTCACTGATTTTTTTGTTTAATTCCAATGGAAAAAAAATGCTTGAAAGAAATATAAGATCAATTTTCAAAAATGAGGAATGATACATGGATCAACCAGCTCATTGCCCTCTGATACTGAAATTTATTTTTAAATCAAATTCATCAGTAATGCTTGGAACCAGATTGTATCTGCAAAAACAAAGTAATACAAAAAGCCACTTTCTTAATAATCACATCAATGATTTAACTGCTTAAGAATTTCTTCCTTTGAAATGCCTAAACAATAAAAGCAATTAGAGCCATAAAATCTAACATCTAAAGACTATTATACTTCCTACTTCCAGTGAACTACAAAATAGGATACGTTTAAAAAAATAAAATTAAGAAATTGACAACTTCACTCATAATCATCTCTAAAACTCCAGAAATTTGTTATAAATTACTGAAATGTTTCTACTAGTGGAGAGGCTATATTTCAGATACTTTGTTGTTAGATACTTTCTGACTATAAATACTAGAATTATAATATAGCAAATGCCATGATACACTAGACCTAGAAAAGGGGAAAGGGAAAATCACACATAGAAATTGTAAGTGCAGCCAATTTATAATTGGCATGAAATACAGAAGCAAAAATAAACTAACAGAAACTTGGGGCAGAGAATGAACTCGGTTTCAGAGCAGGAGGCAGCGCGTGCCTGGGCAGGGTGAGGAGAGGAAACGCCTTAAGAAAACCGGTGCTGAAACCTGTGAGTCCCCAGGACAGCCAAGGACCAAAGGACTCATGAATGAAGAAGTGGACTGTAGGTGTAATTTTTTATTCTTCTTCCTTATACCTTATTTGAGCCCATTTTATTAAACATTTCTTATAGCTTAAAAATAACTCGGATTCTCTTTCTTTAATTCTTCGACTCCAACATGGGCCCTAATCATTGTGTGTATTCTGGATTTACCCACCACCTTCCCCCATGTGCCTCTCTCTCCATCCTCCTTCAGCCAACACTGAGGAAAAATAAGAAGTGGTGCTAATTCCCAGGAAGGGGAGAATCAAAGGGGAGGGAAAGGCCAAGTCAAGCAGCAGTTTCAGAATCACTGTGCATCCAGCTGGTGTGGGGAGCTGTGATTAAGAAAAAACATTTACCTGTTTTGTTTGTCCCTGGAATTAATAT
Organism: Anoura caudifer; assembly: GCA_004027475.1. Classification (NCBI taxonomy): domain Eukaryota; kingdom Metazoa; phylum Chordata; class Mammalia; order Chiroptera; family Phyllostomidae; genus Anoura; species Anoura caudifer. The sequence goes on from PVKU01000877.1 coordinate 52,002, forward strand.
CCGCTCCTCTGTCTATCAGCAGTTGACATATCGTCGGCCTACACATCTGAGTGGCCAGAACAAGTGGTGTCCGCCCATCCTAAGCAATGAGAAAAATAAAACAGCATTAAGACAAAAAATCTCCCAAAACAAAAAAGTCTTAACACACAAGTTGAAATGAGAATAAACATAAGTTGACTTACTACATCTTTGGCATTCACCAAGGCCCCGTGATCACAAAGCAGCTGTATGCTAGAAGGGCAGTCTGCCATGGCTTTGGGGAACAAAGGGAAAGGATAAATGGTGACCATCTGTTGATAAGACACGTGGTGTTTTGCTAGGTCCATTTAAGGGATAAATTCTTCATTTTCTAAACTACCAACCTTCGCATCATTCACTCTCAGGTTAGCATTATAAGCATCAATTTTCTATCAGAAAATGGATTAGACAAGACCATCTCATAAATCTCATACAATTTTTAAGGAATAACAAATTTTACTATCCTACAGAAGGCAAGAATATACTGCTCTTCTAAGGATAAACACAGATAATAAAAATTAAGCTTAAATTTTCTATTTATAGTATGTTTTAAACATGGCTATAACTGGCTTGATCCTTGAAGTGTTAGATGAGTTTTTATTAAAGAACCATATTTATTTTTTTATAAAAGAGCCACAGTAGATAAAGTATGACTCATATAATTTACATTACCTTTCAAAAACAGATTGCAATTGTCTTCCCCTTAATGACACAAAGCAGGGTCATTTTGCTAAAAATTATAAAATTGCACCATCTGTCTTCTCTGACCAACACTTGAGTACATATTTGTATTATGAAAAAAGATTGTTAAATTCATAAAACAGAATTATGTTTATACTGCCATGAACTTTTTAAAACCTATGCATTAATCCTAGATTATCAGCACAAAAAGTACTAATAGAGTCAACATCCTTTTGTCTGCGGTGTATAAATTCAATAGAACAAAACCAAGCAAACATGAGATCAAGTAAATGTTCATTTCTGGATGTCTTTAATCCAGCAAGTCTTTTATACATTAAAAGGTAAACTGAATACATTAATTCAGAAACAAAATTAAAAACAAATGAGGACCAATTAAAAATAAAAATAAAAAATGTAAAGCATGATAAATTCCAGAGTGATGAGACAGTGAACAAGTACAGTCACTATTAAAGGTGATACAGTGGAGAGTGGCATCTGATCACCAGACTCTGGCAGGTGAAGTGCTGGGGACATGGTGGCTCACCTAGAGAGCACAGTTCCCAGTGTCCCTTGCATGTATGTATGACCACATGAGTTAGATCATGCCTATGAGCCCTGACAAGAGTGACGTGTGCCACTTTCTAGTCTAGGGCTCAAAGCAGTGGTTTTACATTGCTGTACAATCTTTCTCCTTCCTGTTAGGAGGAAAACAGAGGTGCTGCCACCAGCTTCAGTCTTAAAGATGAGGACAAGGCCCTGACCGATGGTAAAACTGCAAAATGGGAGGACTCTGGATCCCTGGATGACCATATGGAGCAGAGGCACAAGCCAATGTGAAAATCAGGACTGTAATACGTAAGAAATCAATTCTCGAGTACTGTCTATGCCCTGCTAAAGAAGCTAAGGCCATCATCAGATTGGGAATATTTAAGTGAATGGAAAACTGTTTCAGCAATGCAGACAATTAAGTGAGTTTTGGGCTATGGTACTGCTAGGAAAACAAGTCTCCTGATATCCTGCATAACAAATTTCCATCTGAGTACGTACTGACTGATTCCAACAACTATGCTGTCACTGTTATGATTGGTGGACAGCCATATACTCTTAGTCTTTGTGATACTGCAGGGCAGGAGGATTATGACTACCACCATGGAGTTATGTACAAATAGATGTATTTCCAGTCTGCTTTTCAGTGGTCTCTCCACTCCACTTTGAAAATGTAAAGTAGGTACCTGAGATAACTCGCCACTGTCTGAAGACTCCTTTCTTGCTGTTGGGACCCAAACTGATCTGAGAGATGACCCATCTCCTATCAAAAAACTTTTCAAGAACAAACAGAACGCTATCACTCCAGAGACCGCTGAACAGCTGGCCTGTGACCTGAAGGCGATCAAGTATGTGGAGTGTTCTGCGCTCACACAGAAAGGCTTAAAGAATGCACTTGACAAAGCAACATTGGCTACCCTGGAACCTCCAGAAATGAACAGCCACAGGTGGACATCGCTCCATCATCCTTCTGCACAGCTGGTATCAGCATCACATTAAAAACAATGTTTACATCAAACTAAAAATTAAAAATTACAATTTGTTTTTGCAATAATGACACATGTTCTACACTCAGCCACACGCACTCATGTGAGACAAAGCCCATAGACAGGTATGGCCCCTTCCCCTTCCCACTGTTCGTTACTGAGTGATTGCACCTTGTCAGAAAAGTGATCAGTACTAGTTTTTGTTCTGTTGTTTCAAAAAAATTTATTTTATTTTATTTTTGTTTAAAAGCGAGCCATACTTGTGATGCCTCTGTAACAGTCTAATTCAAGTTGTTAAAGCTGTTCCCAGGTTCCACATTGGAGAGTGAGCTGAGATATCTAGCTGTTTTTCTTTTTGTGGGGGATGTATATGTGGAAGGGACTTGTTTTTGTTCAGTCATTTTTTAAAAAAATTCATTAACCATGGAATAGCACTTACAGAGGATGGAGTGATTCCACAATCACTTGCTAGATTTAGTTTAGAAAACATGATCCCCACCCGGTGCTCTTAAGAAGGTGTATGGTAAATGTCTCATTTAATAACATAGTCCTTTTTCGAAGTTGCCTTTTCCTTCCACCCTTGAGCAGGTCCAGCGTTCGATGAAACCCATGACAGCGGGAGGGACCTATCTCATCCCTCCTCTTTTCCAGATGCACTTCATATGTGACTATGACTTCCAAGGAAATTTGTCAGCCATTTGCTGATTTTTTGAAGTTAATGTCTAACTTCTTTCACAGAAAAATGAAGAAAAGTATTGTACCTTTTGAAATACACCAAATGTATTGTGTACATAATTTTTAAAAAAACCAAACCTTTCCCCCATCAGTCATTATCTTATATGCTCAGCACAGACATGTAGCTCAATGTGTACAATATGGTGTTCCTAGAACACAGCTGAAAACCTAGTGTATATGAGGGGTGGTACTGGGAGACAGATGTCTGTGGAACAATTCACATCCTCTTTCATGCTATGAGGGTGGAGACATGCTTCATTAAGAAGCTAAGGGTGGAGTCCCAGCCTCACAGGAGAGTTCCTTGGGGAGACCCACGGAGTCCTGGAGCGTGCGTAGGCCCACCCACCCAGGAATCAGCACTAGAGGGGTCCAGTTTGCTTGGGGGAAGCGGTGGAAGTGACTGAAATCTGGCAGAGAGTGGAGCAAGCACCATTGTTCCCTCTTGGACCCCGCCCCCACATTCAGCACCACAACCCAGCAACTGGGCTGCCCTCCCCTGGTGAATGCCTAAGGCTCCACCCCTCACTACGTAACAGCTGTGACCAGACAAAAACAAACAAACAAAAGAAAACCAAGGATGGCTCAAAAGGGAGAACAGACTGGGGCCCCGGAGCTAATTCATCTGAATGACTAGGAGGTGGTCAACCTATCAGATGCAGAGCTCATAGCACTGGTAGCCAACCTATCAGAAGCACAGTTCAAAGCTCTGGTGATTAGGAAGCTCATAGAATTGGTTGATTTTGGTTGCAAATTAGAGGAACAAATGGAGGCTACAAAAAGTGAAATGAAGAAAAATGCACAGGGAACCAATAATGATGGGAGGAAAACTGGGACTCAAATCAATGGAGTGGACCAGAAGGAAGAAAGAAACAACCAAATAGAAAAGAAGGAAGAAACAAGAATTCAAAAAAATGAGGAGAGCTTAGGAACCTTCAGGACATCTTTAAATGCCCCAACATCCGAATTATAGGAGTACCAGAAGGGGAAGAGGAAGAGCAACAAGTGGAAAACTTATCTGAACAAATAATAAAGGAGAACTTCCCCAATCTGGCAAAGGAAATAGACTTCCAGGAAGTCCAGGAAGCTCAGAGAGTTCCAAAGAAGTTGGACCCAAGGAGGAACACACCAAGGCACATCATAATTACATTAGCCAAGATTAAAATGAAGGAGAGAATTCTAGAAGCAGCAAGGGATAAGGGCACAGTCACCTACACAGGAGTTCCCATCAGGCTGCCAGCGGATTTCTCAAAAGAGACCTTATAAGCAAGAAGGGGCTGGAAAGAAGTATTCCAAGTCATGAAAGTCAAGGACCTACATCCAAGATTGCTCTATCCAACAAAGCTTTCATTTAGAATGGAAGGGCAGGTAAAGCGCTTCTCAGATAAGGTCAAGTTAAAGGAGTTCATCATCACCAAGCCCTTATTATATGAAATGTTACAGGGACTTATCTAAGACAAAGAAGATGAAAAATAGGACAGTAAAAAGACAGCAAACTCACAGATATTAACAATCACACCTAAAACAAAAGCAAACTAAGCAAACAGACCAGGAGCAGGAACACAGAAATGGAGATCACATGGAGGGTTAGCAACAGGGGAGTGGGAGGAGGAGAGGGGGGGAAAAGGTACAGTGAATAAGTAGCGTAGACAGTAGGTAGAAAATAGGAGGAGGGCAAGAATAGTGCGGGAAATGTAGAAGCTAAAGAACTTATGAAACAAGGACATGAACTAAAGGGGGGAATGTGAGTGGGAGGGGGTGTGCTGGGTGGAGGGGAATGAAGGGGGAAAATGGGACAACTGTAATAGCATAATCAATAAAATATATTTTAAAATAAAAAATAAAAATAAAAATAAAGAAATAAAATTTTTATCCTGGTTCATTAAAAAAACAAAAGAAGCAGCAGCTAGGGGTGGGGTAGAGTGGGGAGAACATTTAACAATCTAGAGACCAGCCAGGGGACTCCCCTTAATGTTTTACATGAGGAACCCTACAGCAGCCAATTGAGGTTCTCTTGTTTAATAAAAAATCACAAAGAAAGTCTTATGAAGACTCTTTATAAGTGTTAATAGGGATTTTATCAGCTTATTTTGATTGCAGTTTACAGTTTTTAAAAATGTTCAGGTAATCTGCACCTCTTCCAAATCCTAATTCTTGTAGATTCATTAGTGTTGAACTGATGCTTTCTCATATCTCAGTTCTTTGTATCTATATGCATTCTGTTTAGATGTATTAAACAAATAATGCTTCACAAGCCAAAACAAGAAAAAAAAGTAAGTTATTCTGTGGAGTTTTTTTTTAAAGCCAATGTTACTTTACAGTGCCTTCGTACAGTGCCTAGCCTTACCCTGATTCAAACAATGTCGCCATCTGGAAGCAGGCGCTGCCATACAAACACCCAAACTACAGGCACTACTTTAGTGGTTGGGTACTAGGTGGAAAGTAAATATGTTTCAGGGTAGAAACCTTGTGGTTTCTCTTATGCTGTGGGAAAACATTTGATAGAGCTACCATCTATGATAATTTAGAAGGTACCCCACGTGACTATAGAGGCTTTCTAGGTAAAGCGATAGAAAGAGCTAAAATTTTAGTGCATATGGGCATCTGCTTACTGCTTTTAGTAAGGTATTTAGAAGAAAGAGATGAGGTCAAGCAAGAATTAGCCAATTTATGAACACAGATGGAAGGAAACAGAGAATGTCCAGATATTTGGACCTTCACAGGTGTGAAGAGACAATTGTTTCTCTCTATCAAAAAACAGGTTGTAAAACTATTCTAGGTCACAAATTTCCTCAAAGAACTTCCAATAAAGAAAAAAGGGGAAAAAATCCAGTTCTGGATAAACATCAGATTCAGGATATAATATTCCCATTTAAGACTATTATTTCAGATTGCTTTGAGGTAGCAGCCATTAAAAGTACAGACCCATGAGTCTAGAAATAAAAAAAATAAGAAATAGAAGAGGGTTAAGAACTTTATGTCCAGAAAATAACTTTGGAGATGGTTTTGGACATAATGAAGTGGCTGGCAACAAAGAGACCAGAAATGTACCAAAGTCTGGGGGAATTATACTACCTGAGGCCCCAGAAGCCCAGTTGGCTAAAACTTATGATTGCTCCAGCCCTTAAGCTGCTTCTACAGAGGGCATACCCTTCAACATCAATTTATCTGTGATCTTGGAGGACAATGGATAAATAAGAACCTCCTACAAAGCAGAGCTAGGGCCCACAGAGGACAATGGACATGGCATTTACACGAGAAAACACAACCAGGGGGACATCCAGAGGAGGTAACCAAGAAATTTACTCCCAGACCTCAGTAGGAAGTTTGCAAGTTTTGCTCAGCAGCATTTGATATCTGCTATTGACTAGTAATTGCAATGTGTTTTGGGGTTCTCCCTTTTCTGAAAGAGACTTTGTCTTTCATTTATCCTGTTCTTGCTCCATAACTACATATTGTGGGGAGCAGACCTCTTCTCTTTGAGTTTACATATTGCTGAACCATGAAGGGCCACATCAGAACAACAACAAAAAAAGGTCCACTGCCCAGTAACTGGGTTGGCTTGTGTATCCTCTCCCTTGGGGAGGAGGTAAAGAGTTCTGTGTGGGGAAAGTAGGGGCTGTAGCAATATTTAGAAGGCCAAAGGGTTGGACTATAGCAGAAAATGCAATTTGCTACCAAAATCTTTTCTTCCCTTCTACAGTGCAGCAGCTCAGCCATGACTAGTGACCTAGAGACTACATTTCTGAGCCTTCCTTAGAGATAGATACGGTTTATTCACTTTGCTTTCATTGATGGAATATGAATAGAGGGCTATCATAGACTTCCAAATCTTGGCTGTAGAATTTAGGCATGTGCTTCTTCATGTTCTCTTTTCCCTTCCTGCTCACTGAACGTGGATATGACTGCAACCCTGCTTCAACCATGTAGCTGAGGAAGACACTCAGAGGAAGTAGAGCAACAGATGGAAAGAATTTAGTTCACGAATGCCCTTGAGTCATCTGCCAACCGCTACCACTTAACAATTTTTTATAAGCAGCTGATATTGGAGTTCTTTTATCACATCAACTTCATTCTAGCTTCATCCCTACAACTACTGAACAAATGTTAAGATTTCAATTGGTTAAGTTGTACCAGTTTTAAACACTGGGGAATAAAATCTATAGCATACAAAAAATCGCACATGTTTAACATATACATTTTGATGAGTTTGGACATATGCATACATGGTGATACCATTACCACACTCAGATACTAAACAAATATACTCATCACATCCAAAAATGTCATCATTGTGTGTGTGTGTGTTTTGTTTTTGGCTGTTTTTACTCTGTGTATGGTAAGAACATAACCTGAGATCTAACCCCTTATTCTATTTTAAAGAACATGTTAATTATGTATTAATTATGTGCAATTTTTTCATATAATTATACCTCAAAAAGCATTAAAAAAATAAAAACAACTGGTAAAAACTGAACATTGACTAGACAACATTGAAAACATTTTCAAATGCATTAAGTGTAATAATGATATTATACTTAGCTTACAAAATAGAATAGATAAAGTTGTATGATGTCTTGAATTTAATATAAAATAAGCCAGTGAAGTGGAAGAATAATGTGTGGCAGTACAGACAAACCAAAATTGGCCATATGTTAACAACCGTCTAAGCTGAGTGAAGAGTATAGGTATTTTAATATAATATTCTAACTTTATGTGTGTTTAAAAATGTCCATAGTAAGTAGTTAAAAACAATTCTTTAAAGTGATTATTAATAATCTTGGATTTTTAAAACTAGGAAAAGGTGGTAGGAGAACAGAAATATCATGTCACATATTCATACTTTAGCAAGAGGCAATATCATTTTCAAAATTCCATCAAACACCCAAATTAGTATTATAAATATAAACTGTAATTTTAATGGTTTTAAATTTAATTTGTAAACATGTCTTGATGATTCCATAACTATACAAGCTTGGTAAGTACATCACTTATAAATTTAGGTTTACATTTCATTTAAATAGCAATACAAAATGATCATCAAAAATAAAATCTATAGTAACTCACAGGGGCACTGTGAGACTGAAGTGATAATGTATGTTAAAAAATTTCAAAAATAATACTATTCTATACAAATATAAAAGAAAAATGCATTGTGTAAAAAATTAAACTATCATGAAAGCACATAAAATGTAAAAAGAAAAGTAAGGTATAAAAAGTTTGAAGGAAATTTGAAGTACAATCCATGTTTAACACAAACAACTTTAATCTATTGCAGACAGTCCATACACGTGACAAGAGAGGGTAAGTGATTTTTTTTCTTTCCTTTGGCCTCCTAATAAACTGAAGGACTGTCAGGCCTGGAAGAGTCAGGCCACTGATCAGATATTACATTCCAAAAATATTTAACATCCAACTTTTTTCTAAGTATTTTAAGACACCTAAAGAATAATACAGATAAGTTTAGATATACAACACTGAGTAATAAAATCTGTGAAATTATTAGTATAAATCTTTTTTAAAATATAGCACATTGAAGTGACATGAAATTCAGCACTGACACCTCTAACTAAACAGCCACCATCACCTTAATTAAGAAATTACTACATGCCAGGCACTACTTATGATTTAATTATAAACACTTATTGCAGTCATATTAACTTCAGTCTGAAGATGAGAAAAATGAAGTTCAGATGTGTTAAATAGGTAAATGTAGTTTTCAAGAAAGAGAAGTCTTCCTCCCATTTCTCCTGCCAATTCCCAAACTCACTCACTAACTTACTAATTCTCTCTTGGCCTTTCCCTTCCTCCATCCCTCCCTCCCTCCTTCCTTGGAGGTCCTTGAGAGCAGGTTACAGTTTATTCATTTTCAGACTTTTAGTATCTAGCAAACTGGACAGCAAATATTGGCTGAACCAATCTTTTTAAACTATATGATCTAAAAAAAAATTCAAATTCAAGTAAAGAAATTTGTAACACTGTATTTCTCCATGAATCATACAAATACATGCATGTTAAAACTTTAAAATTAATGTAAGTGCCTAGCCACTTAACAAGTGTTTGTTTCTGTCCAAGTGCAATCTTAGCTTACCAGCATCATGAAGTGCGGTTCTTCCCTGCAGGTCAGCATGTTCAGTGGGACAACTGTACTGTTAAAACACAGAAACCTAGTCATCTAAAAGTTTCATTTTAAAATTAAACATCTAAATTCCAATGAACAGCTGTCATTTAATCTTTAAATATTCCATTTATCGAAAAACAAGGACTACTAGATAGGCCACTAAAACATTTTGACATGAAACAAATATAATAACTTTATGCTGTAAATTTAACAATATTTCATCAAACAGGAAAACATATGGTGCATTACAATAGCCTGGGATATAGAAACTATGTTATTGTTTGGTTGTATTTTTTTTCCCATCATAGGTTAAAACTTGAACAACTGAATCAGAAAAACCAATGAGTTCTGCTGTTAAACTTAGTTGTGAGAACATTTATGGTAATATATGACTGGACCCTTTAACTGAAAATTCAGCCCACTGAGTCATTAAATTTTGTGGCTGCCTGATTACATGCTTAAGTAATGGTTAATATTATTTAGTGTACGTTACTGATGTTTATTAGAAATGCATAGATTCTACGCTGCCTCACTTTATCTTACGTCACATATCAGACAACAGAGAATTCCAACCTCCAGCTAATGTCAACAGGAAGGTCACGTCATTGTTATTTATTTTTAATACACTGAGTTATGCAATTCACTTCCCTCAGAGTTTTTGCTCTTTATTGTTCACATTTTTTTCACAAACTATGAAAAAATGTTATGTAAACTATTAGTTAACCTATTATTTTCTTTTATCTCAAGTTCTGAAAACATATTAAAAACACATCTATTATTTGCAGTCAAAATAATAAAGCCAAAATATTAACCACTTTTACTACCTGTAGAAGTTTTTGTAGGCACAATGCATGTCCGTACTTTGCAGCCAGGTGAAGAGCATTTCTCCCTATAAAAGTTTAAAATACATGTGAATTTTCCATAGAAATGTGATTTTTTTCAAAAGGAATTGACTTAATTTGTAAGCATGTTTTCAGTTTCTAAGATATTTCACCTGGATTGATATTTTAATAAGATATAATTGCATACACCAAAACAACAAGGGTGGGAAGAAAAATTATGCACATGAATGCATAGAGAATAAGCACTTTGTCTTATTTGCCCTGGACCTACAATACCTATAGCAGTGCCTTAGACAATGAATAATTACATACCTGCATAGCAAAGAAGGCAGGGAGAGAGGGAGAAAAGAGAGAAGGAAAAAGAAAATGAGGAAGAGAGAAAAGGAAAGATACCTAGATTTCTCATAACATTTCCAAATCAGCAGCATGTGTACTAAAATGAAGTAAATTGAGAGGTATGTCAAAGAAAGGGTATTCTCTAATTTCTATATTCCAACTAAAATTCAAAGTTCATTAAGAAATTGTCTCTTAAAATCAGTCTTGTTCAGCTATGAGGGGAGGGAAGGAGAGGGGAGGGGAGGGAAGGGGAGGGAATAAAGTGGAATGGTGGAATAGTCCCTGGTGTTCAACAAAATGTCACAGACACTCAGTCACATAAAAATGTCAAATCAGGTATTTTGTTGGCCAAATTCAGATCCAGCCACTTAAGACAGGGCACTAAAAATCAAGAAAATATCAGATCTAAGGCTTACCACTGGAAGTTATAGTAAAGGTTCATACCTGGTAAGACCCACATCACAAATACACCAAAACCACACCAACTTGAAATCTGGTTATTTTCAATATACTTTCATATTGCTTGCAAATAAAGAAATTAAGATCAAATAAAGTTTTTTAATCCAAGTGTATCAAATATCTACATCTGGATTATAACAAATAATATATAACAAGTGAGACAAAGTCCTTGTCCTCAGAAAAGGACAACTCTAAGGACAGACATAATAAAACAGGGCAAATAAAAGTATGACTAAACGACAGCAAAAACAAAAGACAAAGTTGAGCGGGTATGTTGAAACGGAGTATGTGAAATGATTTCTTCTGAGCTTGGGGAGGCAGGTGAGCTTGACCCGCACAGGAGGAAGCGGGGCAAAAGTTACTGGATTGGTCAATAGGCAAAAATGTCCAGATCAGAAAGGACACAGACAAAACCAAGAAAGATACTTAAATCAGTAACAAATTTTAAAAGTCTTAAGAGTTCTACAAAGGTACAGTTAGTTCAAATTTCTAAAAATAAATATTCTTCTACATCAATGGAAGGCATATATGATAGACCCGTTCTTTTGTTCTTTCAAAGGTGGCAGATAGTTTGGTCTTCAGTTTAGAATTTGATACACATTTAGGTAAAGATTTTCCTCATTAACTCAATTGTGGTCTCTCTTCCTCTCCCTCCCTTCCATTTCTAAACAAAGTGCTAGTTAACAGTAATGTATTTATTTGTCCGCACACATGGCCTCATAGAATAAAATATTGAAGCTGGTAAGAAAATTCTCTGTTCTATGTCATCTCCTATTTAATTGAATAACAAAGTAGAACTGTAGAGAAATAGACTGTCAAGAGTCCCAGAGAACTGAGAATGGTTATCCTGACGAATAGAAAACTAACACACTCATTGAAGAAAAGCAACAGTTGTGTTCAAATACTTAAAGGCTGACCTCATGACATGCACTCAGACTTATGCTGAAAGATTTTAAAAGATAGACAGAGGTACAACTAAATTTAAGCAGAAAACATGGTAATGGACAGACCTGAACTACCTATAACAATTTTTTAAAGTTTAGTTAACCAAACACAGAACAGGTTTCCTTGTGAGGCATAATAATTGAGAACACAGACTCTGCCGGTGACACATGCACTGAAGGACCCAGCACCTCACAGCCTCACTGGGGTGATGTAGCAATGAAAGGAGTTAGCATGTGTACAGCACTCAGATGTGATGTAAGTGTCAGCTATTCTTGTTGTGACCATTGCTGGTAATGTTGTTGTCACAAGGCTGTTAATTCCCCATCACAAGGTATGTCCAACCAAACGCCAAATGACCTTACAACATAAAGGATTCATATACTGAACAGAATATGAGTATAAATTAAATGGCCCCTAATGGTTCTTCAAAATCTGAGATTTTAGGATCCTATGCCACTACCGGGACCACCACTAGACTTGAGGCCCTCAACTGATCATCAGTTCAGCAATCCTTTCTACTAAGTTTCCTGTACCTGACCTCTCCCCCACAAAACCTCAAAAGTAAAACTTTTCCCAACTACTTAAAAACAGAAAATTAAGGATTTCTCTTTTTAAATCACACTTCTATCTGCGGAAGAACATTAACAGTGGATATGTTCGTATCTCCTTTCGGTTTTGTAATTGACTGTCGAGGCAAACATACCTGCAGTGTCACTGGTTGTAATATCAACTCCATGTATAAGGATGGCATTCAGACATTCAAGATTCCCCTTTGAGGCCACCACATGGAAGCTAAACAAAAAGAAAGTATTTGTTATGCCAAAGGTCAACTGAAATGCTACGGTAATATCACTCTTCATCCAACAGACACACACATTTTAAAAGCTGGCACATCTACGTATTTAATAAAAGAAAAAAGAAATCTCTCCCATGTTACTGAAAAGCTCATTTAAACCCAAACATACGTAAGGGGCCAATTCTTTCTAGAGATACCGCCTTAGAACCAATGGAATATTCCAATAATCAACAGTCAATAATAGAAATTTTATACTATAGGAGGTCTGTCCGGAAAAAGTCCAACCATCGTTAACATAACAAGAACAAGTTTGTACCACATCGATGTAACCGGGCAGCCAAGGAGAGTGGACTGGGATGTACATGTGTGAACAATGATGACTTCACTGTACTAGTCAGTGAGGGCAGCAGATGCTGTTAAGTGAGCATGTGTACTGTGTGGCCATCACATTCAAAATGACTGAGCTACTAGAGCAATGAATCTGCATCAAAATTTGTGTTAAGCTTGAACATTCCTCCACAGAAACTACTCAGATGATTCAGAAGGCCACAGCTATGGGCAACCAGTGATTGGGAGCTACATCATGACAACATGGCTGCTCATGCATCTCATCCAGTGCAGAGGTTTTTGGCAAAACATCAAATCGCCCAGGTGACTCAGCCCCTCTACAGCCCAAGTTGGTGCCCTGCAACTTCTGGCTTTTCCCAAAACTAAAATCACCTTTGAAAGGGAAGAGATTTCAGACAGGTGATGCGATTCAGGAAAATACAACAGATGGTAATTGATGGCAATTGGGAGAACTGTGTGAGATCCCCAGGTGCCTACTTTGAAGGAGACTGAGGTGTCATTGTCCTATGTACAATGTTTCTTTTATCTGGTATCTTCTTTAACAAATGTCTCTATTTTTCATACTACATGGCTGGATAGCTTCTGGACAGACCTCGTAGATCATTAACTCTACAGTTTATTATTTCAACAGAAGGCACTAATGCTTGAAACTTAATAAATGCACTGAATAATTTCTAGCAGTGATATAAACAAAATAAATTATCTCTATTGATTAGTTTAAAATATACTGAAACTGCCCAAACAAATGAAATTACAGTAGAATACTAAGGCCAAAGACTGATCAAAATATTATCCCTTGTTTTTTAGAATTGTTAAATTAAACCTGACATGGATAAGTCTTCAAAAACAACTAACTAAACTATACTTGAAAGCCATTAAGAACTGGCATCAACTTCTCCTCTAAAAGTAACAATGACTACCACCTAATTCTTCCTTTCACTCATGGACTGGTACAACTGGTTGAAGTTTCACATCAACAGACATAATTGAACGATTTTCCATAAGGCAAGTAAAGCCTGCTTAAAAAGTAGCTTTAAGCCCTGGCTGGTGTAGCTCAGTGGATTGAGCTTGGGCTGTGAACCAAAGGGTCACCAGTTTGATTCCCAGTCAGGGCACATGCCTGGGTTGCAGGCCAGGTCCCCAGTGGGGTCCATGTGAGAGGCAACCACACATTGATGTTTCTCTCCCTCTCTTTCTCCCTCCCTTCCCCTCTAAATAAATAAATAAATGAAATCTTTTTTAAAAAAGTGGCTTTAAGCCATCAAGTATCCCAGACATGAGATGAAAAATCCCATTGTTTCTTTGATCATCTAATACTTTATTAGTCAACAAATATTTACAGAAACTTTTTGTATGCAATAAGAACTGACACTAACTGTACTCCACCAAATCCAAACAGGTAAGTGAGGACAGAAGGACTTGTTGGCAAAGGACATAGAACTCAGGTTGAGATAAAACTGAGGCCCTAAACAAGCACAATAACCACTGTGAGGATGGCAGGAGATAAAGGGTGTGCACATGCTCAGCAAGGTGCCTGGATACAGATGCACTCTGTATCATACTCGCAGAAGGGGTCCTTCCTAACCCCTCCACTTAAGCGTTTGACATTTCCCCATTCCCTGAAACCTCAGTACTCCAGTTCCCATCCTTGCCTTTATTATTCTATATAGAATTGTGCATTTCCTAACATAATATGTAAATTCAGGATTCATTTTCTTCATAGCCTATCAATCCCTTCCCACTCAACTACAAATTCATAAAAGCAAGGATTTTTGTCCATTTTGTTTCCTATTGTATTCCCAGAACCAATCTAAGTACTAGTCAGATGATGGGCTCTAAGATATTTGAATAACTGAATGCTTAAAGACAAAACCTGGAGATAGCTTGCAAATTCATTCCCATATATTACAAAATTCAGTCATGCATCTCTGTAAAGGATATAAATGCAAATTAGAGACAAAGCACTGCTAATTGAAGTTAAACAGACTTGGTATAATTTGAATTAGAGAAAAAGAGATGTTTCTGATAAAAGGAATAGTATTCTTAAAAGTTAGATAAATTCTACTTATAGCAGATAAATTCTACTTATAGATTCTACTATAAGGGTATCAAACTCTCTGCAACACTGAAGTGGGGAATTACACCATGCAAGGTGTATCTTTACACCATTAGAATCTTCTGAGGAATGGTAACTTCCTTTGAGCACAGGTTTTATTCTCCCAACAACCTTAGAGATATTTTTTGTTTGCTTGTTTTCATTTCTTAGCTCACAAAATTTGGAAGACTTCTTTCTTCAAAATAAATCATCATTATATACTAATGATGTACTAAAGGGCAGAAATCACAACAATCCTCAATGCATTATTAATGTTGGTGTGCTATAAATAGATGTGCTTCAGAAAGAAGATATAGCAATCATTAAATTGTATGCTAAGAGTTGTAAAGGAAATTTGAAAAACTGCATTATAGAAATACTTTTCTGCAATTAAAAAATCAATACATTTTCTTTTTTAAACAAGACATGGACTACTACTTCCATAACAGAAATGCAAATAATTTGGACAATACCTACCCTATAAGAACAATCCCACTCCCTGAAGAACAACTAGAAAAGCTGCACAAAATATAGGACATATGTTTGGTCCTGGCTGGGTAGCTCAGTTAGTTAGACCATAATCCCAATAGGTCAAGGTTGTGGGTTCAATCTCTGGTCAGGGCACATTCAAGAATCAACCAGTGAATGCATACATAAGTGGAACAACAAATTGATGTCTTTCTCTCTCTAATCAATAAGTAAAATATTTTTAAAAATACATAAGGCATATATGTTTGAAGTCATCAGTGAGCTAACAAGATAGAGAAAAATTAAAAGGGCTAGATGCAAGAAAAGACAGAGGTTCAGAGGGGTGAGCTTGGTGTTTGAGGCCGTTTTTGCCTAGGAGCCATTGTTGATTCCAGAGAAAATGGCTGGGAAACTGAACCTCTGACAGCTTTAGGGCTGGGGAGATGGGAATTGGAATCCACAACTCTCCAAGTGGTAGGGGGATTTCTCAGTGGATCTTCTTCATTTTGCATTGGCAAAAGACTACAACCTAAGAGAGAGGTGAACAGAAAGAAAACAGATCCCTTGCAGCGAATACAGGCAAGATCCAAATATTTATTTCATGTTTTAAATTGGGATTGAACTCAAGGAGCACTTGTTACTTTTGTCTTAAATTTCCAAATTAACCACCCCCATCATCAAAAATAAATTTATTTTTATAATTATAGATAATACAGAAAATATATTTGTAACAGGTTGTATATTTGACTAATTATAAAATGCTTTAATTAAGGGAGAATACAGTTTGTGTGTAACAAAATGAAAATATTTTATCTTATAAATCCCAGAAAGAATTCTACCTCCTATACTGAAAACCTAAAAGACTAGTTACACTCAAATATTTCACAAAATAAAGTTCATAGTTCATCAAATTACATAATATTTGTACAACTCTGACCATTAACACAAATAATTTCACTCAAAATTGAACCCTAGCTCAAAAGAATCTGAACAAAAACTCAGCAACCATTCATTCAAAACATTCAAAGCATGGATGGGCAGAACTGAAGAAAGAAGGGTTTCGATGAAGATTTTCAATCCCAGAGAAGATTCCCTTACATCTTTTTAACATCTTAGTGTTTGGGAGAAAAGAAACATGAGAAGCAAAGTCACTTTTAGATACTAAATTTTCATCATTTATGCTGTGAGTCCTATAAATAGCTTAAAATTTACCTAAAATAGGAGAATTCAAAATAACCAATGTTTCTGTAGCTATCAAATTGCCTACTTGATAAAATTAAAATAGTATAGAAAAACTGGAACTTTTCAAACTTTACTGCTCCTAAAAAACTATTTAATGTATAAGTCATGCTTTGTTATTTTTACTATTCTTAAGTATCTAAGCAGCCTAAGGCAGTGACCCACATCAAACATTTACTGTTCACGTCCTAATATTCATCTCTATATTTAGTATCTGGCTTCCAGTTATGATAGTCTAAATAAATTCATGCTAGTATAAGACTGAGAGGAATTTCAGGAAATGAGACTCTTCACCTCTAACTTTGGAAGGTTTCCCAGATGTGGTTTTAACTGCTATAATTATAGATGATAGTAAAAGAACCTAGATCTTACCCTTTAACTCAACGGATCCCCATCCTGAACTGGAAGGGAAGTGATGGCTGGGGAGGGTGGGAGAAAAGATAGACATGTAAACAAGCCATAGGCCTCAATTACACAAAAACTCAAGGAAAGGATCACTATCGATGTCTCCCTAAGCCACACAAGTTATTCTGCCTCCCTTTCTGCTAAAAACATTCTCATTTAAACAAAATTTAAGTCTCATTTATCCAAATATACAAATGAATTAGGGGTAGAGAGGAAAACACAGTGCAGTTTACAGAACTGGAGACATAGAACTTGGGTTCCTATCCCCATAACTTTTGGTGAGATTAGACCAAGTTATTTAACCTCTGTAAACGTTTCCTATTTCTTTTAGAGGGCCACTGCAAGGATTAAATAGAAGAAATATGAAGGAGCTTCTAAAGGAAACACACCAAATAACGCAGGCTGTGGCGTGCCATAGTCCTAAAGAACTGGATCGCTGCTGGCACTTTAACATTCTCTATCCAGCTTGGAAGTCTTTCAAATTAAGAACAATTATTAGTCCAGAATGTTTAAAAGTGATGTTTGAAACATTTTAAATGCGAGTTTTGATAAAGATTTTTCATTTTAAAAGTTGATAAGCACAATTCACAAGCTACATTTGTATCCCAAGGGTCTTCCCAAATTCCCTTTAGGATATCATCAGTAATACTTACGCAGATCTGCCTTCCACATCTAGCTTGCCTGGATTGACCCCTTTTTTGGCAAGGATTGAGGACACTTTTTCTACATCTCCCCTTTCTGCTGCTTTCATCAATCGGTCATCATATTTGTTCCAATCTGCAGCATGCTACAAAAATGGGAAAAAAGTAAACATAGCATATTGTATATACTATACTAGTAAGACTTCCTAAAGAAGAAAAGAAAAACATTATTGCATACTATATTATTCAGTTTCCAAGTGCATTCCACATTTCCTTCTCCCTGTTGTGCTAATTTCACAAAGAGAACCTTTCAAAAACACATGATATGCAGGAAATATTTCAAATCGTACTTTTGAGAAAAAGCATGTTTCTCATGTTCTCTGTTCTGTTTTCTTTGCTTTCAGAACAAAGAAAGTAGATTAATAATTGTTGAACACCTACCCTGTGCCAGGCATGAATTACTCAAACAACCCTAGTACACTAAAATTATTATCCCCAATTAACAGATGAAAAAAGTCAAAGCTCCAGAAACATTAAATGACTTAAGTGGCCAAGCCCAACTTGACTTCTCATGATTTCCAAAATCAGTGTGCTTCTCTCATCCTCTAACTCATGCTTTTAGACTTGGCTCTGGTTACATCTCTCTAAACACCTTTAGATGCAGTGGAATTCTGCACACAATTTTTAAAAACCCCCCTCTCCTGAAGTTGGAAATATACTTATGGAGGCAAATCTCACACACACACACAGCCCTAAGTAGAGAAAGCAATTCATTATACATGTATTAGGATTAAAAGAAACTTCTACAGAGAAAACATTTTAAAAAGGACTCTGAAGTATTAACTACTTAAAAATCCTAAGATAATAGGACTACAAGTGACTTTCATTTTCTTCTTTTTTACAATCAACATATATTGTTTTTGTTAAAAAGATTTTTAATTTTAACAAAAGCTCAGTGCACATGTATTTAAAAGAGCAAAGGCAATTTTTAAAATATGTTTTAACTGTATCAAGGCTATCTTTAGCATTGAATGGAGAAAATACAGTCATAATATTCTGAAGGCAATAACTTGGATCTTCTCTTAGTAAGCAGAAATGTAGAACCTGGAACTAAAATACATATATTATTTTAGCCTTTTAAAATATTATATAGTAAACTTATTGCTAAATTTTGTGTTAAGTCCAGTATTATTTCTAGAGCAAAAAAGATGTACATAATTTTGAATTAACTGACAAAGCAATTCCTATGACCACAAATACCATAACAAATCTCTGGGGGGAAATGAATCACTTACATGAAGCATATTCTCTAAATGTTTGACCAGTATGATTATTTTATATACTATCCCCTCCAAACCAAAAGAAAAAAATCATCAATTTTCTAGCTAAATAAGCAATGTATTTATTAAATAATTGAAGTGAAAAATATGAAAATTAAATATGAAAAAGATAAATACATTAAAATTTTGACCCACTGCTGAAATGTAGTATTTCAGTGGAATCTAGTTCAAGTACCTACACAGACTTCAGAATTGTTATCTCTAAAGTCATCAAATTTGGAGATGAGCCCCCTTCCTTCTAACTTCAAAAATTCAAACTTGACAACTATGAATACAGACAGCCCTACTTACTGACTCAAAGTCTAAACTACATGTTAGGTACCCCCTTTCTTTAGCTTTAAAGCAAAACAAAGGGTTTACCGACTTAGAGAGTGGTAGGAGATGCAGGCTTAGGAGACTGTTTTCAAATGCCTAAGGGATTAAGTCACACAAATACTAGATCTAAATTGATTAACTTATCCATGCAGTTAAAACAATCTTAACTTTATATCCAAGTAAATTTGCTGGGGGAGAAAGAAGCTATTTAAAACACCAAGAAAGGTAAAATCCAAAAGTAAAGCTGTTTAAAAGATAATTACAGGTGACTGTAGTCTCTTATTATCATTTGGTTTTCACTTCTACTCTACTGAGCAGGTTTTCCACTTTGTTCCACTGTCAGTTAACAGAAATATGGCTGAATTATTAAGATTCTATCATAAGCTTTTTAAACCTAGAAGAAAGAAATTTTGTTTTATATTACTAACACCAATCTGTTAATCAGATAAATCAGAAAGAATCATAAAACAAAGAAACCAAAGTTAATAAAACAGTAGTACGCTTTAAACAAATACAGTTCAGAAAGCCTAAAAGAGAATCTTGTTAGACTGGATGGCACGGATACCTACTCTGTTCTTAGGAGCACAAGAAAACCAGCAGTTCATCATAGACAGGATTTAGTTTCTTTTGCTAACACTAAACTACTTCGCATTAAGTTACAAATCTCTGTGGCTCACAAAGCAGGCCTGCAAACTCCTAACCAGTGCCTCGTCCCTCGCTTTACAACTCTTCCTGTTCCGCAATCCTCATGCTGTGCTACACTTAGCTTGGATCTCTAACGATATTTTCTTCATCTTCAGGATCCTTCTCCGCCTTCATAACGCTTGAAAACTATCTTCTTCGCTGTGAAGAACTTGAATAAGAGCAGCCCCAAGTCAGGTACCGTAACTCCTCCTATTTCTTATTCTTCAGAGGCTCTTTCAAAGCTGTTCCCTTTCAGGGACTCCGGTGGAAAATTTGAAGTGCACTCTGCATCCTGCTGCCTCAAAACTGCAACACAGACGCTGTAGTGCATGATAAAACAGTCCACCTCCGAATCATCGGTAAACAGTGTGGAGGCTGTCTCCCATTGGTCAGGCTCTATTTCAGATTCCATAGGACTTGACAGCTGAGTGACAGAAAGCAGCAGCTAAGAATATACTGTAAATGCATGCTTCTCCTCTGAGTAATACATTTCAGGTCTACTGGGGACCAGTGGCTCAAACATATTGTAAAATAAGCTTATTGTATCAAAACAACTTGTGTGACATTATGACAATATTTTTAACAGTCAAATTTGGTTATTCCACAAAATAATATTTAAAACCAGCTTCAGCCTTAGGACCATCCATAGTGAACTTATAATAGCCTTGATACGCAGAACATAAAATTCTATTTTAAGCAAATGTGTCACACTTTAATTTAAGAAAACATACACACAGTAACACTTTCAAATTTTCTCCATTTTCCTTCCTACCCCCATCAGCCTCCCGCACACAACCAGGTTTCAGTTTACAACTGCTGCCAGTCTGTCTCCTAACACGTTAAATGAGAAGAGCAAGAGGTGCTGCCCAGACGTTAAATAGTCTGCATTATGATGAATATGTTTCAACAAATTTTATATTTAACTCAGTACTCTTAATTTCCAAGTTTAGCATCCTGCCTGATATAACAAGTAAATATTTTATCGGTAGAAAATCAAATTATCAGGATTCAAGGATTAAAAAACAAACTGTAAATACTAAAAGAGGCAAACGTATATTAAACACTGAGCTAGACTGTAAATAAAGCTCCACTTGGAGACAAAGCAGATAACTCCTCCACATTCTCGGTGATGTTTAGAACACCCGTACCAACATTCCTTATGTTATCAAGGACTGGAATGAACATCTGCAAGCTCCAGGGTGTTTTTTACTTTTTAATTGCCTCAGCACATGAGAATAATTTATACTTCCTCCAAAAAGACAGATTTTGGGAAAATGTTTCACAGGAACACAAAACTTTCCAACACAACAGTATAGGAAGAAGCTAACACTATGGTAGAGATCATGCTGCCAGTAAAAATTGTTATAAACTTCATCAGAAAATCCATTTCATACTATTTAAATTTAAAATATTGGGTACATATTCTAATTATAAAATATATATAAGGTCATACACATAATGTATTATTTCTGAAACAATGATATTTTTTTCCTCAAATCACATTAGACATCACAATGAATTCTTGGCTGGACCCACAGACTCCACCCACTGTGTTTCACCCTTCTTCAAAGGAAATCTGGAATAGAACTCAGGCTCTGTCCTTCGGTTAACAAAGCAAGCACATTCTTTCTACAAATAGGACAGCAACAGCAAAGGAAATAAGAAAAGGGGAAACCTGTAACAAGTATTCAAAACCATATAAGGAGCTGTCCGTGCTAAGGCAACAATTTACATGCCCTCCTATACTGCAGATGTCCTGAACCTCCCAACCTCTGTGACTTAATCTCCTACTCCTACTCTCACAACCTCCTTCCCAGGTAAGTCCCAAAAACTCTAGGTAAATTCCCACCTTTGCTGTCTCCAGTGCCCCTGAGGTTCTTCCCTCACCTTCATCCAGGCTCCTTCCAAACGCAAGCATCACTTCCTCAGAAAGCTTCTCAAGTCTCTGTATCAAAACAGTCCCAGCCCACTCTACCCCTGCTACTCTTTATCTTCCTGCACTTTTACTTTTCTTCATAATACCAGTATCTGCCATTATAGCATGTTCGCCTGCTCATTAGCTCACTGCCCATGTCTGATACTTGCTTCAAAATAATGAATACAACAGCACATTAAAAGCATTATACACCATGACCAAATGAGATTTTATTTACATATGAAAATCGCAGTGCAATATACCACACTAACAGAATTAAGGATGGAAATCACGTGATTATCTCAATTAATACAGGAAAAGCATTATACAAGATTCAACAACAGCAAAAAATCACTCAACAAACAAGAAACAGAAGAAAATTATCTCAACAAAATGAATGCCATATATGAGAAGCACACAGTTAAAATCATGTTCAATAGTGAAAGACTGAAATTTTTTTCTCTAAGGTCAGAAACAGGACAAGGAAGCTGACTCTGGCCTCTTTTGTTCAACACAGTATTGGAAGTCCTAACCTGAGCAATTAGGCAAGAAAAGGAAATAAAGGCATCCAAAGTAAAACTATCTGTTTGTGGATAATCTGATCTCATGTGTATGTAGAAAACCCTAAAAATTCCACAAGGAAAAAAACTGTTAGAACAAATAAATGAATGCAGCAAAGTTGTAGCATACAAAATCAACTCACAAAAATCAATTGTTTCCATGTGCTTACAATAAATAATCCAAAAACAAAATTAAGAACACAATTTAACTTATAGTAGCATCAAAAAAAGTATAATTGGGAATATAACTAACCAAGAAAGTGAAGGGTTTGTACACCAAAACTACAAAATATTGAAAGAAATTAGAAAAGACATAAATGAAAAGACATTGTATTCATAGATTGGTAGACTTAATATTGTTAATATGTCAATACTACCCAAAGTGATCCCACAGATTCAACACAATCCCTATCAAAATTCCAATTTTCATATTTTTGCTGAAATAGAAAATTTCACCCTAAAATTCATATTGAATCTTAAGGGGATCCAAACAGCCAAATACCCTAGAAAAAGAAAAGCAAAGTTGAATGACTTCAAAAATCACTTCTTGATTTCAAAACATCTTACAAAGGCATAGTAATTAAAACAGTGTGGCACTAGCATAAAGAAGCTACACAGATCTGTGAAATAAAATAGAGAGCCCAAAGATAAACCCTCATATATATGGTCAAATGATCTTCAACAAAAGTGCTAAGGCCACTCAATGGGGGAAGGACAGTCTCTTCAACACATGGTGCTGTGAACCTGGATATTCACATGCAAAAGAGTGAAGCTGTCTTACACCATACACAAAATAATTCAGTGATTTCTTAGATGTAACACCAAAAGCAAAAGCAAAAATGGACACATGGAACATCATCAAGCTAAAAACTTTCTGTACATCAAAAGATGTAATTAACACAGTGAAAAGGCAACTTATGTAATGGGAGAAAATATCTCTAATAAAGAGCTAGTGTGCAAAATATATAAAGGACCCTAACAACTGAATAACAGAGAAACAACCCAATTTAAAAATGGACAAAGGCCTTGAATAGACATTTCTTCAAAGATGACATCCAAATGGCCAATAAGCATGTAAAAAGATTAACATCATTAATTATAAGAAAAATGCAAATCAAAATCATAATGAGTTATCACTTTACACTCATTAGGATGGCTGCTATGAAGGAAAAAAAAACAGAAAATAGTAAGCGTTGGCAAGGATGTGGACAAAACTGGAACCCTTGTGCACTGCTGGTGGGAATAAAATACGGTACAACTACTAAAAAAATAGGATGGTAGTTCCTCAAAAAGTTAAAAATAGAATTATCATATAATTCAGCAATCCCTCTTTGGGGTATATATCTGAAAGAATTGGAAGCAGGATCTCAAACAGGTACTTCCACACTCAGGTTCACAGCAACATATTCACAATAACTAAGAACTGGCAGCAATCTAAGTGTCAACTGATGGATGAATAGATAAATAAAATGTGGTATATACATCCAATGGAATAGTATTGAGCTATAGAAAAGAAAGGAAATTCTGTTACATGCTACACCATGAATGTATTTTGAGGACAGTGAAATACACCAGTCCCAAAATCACAAATAGTGTATGATTCCATTTATATGATGTATCTAACTATCAAATTCATAAAAATAAAAGGTAGAATGGTGGTTACCAGGGGCTTGGGTAAGAGGGAAACAGTGAGTTGTTGTTTAATGGGCATAGCATTTCAGATTTGCAAGATGAAAAAAACCTGGTGATCAATTGCACAATATGAACGTTATAGTTAACATTACTGAACCCTACACTAAAAATGGTTACTAAAAATGGTTAAAATGATAAAAACTAAAAATGGTTAAAATGGTAAATTGTATGTTTTTACCACAATTAAAAATAAAAATAATGAGTCCTGCCTGGCATGGTTCAGCGGGTTGATCGCTGGCCTGTGAACCAAAAGGTCACTGGTTCAATTCCTAGTCAGGACAAACACCTGAGTTGCAAGCCAGGTTCCTAGTTGGGGGTATGCGAGAAACAACCAATCGACGCTTCTCTTGCACATTGATGGTTCTCTCCCTTTCTTTCTCCCTTTCCCCTCTCTCTAGGAATGAATAAATAAAATCTTTTTTTAAAAATAATGAAACAAAAGAACTGTAATCAATCTCTCATAGTATCATTAACATAATTAATATGAATTAACAATTTTTTAAACACAATCAAGTAGGTCAGTGTATACATTAAATAAGGTTAGCCATAGGTTAATAATTGTTAAAGCTGAGTTATAGGTTCATCAGGGATCATTTACTAAATTACTCTCCCCCCTCTGTATTTTTCATGCACTTTTGATACATAGTCCAATAAATCTGGTTGATGTATAAAATGTTAAACTACATTACATGCTTATCACCAAGGCCCTGCACTGACTCATTTATATGGCAGGAAATGCAACAGGATGTGTTCAATTCTCTCTGGATTAGAATGAAGCTATTGACATTTCAACATACCTTGGTAAGTCCACAATCATATACTTATAAGATAAGCCTGTGGTAACTAGTGAAAGCATTCTAAAAAGAAGCAGTAAGATTTTTAAGGAACATGAATGTATACTATATATTATAGTGAATATACTTCTATACTAGTGCATTGCACTGGTTTGAAAAGGAGATACTCATCAAACTCAGAATGCAACAAGCCAAAGTACCTTTGGTAAGACTCCAAATACAGCCCTAGTTGGTGTGGCTCAAGTGAGCTGAGCACCGGCCTGTAAACTGAAAGGTTGCTGGTTCACTTCCCAAGCAGAGCACATGCCTGGTTTGTGGGCTGGGCCCCAACTGGCTGGGCCCCCAGTTGCGGGTATGTGAGAAGCAACCAATTGATGTTTCTCTCATATATCAGTGTTTCTCTCCCTCTCTTCCTCCCTCCCTTCCCATCACTCTAATAAATAAATAAAATCTTTTTCTAAAAAGAGTCAAAATATAGATGTTTCTAGAGAATAAATATAACATTCTAACATAAAGCAATTATTCCACTAGGTAGACCTAACTGGATGTTAACTTTAAACTCTAAATCAACATAAAGGAAATCACTTAAAAAAATTAACAGTGATAACTCATATTAACATCAATTGTAAATTCATAACTTTTTCAGAAAAAAGGAAATTTAAAAAAATTTAAAAGTAATCCATGTTCAGTGTAGAAAAGCTGCAATATATTTAAATTTATATATGAAAAGAGATGACCTATAATTCCACCATGCAGTAAAGACTATTATTAAAAATTTTGTATATTAACCTCTAATCTCTTTTCTGTTAAAAGGTTTAATCGAGATTTTTTTTAAACCTAAATGAGTCCAATAGTTGCTTCAATATTTAAATTAGGTCTCCTGAGAAGAAATTTATTGATGCAAACAAACAAGTAGACTTTAAAAATACATGCAAATACATATAAAATACTATGTTTAAAGGATAGACTCAACAGATCACAGCTAAAATGATTTGATGACCAGTTTTAACCCAAAGGCAACTTTTGATACATTATCAAATATATATATATGTATATACACACACACACACACAAGATGACAGCAAAAATTTCAGAGAAAACTGTTTAAAACCAAGAGGAATCAATCATGCTGAACAAAAGTATCTGACTCACAGATCTTAATAATTTTGGTACCATGGGCCCCATCAAGAATCTGATGAAAATGATGGACCCTCTTTTAAAAATTATATATGAGTACAAATATTATGACAATTTAATTTTATTTTTAGGGCATTCAGTGATCTCTCTCAAATATAAAGTCCATGAATGAACACTAAGATAAAAGACCACTAATATAGCTAAAGAGAAGCAGCAAGAGACTTTTGTCTTTTACATAATGTTAATAAAATAAGTAATAAACAACGGCCAGACAATTGGAAAATTTGTTCAATAAATATAAAAATTCACTGGACATCTATGTGTAAAGGGATATAAATACTACACTCAACATTCATACATGCACAATCATTTGGATGTGCCACGCCACATGCTGGGTGGGGACACACCACAGGAAACAAAGCAGACATGAGACCTGGCCTAAGGCAGCCCACAGGAATAAAACCTAGCCACCTTCTTCCAACTGAACTCA
This sequence comes from Anoura caudifer, assembly GCA_004027475.1. NCBI lineage: Eukaryota > Metazoa > Chordata > Mammalia > Chiroptera > Phyllostomidae > Anoura > Anoura caudifer. The sequence continues at coordinate 78,587 of PVKU01000877.1, forward strand.
CAGTTTAAGACAGACAGATGTACACAAACATGCACATAATCATAATACACTGCAATAATACCATGATCAATACATGTAAGGGATGGAAGTAGTACAAAAGAGAGAAAATCAGAAAAGTTTTATAGAAAAAAAAAGACTACAGCACCTACTAAGAGATGAGTAGAAAATCACCAAGTTTGAAATAGCATGAAAATTTATGAAACTACGAACACAAGCTGCGGCCCTTTATGATTTACAAAGCACTTCATATTCACGCATGTCAGTTAAAAATCTATATACAAATGACCCACATACATCTGCAACCCAGGCTTCGCTAAGGTCCAGGCCCATGTGTTCAATTACCTTATTGACAATTCGTATTTAGTGTCTTAAAAGTATCTCCATGTCCTAAAACAAAAACATGTTCTTCCTCCTGAAATCTGATCCTTTTCTGTTTCACCAAAGCAGCAAATGGCATCATGATCCATCTAGTTGTACAAGAGAGAAACCTGGAAATCAGTCTTTCCTCTTCTTGGTCTTCTATCACTGAGTCCTGGTGATCCCACCTCCCCATTACTACTCAAATCCACCTGCTCAGCTCCACACCCACCAACATTACTGTTTTAAGTCAGCACCATCCCTCATCAGGATGACTGCATTAATCTACCAAAGTTTCTGTCCATATACCGTCCAGCCCCTTGCCTGTGTTCTCCACACAGCAGCCAGAGTGATTTGTCCAAAATGGAAACCCAATCACACCACCACCACTACCACTCGCTTCCACACAACACAACCTGTCCCACCTCACTTAAAATCCTTTGGTAGTTTTTCTTGCAGGATAAAGAGTAATTGCTTAACAAGATCTACAGTCCCTGAACAGTGTTGCCCCACTATCACATGAAACGTTAACACCATTTCTCACGCGCTATAGGCAGAAACTGAGTCACTAGGAGATTATGGAACTTGGTCCACTACAAGGCAGTTAGAGTTAGTGGCAGAATGATTAGAGAATCCTATTGTTATGATTTCTTGTGTAGTGCCTTGTACTAATTAAGCTGTTTCCCACTAATCAAGCTATTTCCATTTTTCTATTTTCATTATCTGAAAATAAATCTTTACTATAAAAATGCACATATCTTTAAAATATTTAAACATCATAAACTGAGATATCCTTTACATCAAAAGAAAAAAAAGAATGAAAACTTACACATTTGCATATGCAAACTTTTATGAAGCACCTACTATATGTCTTGTATGTCACTGGGGATATAGCAATGAACAAGACAGCCAAAGTCTCTTTTTTTAACAACTTCAGAGATGGAGTTGACATGTAAAAAACTGTACATACATTGACACAATAGTTTGGGGATAAGTACATATCAGTGAAACCATCACCACCATCAAGGCCATAAACCTATCAAGGCCTCTCTTCTAATGGAATTTGGTGTTCTGATGGGGAAATGATAGGGTGAAGACTAAGAAAAACTATCAGGTGAGACTAGGGAAGACGTTGTGGGAATACTGGGGATAAACTGTTAGGTTGGGTAACCTGGAAAGTTCTACGAGTGATATTGATCATTGTATTTGAATGAAAAGGAAGAGCCAGCTGGGGAAAGTTTACATTTCAGAGGGAACAACTAGTGAAAGGAGGCTGGCATGTTTGAAAGAAGGTCAGTACAGCTGACATATAAGAAGTCTGAAGGACCACAAAATATGATGAGGGTGTGGACAGGCTGGCACTAAACTGTGGGATTTCCCAGTTTTCTCAAAAAAACATTTCAACAGGTACTTCTTCAGGAACTAAGGCAGCTTTTTATCATAAGGTTCTTTTGGCCACTTTTAGAATTAAGTCTAAAAAAAGTATTCATCCCAACATACTAGTCTGTTTTTGTTTCTAAAAATTTACATTGAGCCCCAGCTGGTGTGGCTCAGTGGATTGAGCACTGACCTATGAACACCAAAGGGTCACCGGTTCAATTCCCAAGTTGGGGCACATGCCTGGGTTGTGGGACATGTGAGAGGCAACCAAACATTGATGTTTCTCTCCCTCTCTTTTATCCTCCCTTCCCCTCTGTCTAAAAATAAATAAATAAAATATTAAAAAATTTTACATTGAACAATAACTACTAAATCTTAACTTGCCTTGAATATTTATAAAATTTTACCATAACAGATATCATAATCTCCATCACTCTCCTCAGACCTAAAAACCCAAGCAAACTTTGCAATGAATACACTTAAAAATCTACCTTAAAAGAAAAATAGCACTCCAAAAAAAACAGAATTTCACAATTACATCCTCAAGATAAGCCTCTTCAAGAAAAAGAATGAAATCTTTTCCAAAGGGAAAAAAAATCCTAAATAAAAACTAAATAACATGTATGTTTAGGCAAATCCCTTGAACACCTAATTGAAACAAAGTATTACAACAGGCTTCCATAGTACCCTACAATTACCAACACTCCCCATTATTAAACAAGAGACAAGCAATACCACAATTGAAAATTGAGCAAAGAGCAGAAAGCAAAGCTCACTAAGCATACACATTCCTTGAAGATTAGGCTCCACAATTAAGGACTGTTCAACAGTTCACTGGATTGATGATAATTAGAAATAGTTGCCCTGTTCCATTTAGTCCAAAGTTTATTTATTCCTCCCTCTTATATAACAGCAAATTTGAGCTTACATAACAGAAAAAGAAAAATGTTGAAATAAACCAGGAAAACAAAAGCTGTTCAACCAGCTTCTTTCTCACCAGCATTTGACTTTTCCCTGTTTCTTCCTTATCCTTTTTAATTTTGCCCTATCCACTCCTCTTATCCTCTCAAGCCTTCCACTTTACAATCAGAAGGCATGTAGTTAGCATTCAATGGAACCAAGAGAGGAAAGGGCAAATTATATTGCATCAATCATCTTTCTGACCAAAAGAGTAAAAGGCTTCATCCTGCTTTATTGTATTTCTCTACATAAAAAATGTCAAGGACAAAAAGATAATAATGATGATGATGATGATTTAAATAATAAATCTAACATCTTCAGGACAGAAGGCAGCTATGAAATCTGAAAAAAAACTTCATAAAGAACTGGAGTCGGAAAGACTCAGAAAGCACTGTTTTACTAAGACTTCCTAACCATCCAATCTGATTCTATTCTAGTCTGTTATATGAATACCAGACTGTCTGCCCCTCCCTAGTGCAGGTATTTGTTCCTTTATTGGATCTGTCTAGACACCAAAAGAGTTTATTAAAAATATAGACAGGAAATTGTCCTTCTAATTTTAATGTCTCATTTTTCTGTAATATTACTAATTTCACCTTCCTCACTAGAAAAAGCAGTAAATTCCAAAGTGAATATACACGTGGGTCTTAAACAGAACAAATTATAATTTGTATCACACAAGAACAGCCCTCTCAGGCTGGATAAATAAGATTTTGTTTCACATCCCCTTTAAAATGTTAAGCAATCAGTTATTTAGAAAAAATAAATATAAGTTTTGTCCTCCGAATATTTTATAGAAAAAAAGGTATTCAAATTAGAGTTCTTAAAATGCCTAAATGTCAGGAGTAAAATTTTTAAAATACAAAGGTAAAAATGAAGGTGGGTCTGTTACATTCCTACCCCACCCGACATCATACACCAACGAACAGAATACTTTTCATGAATTTTAACAAACATTTTTGCTAATCTCTCTCTCTCTCTCTCTCTCTCTCTCTCTCACACACACACACACACACACACACACACACACACACACACAAATACAGAACAGATTTAGGAAGCCTTCCATGTTCCTGACAAAGCAAAAAACAGATACACTTATAAATGAGCCTCTGATGGGATTTGACCACAATAAAAAAATAAGAGATATTTTTGTTCCTTTGACTTTCTATTTTTTCTTGGCTTTGAAAAAACTAGCTAAACAAAAATACATTTGCCAGAACTCAAAAGACTCTTCAAGAATTAAACTGATAACAAACCTTACACTACAAGCCAATTATTTTTACATTTTTAAATTGAAAATTATAAAGATATGTGTATAAAAACAGAGGGTTATAGGAAAATGTTTGTTTCCGTAAAGATATGGAAAGGCAATTGCTGCTCTTCTTTACATTTACAAAATGAAGACTAGGTATGCACAAATGCATGGCTCTTCCCACACAGCTGTTTTACACATTTCCTTCCAGTGAGTCTTAATATGTTAAAACTACTTGGCCAAATTAATAACAAGAAAAAATTCATACTCTCATGACACTTAGGTATATAACAAACAGAAATTAAAATCAGAATTCAATTTCAGAATTAAGAAATGCTTCTAAGTACTTTATATACATAATTGTTAAACCATAAGAAGAACTCTTCATGTCATATTGCTATTTCTACTTTCCAATGGGGCATAAAGAAACAGCAATTTACGGAGGTGGACTGCATAGCTGCTATTAATTTCCTTCACTCCTGTAAGTCCATCACTTTGCAGTGCGACTCTGCCATGCCTGCTACCAAAACACGGCATTTATTTCCTCATCTGTTAAATCTGGGATGGCCTATAACTTATTTTGACAAAGAGAATACAGATGTGATCTTGAAGGACTTCTGAGGATCGGTGTGAGCATTCTCTTGGGACAGTGTTGAACAGTGTGAACAAGCTAGCTAACTAGACATTAGAGATCTTGAAAGAGAAAGAGGCCAGCCAGCAGGCTGCACCAGCAAGCATAAAGTACCAGATATAACAGTGTGGCCATCTGAGACCACCCAACCCTGGAGGAACTACCAGATGACAGAGACTTAGGAGTAACCTCAAACAAGACCAGAGGAACAACCAACAGCAGAGCCCAGACCAAACTGCTAACCCATGAAGTTAGCACCAAATAAAATAGCTGTTGTTTTAAGCCACTAAATTAAAACCTAGGACTGTCTGAATCCACAGCCTAGACTCCCTCCACTAACTACACCTGCAATTTACTCTTTGGTTTGAAAACACATACATTTTATAGTCTAATTCAATTTTATAGACATACAAGAGCAATCAAACTGAAAAATAAGTTTACATCTTTTATTCATTATCTAAAAAAAGAAATATACTTTTTACTGCCTCAAAGGACAATAGACACATACATTGAAATCTGTAACTGTAATAACTGAAAGCTGATAAAATTTTATAGAAAAAGTACTCTCTTCATTCCCAAGGATATACAAGTATTCATTTAAAAATGAATATATTCATATATATTTTATCCACCAAAGCAGAACTCACCATGTGACTAAAAGAAAATGTGAATAGCTATGCAATAAAAAATTATTAATTTTTATGAATCTAATAAAATTTACGGTTTTAAACAATAAAACATTGCTATTGTAGTGTTTAATGAGTATACATTCATATTTAAATGGAAACACTAACCCAGAACCATGACAGAGTAAGAACCACAAGTACCTTTTCTACGTATTCTTTAAGGGCTGGCAAACATTTTCTGAAAAGGGTTAGATATGTAAATATTTTAGGATTTGCACATCATGTGATCTCTATTTTAGCTACTAAACTCTGTTGTTAACTACTCTGCCACTGTAGAATGAAAACAGCCATAAACAAAAAATATAAAAAGTAAGCAAGGCTATGTTCCAATACAGTTGTATCTAAAAACAGGCACTGGGTCAGTTTGCCAACCCTTGTTTTAGGTGTTTAATTACCTGCAGCCAAAATACACCTAGTTTAGTATTTGTGATCAAGCGAATTTCCTGCCTCACTATGAGACTTATTAGAAATTACTCTGTATTCAAGCCTACTATCTGCAAAATAATGTTATGTATACATGATGGGAAATTTTACGTCAACTTAGTTCAGCTATGGAACCCAGTTTTTTGGTCAAACATGAGTTAGATGTTGCTATGAAGACATTTTGTAGATATGATTAACATCTAAAATCAGATGACTTTAAATAAAGGAGATTACCCTTGATAAAGTAAGTAGGACTCATCCAATCACTTGAAGACTTTAAGAGCAAAACATGAAGTTTCCCAAAGAAGAAACAATTCTGCCTCATGACTATAACAATTCGCCTTACAAATTTCAGATTTGCCAGGCCCCAAAATATGTATGGTAAGCAATTCCTCTCTCACAAGCACAGATATATAGGCCTATTAATATGTACTTTAATGTAATATGCCCTTAAATTTAAAAAAGGATATACTTTGACTTTTTTATGCATTATCCAAAACTATGTGAGAAAGTTGTGGTAGACTGTATTATTATTTGACATCATTCATCCCCCCCATTTCCTTGCAAGATAATGAATATATGTATGTGTGCGTCTGTGCAGTCTGCCCAGAAAGTATCCAGCCATGCACTATGAAAAACAGATATATTTACTGAGAAGATGTAAGATATAAGAAACACTCTACATAGGACAATGATACCTCAGTCCCCTTCAAAGTAGGTGCCTGGGGACCTCACACAGTTCTCCCAATAGTCATCAGCTGCCCCATCGTATTTTCTTGAATTTCATCACCTGTCTGAAATCTCTTCCCTTTCAAAGGTGATTTTAGTTTTGGGAAAAGCCAGAAGTTGCAGGGCACCAACTTGGGCTATAGAGGGGCTGAGTCACCTGGGCAATTAGATAAAAACCTCTGCGCTGGATGTGATGCATGAGCAGCCATGTTGTTGTGATGAAGCTGCCAATCACTAGTTGCCCATAGCTGTGGCCTTCTGAATCATCTGAGTAGTTTCTGTGGAGGAATGTCTCAGCTTAACACAAATTTTGATGCAGATTCACTGCTCTAGTAGTTCAATCATTTTGAATGTGATGGCCATACAGCACACATGCTCACTCAGTGGTGTCTACCGCCCCCACTGACTAGTACAGTGAAGTCATCATTGTTCATGCACGTGCACTCTAGTCCACTCTCCTTGGCTGCCAGGTTACATTGATGTTGGGCAAACCATTCTTGTTATATTAATAATGGCTGAACTTTTTCTGGACAGACCTCGTATATCCATATGTAAACATGTGACTTGTGTATATCCCATAGGGAAAGAATGGACATCCCTAGGTTATCCATTTGGGGGTTACTCTTGTGATATGCTTTGGCCAATAGAATGTGAACAGATGTGATATACTGTTCATCACATCTGAGCAAAAACTTGAAGCATTGATCTGAATTTGGGCCAGTCTTTCTTGCTTCAGTACTTTATCAAGAGATTGGCATACTTCACAGAAGGGCTGTTTCTTCACCCTCGGTTCTGAAGGGAGCCATAGGCTGTTTCTACAGGGCTGACCCACAGTCTACAACATAAAGTTATAAGGAAATATAACTTTCTTATTTTAAGAAGCTGCTGAAATTCACAAGCAATTATTACAACAAAGCTGAACACTGCAGAAATTGGTACATAAGTGGAGGGCAATCTTAACAACTACCACCTCCAAAAATAAAGACATTTTGTAATGTAAGCTTTGGATCCAGCTGGCAGACAGCAAAGAAACTGTTATTGGAGATTGGAAAAATGGTAAACCACACATCATTGTGGTAACTAAAACTGTTAGGTGTAAAAAATTAGATACCTAGGTAAATACCAAGACTGGACTTGTGAGTGGAGTCTGAGGTGGAAGAGAGGCAGTCTTGTGGGGCTGAGCTCTGAACCTGGGCTGTCTGAGCTAACTCTGGGTAGCATCAGAACTGAGTTAAATTGTAGGACACCCAGTCTGTGCCAACAGAGAATTGTTTGGTGGGGCAAAACCCCACACATACTTGTAGTATGAAAGTACTCAGTGAGTAGTGAGCAAAGGAAACAAGTGTTTTCCTTTCACCCACTGAGCCCTTTCCGGTGAAACAAAATGACTTGGAGGGGGATTCCCCACAGGAAAAGACTAAGGATGTGGTCCCACAGAAACCCAATAAGCTCAAGGTAACTGTATACAAGTCTAGAGAAAAATGCACACCCCAGAGAGTTGAGAATATAATTATTAGCAAGTGGATCTGACTCACATCAGATAGATAAAAGACAACTTCCAAAACTACCCCTAGCTTAAGGGTCTGCTACTCTTCTAGACCATCCTTGGCCCCAGATTTCTACTGGCAAGAGGCAGGCCAGGAAAGCTGCTCAACCCTTAACCTAATTCCCCCGCAAAAGGAATATCCTCCAATCTTCTTTTCAAATGTGGAAAAGGACGATATATTACAGGAAACACCCCACAGAGGGCACAGCCAAGAGCCACAGAACACAATGGACTAGGAGCTACACACAGGAGCAAAACCAGGGATTCATCAAGGAACATCCCCCTAATGCCAAGAAAATGAATCCTTGTTACATTTACGCAGCAGATTCTCACAAGTACCAGGGACCAGTGATTGCTGCGTGCCTCCATCCTTCTCCTTTCTTAACAGGCACGTTTACTGTGGATATTCTATCTCTGCTCCATTACTGTATGTTGTAGAGAGGGAAGGTATAAGATAACTGGTCTTTGGATCAAAGAAAATCTACATGTATAAAAGTAGAAATTCTAATGAGGTTCTAGACTTTAAGCCTGTGGCTGAAATTCTTGAGGTATTTTCCTTGAGAAAATGCATTTTGTATGCAGAAGGGAGAAAAAGTTAATAGTTTTGATCAAAAGGACAGATTGTGATAGAGTATACTATTGTTCACTATTTACCACCCCCTTCCTTGGAAGAGGTCTATACATCCCCGCCCACTGATTTATAACTTGGCTATACCTCTAGCGTGAAGAGTATTTCCCCCTGTGCCATACTAACTTTGAGCCTAGCCATGTCACATGCTTTGGAAGTCATGAAGCACTTCACACCTGAGGAGAAGCTTTCAGAGGTATCACAAATTTCAGCCAGCCCTGAATCCTCATTATGCAAATGGCAGGTCCAGATAAAGGCTGCTTCTTAAACCTGGGTCTCAGAAAAAAAAATACGTGGAGCCCTGACCAGTCTGGCTCAGTTGGTTGGGCACTGTCCCACAAAGCAAAAGATCACCAGTTCGATTCCCAGTCAGGGCACATACCTGGGTTGCGGGTTCTGTCCCTGGTCAGGGTGTATAAGAGGCAAACAATTGATGCTTCTCTCCCTCCTCTTCTCCCTCCCTTCCCCTCTCTCTAAAAATAAATAAAATATTTTTTTTAATGTGTAATAGAACCACTCTGCAAAGGCAGCCCGAAGTCTACATATAATGTAATGCTGATATACACCACCAAGATCTGAGGGTTATTTGTTTCTGCAGCAAAGCTGATTAATATAGAAATCAAATGAAATAAAAGGTAAAAGGGGGAAGAATTATGTGATGCATACTACTATTTTGGTTACTGAATATAGCATGAGATGCTATGGTTGCACGTCAGCACAGCTGGTGAAAGATCTACATTTCCACAGCAGCTATGGGTACAGGTAAATAAGATCCTGCAGAGGAGTAAGCAGGTTAGTTGTTGGAGGTGATGCTGTGGCAAAGATAAATCTAAGGTTATAACCTTACATTTTAACATTTACTGTTAATAATAAACACTTCACACACACTTCACATAGTCCTCAATTATAATCGAAAGGACTTTCCTTTACCATCTACATTTTCCACACAGAAAGAAACTTAGGGAAGTTCAGTAACTTGCCAACATTAAATACAGCTACCAAGTGACAGAGTTAAAATTCAAATCCAAGACACTCTAATTCATTTTTTATAAAATTCACTGGGGTGACATTGTTTAATAGGTTCATATAGGTTTCAAGTGTACACTTCCATGATACATGATCTGTATATTGCATTGTGTGGCCACCACCCAAAGTCAAATCATCTTCTTCCATCACCATATATTTTGGCCCTTTTACCCTCTACCTCTCCCCACCCCCTTCCCTCTGGTAACTACCATACCGTTGTCTTGGTTGTGTCTTTGAGTTTCAGCTTTACATCCCACATAAGGGTGAAATCATATGGTTCTTAGCTTTTTCTGACTGACTTATTTTGCTTAGCATAATATTCTCAAGGTCCATCCATGTTGTCACAAATGGAAGTATTTCATCATTTCTTATGGCTAAGTAATACTCCATAGGAGGTCTGTCCAGTAAGTACCCAGCCAGGTACTACAAAAAATAGAGACATTTACTGAGAAGATACAAGATACAAGAAAAACTACATAGGACAATGATACCTCAGTCCCCTTCAAAGTAGGCACCTGGGGACCTCACACAGTTCTCCCAACCGTCATCGTATCCCAGTTTGCCCCATCATATTTTCTTGAATCTCATCACCTGTCTGAAATCTCTTCCCTTTCAAAGGTGATTTCAGTTTTGGGAAAAGCCAGAAGTTGCAGGGCACCAACTTGGGCTGTAGAGGGGCTGAGTCACCCAGGCAATTAGATGTTTTGCCAAACACCTCTGCACTAGATGTGATGCATGAGCAGCCATGTTGTTGTGATGAAGCTGCCAATCACTGGTTGCCCATAGCTGTGGCTTCCGAATCATCTGAGTAGTTTCCATAGAGGAATGTCCAAGCTTAATACAAAACTGGATGCAGATCATTGCTCTACTCACTCAAGTCATTTTGAATGTGATGGCCACACAGTACACATGCTCACTCACCAGCATCTACCTTCCTCATTGACTAGTTTCACTGTTCATGCATGTGCACTCCAGTCCACTCTCCTTGGCTGCCAGGTTACACTGATGTTGGGCAAACCATTCTCATTATTTTAACAATGGCTGGACTTTTTCTGGACAGACCTCATACACAATATGCCCCATAACATCTTTATCCAGTCCTCTCCCAAAACACTTTGACTGTCTCCATGTCTTGGCCACCATGAATAATGCTGCAATGAACATAGGGGTGCATATATCTTTGCGAATAAATGTTTTCAAATTTTTCAGGTAGATAACCAGAAGAGGGATTGCTGGGTCATATGATAACCCTATTCTTAACTTTTTGAAGAACCTCCATGCTGCTTTTCAAAGTGGCTGTACCAGTTTACATTCCCACCAGCAGTAAGTGAGGATTTCTTTTTCTCCACAGTCTCTCTAACACTTGTTATTACCTGTCTTGTTGATAATAGTCATTCTAAGAGGTGTGAGGTGTTACCTCATTGTAGTTTTGATTTGCATTCCCCTAAAGCTAGTTAAGTTGAAAAAGACTATCTGATACTTCAGTTGTTTTTCTGTATCATGCTGTCAACTAAAGTACAAATTATTCAGTAACAGTTCTATAAAAGTGATAACTTAACTGTATACTATTTACCAATTCTACAAGACAGATACAAGAAAAAGCTGATACCATGAACTCAGTTCTGAGTCTGAATCCTATTAAATATATTGTTCATAATGAATTTTCTCATACTTTAAAATGTTCTTATTAATGTAACAAACAAGAATCTAAAACAATATAATTTTATTTCTAAATGTTCTTAAATTTCAACTATACTAATTGAGAATTTTAAAGATTCAGATAAGTGATGACCTAAATTTACCTTGTCAGTATGAGAAAGATTTCCTAAGCAAATTAGCTATTTCCTGATGCATTAATTATTAACATTAATGCATTTTACACTACAACAAATATTTTAAAGTTTATAAAACATTTAATAGCCCTTACATAACTCATGTAAACTACAAATAAAAATTATTTATTACATAATAAATATTAATAGAAAAATTAGACAAGACTAATAAATACTCAAAAAAGTAGGAAAAGACAACCTAGTAAAACCACCATTAAGTGGTAACAGTAACTTCATCTTTTGTTACACATCTTTCTAGACTTCTTTTCAACACCTAGATACACATGTACTTTATATCAAAATAACATACTACAGGGTACATACATATTTCATTTAATGATTATGCTTAACATGAGTTCAACAGAATTACTTAAGAATGAAGATTCCCAACTTGGAAAATTCCAAAGCTTATTAACCTTTCTGGCTCCCTCTGCTGGTAACTAACTATGAGAAGCTTTTTCAAATTCAATTTGGTTTGAAAAATCAAACTCAGGCACTAATTTATCACTAAAAACATCTTTAGGTACAGCTGTACATTTCAAATTGCACAAGATGTACGGTTTTGCCAGAAAGTATACAGTGGACAATTTTTTTAGTGAATTCCTATTAGCCAACAAGGATTTGGCATCAGAAAAACCTGGACTGAGTCCCAGCTTGATCACTTATTTGCTAAGGACTTTGGTCAAATTACTTTATCCTTCTGAGCTTCATTTTCCTCATCTGTAAAATAAAGCTAATCTCAACTACCTCACAAGTTGTGAGAATAGACGTAATATATTTATACTTGGGTATACTCTAAAGCACTGACACAGAGTTAAGAACAAATCAAACCCCTACCAAGATGCTGAGTTGTGCTTAGATGGCATAACTACTAAAGAATTACTACAGAGCTACTAAATTCAAATAGGCTAACTTCTGAATATAAGCTTACTGTACTTACACTCCTTTAATAACTTCCTATTGCCCAGGATCAAGATCGTTAACATGACTTCTAAAATTCTTCACAGTCCAGCCCTTACTGACCTCTGAAGTGTTGTCTTTAAGTTGGTTACCCTCCCTCCAGCCCTCCAATCGTTTTTCATAGTGAAGTTCTTCAAAAGTACCAGGTTCCTTCACAGGGTGCCTAAGAACAGCATGCCTTTCCCCTATGCTACTTAACAATAACTTTTTTTTAGATCTTAGCTCAATTTTTTCAGGGAAATGTTCTCTGACTTCCCAGACCAAGTCAGGCCTTCTCTATGATACATTCTGGTATACCTCTCCTTTGCACAGCTTATCACATAGAGCTGCAGCATTATCTTTAAATGTGTTAGCATGGTAATACTCTCTCCTCCATTTGGCTGTCCACAAATTGCTCAAGAGCAGGGAAGTACTGAAAACACTGTATCCTCATAATCTAGCCACTTGTCTACATGGAGTAGGCACTCAAGCATCTGTTCAGTGGCTGAGCAAACTGAAATTAACACATATGAAATTAAAGAATTCTTTCTAAACATGACTACTTCAGTTCAAGGTGGCCATATAAGTATAAAATAACATTACAACTATTTTGCTTTGTACTCTTTATTAGGCTAGCTGGTGTTCATAAAGTCTGAAAGAAAATCATACACAGAAATATCTTTAACATAAAGTCACTGAAAAAGTTGTGCTCTTCAAAAAAAAAAAAAAAAAACACCTTTAAGAGGACAGAAACCTAAATATATGGTAGTCCTCTTAACACTTCTGATTTAAACTTTAAAAAATTTTATTGTGCGTGTGGTTTGGTTTTGTAACAAATATTCAAGTGAAAATTTGTCTGAAACTGAGTGTTTTTTACTGTAGTAGAGTTCTATTTTTCCAGGAAATCTGTGGTAAATAAATTAGCAGAGCTAATGATAACCAGCTAAAAGGTATGCTTCATGGTTTCTTTGGGAAGTATGCAAACTGCATTTCTTTAAACCAAAGCATACCTATGATTGACTTAAAGCATGTGAACTTGAAGAGCATAAACTCATTTTTACATAGTAAGCATTCCCAAGTACATAGTAAATTTTGGTCTCGATAGCTTTTCCTCTACTCATTTATACCAAACCAAAAAAAGCAACAAGGTTTACAACAGATCTCTTAGAGTCAAATCTTTATTTGCTGGGATATCTAAAGATTTTTTAATAGATTTTTATCATTATTGGCAGATTCGTAGCAAATCCTATGATTTCAAAAAAGCAACTGTCATTTTCCCCCAAAGCTGCATGCTGAATTAAAAAATTAAAAATTAATTTTTCCTTTGTTATTTTAAAGGAAATTAAATTTTAAACTACATCTCCTATAGAATAGAAACAAGCCCTTTAGGGATCATCCTGTCCAGGAATGGGAAATACTTAGCATTACATGTGTCCACTCCCATGGTGAATATGGATAAATCAATCTTAGCATTTTCCTTTTGACCAAGAAGAATGTCCACAGACCTCCTGTTCCTAAAGATGAGGCAGTAATGTAAGAAAAGCAGGGTCATTTTCATTGCCACAGAGAACTTTGTGCAAGGGAGTAGCCACAACTGGTAAACATCCTCCTCCCTGCTGGAAACGGAAATCTGTCAATTTTTACAATGTCCTTCCAACCTTAGGGAGGATCTCTGGTGACAGATCTCTTAAATTCCACCACAGTCCACAGAGTTAGACAGGCTGCGATCTGACTAAACAATGTATTTCCTACTTTATCATTTAACCAAGAAGCAGAAGCCAACAGTGAAGTACCTATAACTGTTCCTGAAAGAGAGCTGAGAGGCATTTCAGTTCTGACACTGACCATACAGGAACAATCCAAGGGAGAGGATGGGGGCACCAAGTCATCGAACCACCATGGCTTGAAACATCTGAGTCCTGTCATTCACTCCCACTAATCTGATGCTAACTCCATTAAGCTAGCTCCTTGACAAACTTGCTTCCCTGAATAGAGAGACTGGATGAAGTATCCAGCCCAATAGCCAGCTATTTAGTCCTCATTATACGTTAATAAGATGACATTTAATACCTCAGTGAACTTTCAGCGTAACTCAGCATCTTTGAATCCAATCATGCTGAGTTTCATCTTAAACAAGCCTGGAGTGAATTTATCAAGGTGACAAAAGCCCTCTCCCTGGCAACATAGAATTGGCTCTCCCCTAACAAAACTTTTAACTCTAACTTTTACAAGATATGTAATATATGAACAGCGCAGAGGAAATTGTAACTACAAAGTGTAAACACCATTGATTTTCTCATTAGCTTAGAAGCGTATTCTTTGCTGTTCTTTTCAAGATACTAAATCTCCCCAAAATTTAAGTTTTAAAAGTACATACCCACTAAATAGTTTCTCCAATTAATCTTTCACTTAGCTTTAATTTTCATCTGGACTAGAAATAAGATCACAGAGCTCAGTACAATGAAAATGCATGCAAATATTGATCATGACAATTTTAAGAAATAAACATTCAGAAAAATAATGGGAGAAAATAAAAAGTTAACAACTTATGGAATGTAGGATTACAGAAGACTTCAATTCTTCATATTTTCAAATTTTCTACAATGAATACTGTTTTGGTCAGACTTCCTTACTTGCATTCTTTGAGTTGCCTTTAAAAAAATTCATCATAAAGCTATACAATGGGGTACTATGGAAATCTCACAGAAATCAAGTAATGGGGCCACAATTGAGCTGAGCCCTAAAAGCCTGGAGCAAGAGGGTGGCGCTGGAGTCGATTCTGTTGTAGGAACCTCATGAAGAGCGCGGAAGGGGAGCTGCCCACTAGTGCTCCGCCTGACACACTGCTCACCTCTCGTCCATCTACACACTTCACTCTCCTACTTGGCTGTGAATGTTCTTCTTTTAGCTTCCATCTTAAACTCCAAATTTCTTCCATTTTAAGTATAAGGCTGTGGTTCAGATAGAAGAAGGTTAGGAAAACAGGCAGCTTTTGCCTAAGGACTGAATTTTATTTTTTAGATTATGAACTGAATACATATGCATAGTTTTTAGAAAGATCCAACAGTATACAGAAGGGTGAAAAAAGAAAGTCTCCTTCCTCTTTCCTGACATTTTTTTGGGGGGAGTAACCTATAAAAGAAAAATATTTATGTTTCTAAAGATTATAAATATATTACTTAACAAAGCACAATATCTATAAAGTTTTTCCTTCATTTTATTATTATATAATTATTGTATAAAACTAGAAAATGTACATAATCAAAATAAATAGGGACTTAAATTATTTGATATCATATCACATAGAAATAATATGAAGCACTCTGGTTGGTTCTATTTTATTTTTTTAAATATATTTTATTGATTATGCTACTAGAGTTGTCCCAATATTTCCCCTTTTGCCTCCCTCATCTCAGTACCCCCATTCCCTCCAGCAATCCTCACCCTTAGTTCATGTCCATAGGTCGTGCATATAAGTTCTTTGGATTCTCCATTTCCTATACTATTCCTAACATGCCCTATCTGTTTTGTACCTACCAATGTGTACTTCTTAATCCCTGCACCTTTACCCCAAATTCTCCCTCTTCTTCCTCTCCCAGCTGGTAACCTTCCAAGTGATCTCCATGTCTATGATTGTTTCTGTTCCGCTTGTTTACTTACTGTATTGTTCAGACCATAAGACTCACCTAGGTTTTAGAGGAGGAAAATAGGGAAAAAAATTCTGAAGCAAAAAATGTGGTAAAATATTTAATATTTCACCAATTTAAATGTAAACAGAACCCAACAACAACATTAACAAACATTATTCCTCCCAAATTTGGGGGGAGGAGTACATCTTATAGTCCAAAAAATATGGGTAGTTTGCTTTTTAAATTCAGTTGTTGATAGTTGTGAATTTATTGCCATTTTAATGTTATAGTTTTGATCTTCTTTTTCTTATAGAATTCCCTTTAACATTTCATATAATAACGGCTTGATGATAATGAACTCCTTTAGTTTTACCACATCTGGGAAACTCTTTATCTGCCCTTTGATTCTAAATGGTAGCTTTGCTGGGTAGAGTAATCTAGGTTATAGGTCCTTACTTTTCATCACTTTGATTACTTCTTGTCAGTCCCTTCTTACCTGCAAGGTTTCTTTGAGAAATCAGCTGATAGTCTTATGGGAACTCCTTTGTGGGTAAATATCTGCTTTCCTCTTGTTGCGTTTAAGATTCTCTCTTCATCTTTAACCTTTGGCATTTTAATTATGGTGTGTCTTGATGTGGTCCTCTTTAGGGCCAACTTCTATAGGATTCTCTGTGCTTCCTAGACTTGTATGTCTATTTCCTTCACCAACTTAGGGAAGTTTTCTTTCATTATTATTCAGATAAGTTTTCAATTTCTTGCTCTTCCTCTTCCCCTTCTGGTATCCCTATGATTCAGATGTTGGTACATTTAAAGATGTCCCAGAGGCTCTTTAGTCTGTCCTTGTTTTTTTTAATTCATTTTTCTTCTTGCTGTTCGGATTGAATGCTTATTTCTCACATTCCAAATCATTGATTTGACTCTCGGCTTCATCCCCTCCATTGTTGGTTTCCTGTAGATTATTCAATATTTCACTTAATGTAACCTTCATTTCTGCCTAGGTCTTTTTAATGCTGTTGCATAAAATGATTTCTTTGAGCATTCTGATAAGCAGTGTTTTGAACTCTGCATCTGATAAGTTATCTCCATTTCATTTAGCTCTTTTTCTGGAGTTCTGTTCTTTCGCTTGGGCCATATTTCTTTGTCTCCTCTATTTGGTAATTCCCTGTTTGTTTCTGTCTATTAGGTAGACCTGCTTTGAGTCCATCTTAGTAATGTGGCCTACTGTAGAAAAGTGCACCTGTAAGCTGGATGGGGCAGAGCCTCAGGTAATCACCAGGGCAACCCATGTCACAGCTCTGGGCTCTGTGTGGGGGAGGGCTTAGGGAGGGGGCAATGCTGCTGCCTGGCCTCTGGAGATTTGCCCAGGAGGAAGCTGTCTCCCGGCACTCACCCTGTTCCCAGTCACTTCACTTTCTCCCCAAATGCCACTGTTGCCCTTCCAGCTATTGCCCTGGTGCTGAATCCCAGAGGCAGCAGGTCTGCCTAAGTCCTAAGACTATTGTGGGCTCTTTAGGAGGAATCTCCTGAGAATCCTTCAGTTTCTTACCCTACTCCAACACCTAGTAGTTTTTATAGCCAGAAGTTATGGAAACTTATCTTCCTGGTGCTGGAACCCTGGGCTGGGTGGTCTGATCTGGGGCTGGGATCCCTCACTCCCAAGGTATCCCTCACTCCCAAGGTATCCCTTCTGATTTTTATCCACCCTACATTAAAGTGGCTACCTGTTCGGCATCTCCATGCCTCCCCATGCCACTCCACATCTCTGCCCCTCCTAGCCATCTGGATGAATATGGCTTCTTCAAATCCTTGGTTGTTGGACTTCCACATAGTTCAATTTTCTGACAGATCTGGATGATATTTGTTTCGTAGTCTAGCTGTAATTTTTGCTATAGTTGTGTTAGAAGGCAAAGCACATTTACCTATGCCTCCATCTTGACCAGAAGGTTGGTTCTATTTTAAATAGACATTTTTCTGAACTTTACCATTCAGAGAGCAGAACAATTTAGATTGGCAACCTATTTATAAATTATTTGAAATATTCTATCATGGTGGAAATTTTTTAATTCCTACTATATACTTTTCATTTGTCCTGTAAACAGGACAAATGAAAATTGGCTAAAATAAAAATAATGGAGAAAGTGTTCTCAAAAACTAAAACCACCAAATATACATAAGGTATTGATGTTTAAAATTTTACTTACTGAACACCCTCAAACTGTCCTAGAACTTCTACTTGCTGGACAGTTATCGCAGATTTTCAAATCTTTTTAATTTCAAATTTTTTCTTTAAGGAGTTCTCTGTTTGAAGGAAACTGTAGCAGGAAATTGTACCATGTATAATAGCAGGAAACTATTTGCATCAAAATGACCCGGTGCATGTGTTTACTCAAAACACAGACTGACACCACTCCCAAGCTTCTAAATGCATCTCTGAAAGTATGGTCCACAAATGTTTGAGAACCCCATACTTCTGCATCCCTTCAACATAGGAAACTATTTTTTAACAGTTTGGTGAAGAATTTGGTGTAAACTTTTCCAATTAAAAAAAATCTCCACTAACAAACTGGACTAATAAACTGTCCTCCAACTTGCTTTTTCACATTACAAATATTTCTTGGATATCTTGACATGTCACATATATGTAAATATGGAAAATTTTTACATTCTAAATGATAATTTCTAAAGATTTCTAATTTTCTATAATCAGAGGAAATAAATTTAAGGAACAGATAACAAATATTTTAGTTTTGCTATTTTTGTTCTTTCCAGTACTTTGAATTGAATTTAGAATTTAATGTCAGAGATAATAATATGAATATTGTACTCATAGATACCTTTACAAGAGACAGCCTTTGTCTGAAGTTTGGAAGTTAACTGCTAGATTTCTAAATTGGTTAATTAAATTAGCTTTCATGTTTTAGAAATATTTAATAATTTTTCAAAGCAAATTTAAATGTTTTACATTATATTTTACATCAGTCAAGTAGCTGTATACGAAAAAAATTGAATTTGGTATGAATAAATAGTTTCCATATTAATTAGTATTCTTTAAGTATTGTATTTTTATAGTCAAATTCCTATTTATAGCAAACTATTCTAAAAATTGTATTTTATTATTCAATTAGAATTAAAATATTTTGTATTGATTTTAATAGAATGCTGACATATTCAACATGCTTTCAAATAATACTTCCTGTACTTGAGGAAGGATGGAGCTCAGTTAAAGTTCAATATCTTTATTATCACCTTATCACCTTAACAGAGAAGTGTATCAAGGTGATTATTCATATCACAGTTAATAAATGTTTATGCTTGCAACCACCTGACAGTGACAGAGCTCATGCTTTCACTAGTGGAAGTCCCAGGCTTTGTGTGTAACACATTCCAACTCACTGGTTCTCAAATGTTGACTAGTGATATTCTTAGGTACTGTGATAGGTATGGGGTGTCTCTTATCCATCATATTATTTTTCTGAATTTTACGGATGAGGAAAATGTTTAATAATAAGCAGATGTGAAATCAGAACAGTTGTGGTGCTTTAAAATCAGTATTGTCCCTGACACGTGGCTCTGTCAGTTGGAGCATCATCCAGTATATCAAAATGTTGTGGGTTTGATTCCCAGACAGGTTGTATACAGGAGGAAACCAGTCAATGTTTCTTCTTCTCTCACATCAATGTCTCTCTCTCTCTGTCTCTTTCTCTCTCTCAAATCAGTAAACATATCCTCAGGTAAGGATCAATAAATACAATAAATGTGAAACACACTCTGTGATTTATTATAGAGGCTTTCGGAAAGCCTCTGTAATAAATTACAAAAGTAGAAAGCATTATTTTTTTTAAAAAGGAGGAAAACAACAAATGAGAATATTCTCTGGATAATTAAGAAAACTAGGAAACATATTGGAAAACCTATGAGACACAGTCCTGAAACACTGATTGATCTAAACTTTTTCTACAATACTTATGTTCTTGAAATGCTATATATAAATGAAATCACTTCAGTTGCATAGGAAATCTTAAGAATCTTTGTAAACTAAATATTTTCTACATTACAATAATGTACAAATCTGTGATAATATTAACCAAAGACTCTTATTATGGATTCTCTGGGTGAAAAATAATAGTTTCTTTAGAGAAAAGAAAATGGAGTGCCATATTTTGCCATGTATAATGCTCACCCATGTTTTTATGTGCTTATTATACCACATGGGTTTATTACACCCATAGTATGAAATTATACCCATGTATAATGTGCATCCTTATTTTTCCCTCAAAAATTTAGACAAAAAAGTGCACATTATACATAGCAAAATATGGCAATTTGCTAACCCAGTGATGCACCAATGAGCAGAGCTGGGACCAGGGTAAGACGAGTAAAGTGCTTAGGTCACCAAATTTAGGAAAAGACACTCTCAGGGCCGGGCACTGAACCAGGATATGAGGCAAGAGCCAGCTGTTTTCATCCCACCTCCAGTCCAGCAGAAAATGCACTTCATAGAAAACAGCACCCAGATTTCCACATACCCAAGGTCTGTCCTATACTAAACCTCGACACTTACACCTTACTCATCATCATCTCTGTGTCCCCTCAAAGAACCACAGGGCCTATCTGGCCTGCTAAAGTGATGGTACCAAACAGGGAATGAGGAGTCCAGCAGAAAGGAAGGGTCACTACACATATACAACTGGACCATTTGCAAGTTTTTAAATTGTGACAGTGGAAAAGATGGGCATTCTAGGAACTCCACAACTATCCTTTATAAAGTTGGCCTTGTGTTTAAAAACAGTGTACAAGTTTTAAATGTGTATATTCACACTTTCAATGCAAATGTTATATTTTAGTCAATCTTTCCAATTATGGCTACTTAACTGAATCAGTGTTATCATCCAGGGACACTGAATAGCAATAGTATATTATGTGGTTAGGAATGTTAATTTTAATAATTCAGTTTCATACAAAAATGACTATAGGATAGGGTTTCCTCTTCATAGCACAATACTATTCCTTCCCTACTTATGGTCCTCTTTAAGGTATATCTCAATGCTAAGGAGTCAGGAGCAGACACAAGGAAAGTTTATCCTATAGGTTAATACCAACCACAAACCCTACCCCACATGATAGCATTAATGGGACACTTCATTGGTCTTCAGAGTATACTCTGACACACCACCACACCCAAAAGTATTTAGAATGGGTCCTAAATGTAGTTCCTTCCTCCTCTGTGACTCACTCTTTCCCAAGCTATCAAAACACTTCCACAGCAGGAATGTAATTAGATCTAAGCAATTAGGAAGCCTCTGTTCTATTTCCTCAATGTGATTAACAAAACTCACACAACCCCTTGCAATAAGCTCTTTAAGAAGGCTAAATTACTTAAAGTGTCTTGAAAACAAGTAATAATAGGCACAAGTCCTTTGACATCATTATTTTAAAGGCCATACATAAACAACTTCAAACCTGTCTTTCAAACAGCCATTCCTAGACCCCTACACAGAACCTCTTTTCAAAAAATATGCAGGCCTGAGCATTCTCCTCAATGCAGGACAGCAAAAGCTATTTCCCCAGCAAATTAGTGAATTGGTGAGTGTAAAGAATATAGGGTTTTTCATTTATTGCCTACAGATTCTTGATACCAATTACCTTAATGATATATTCAGTAATTAAGCAATTTTAGGGAAAACATTTGTTTTTTCATGTGTAACACTTGGCAGCAGGAATCTTTCAGGACTATGAATATGCGTGCTTCCAGTAATAAATTCCCAAATGAAATTAAGTTCTTAGTTTAAATTAAATTTCTGTAATTATAAATTATATTAATATAAATCTATTTCAACTATAAAAAGTAACAACATAACAAAGAAATGCAAAATAAAAGTTTCATAATCCACAACTGTGATCATCTTTGTATATCCCCTGTTGGTCTTTTCCCATGCATGTGAATATTTTACATGACTATATAAACACAGGTTATTTTTCATTCTGACTTTTTCATTTGTAAGAGTTCCATTTTTTCTACAGAATTTCTTCATATGGATGTGAAACAGTCTTGCATATTAATATTCTATTACTGTGTAAAATATCACCACAAACTTAGAAGCTTAAAACAATACTTACTTCACAGTTCTGCAGGTCATTAGTCCAGGTGGAGTGGTGTGGGTTCTTTTTTTTAATTTTATTTTTTTTATTTATTTATTTTAGAGAGAGGGGAAAGGAAGGAAAAAGACAGGGAGAGAAACATCAACATGTGGTTGCCTCTCATGTGCCCCCAACTGGGGACCCAGCCAGCAACCCAGGCATGTGCCCTGACTGGGAATCAAAACGGTGACCCTTTGTTTCACAGGTTGGTGCTCAATTCACTGAGCCACACCAGCCAGGGCAGTGGGTTCTTTATTTAAGGTCTGTCAAGACCAAAATCCAGATGCCAGTCAGGCTAGACTCTTACTTGGGAGGAATTCACTTCCAGCCTCATTCAGGTACTTGGTAGAATTTAGTTCCCAGCAGCCGTAGGACTGAGATCTTGCCTCTGTTTTTTTGTGGCTATCGGCACAGAGCCTCTCTCTCAGCTCCTTAAGGGCACTCACATTCTTTCTCACATGGCCCCATCCATCCTCAAGCGAGCAACAACATCCCAAGACTTTCTTCCTTCAAACCTCTCTGGCTTTTCCCATTCCACTGCAAGCCAGAGAAAACTCTATTTATAAAGGGTCCGTGCACTCAGAATAGGTTCACCCAGACAATCTCCCTTTTTAGGCTAACTCAAGTGATTTGTAACTTAATCACACCCACAAAATCTCATTTGCCAGGTAACATAACATAATCATGGGCATATTTTCTCATCATATTCAAAGTTCTAGGGATTAGAGTGGGAAATCACATGGTGGGGGGGCAGGTTGCACTTTTAGAATTCTGCCTATCATATCTCTACATCACAGTAGAAACTATATTTTTAACTGTGGGTGGTAGTCACAAAGTTTAAAGGTCATGTAGCCACTGGACTAAAAATTTTAAGGTCCTTTCTAATCCTAAAATGCTAAAAATTGAATAAACACATGAAAGAAATAAAATGTAAAATTATTTCAAAACTTGGAAAAAATATAAAACTATATGAATTTAAAAGTTACCTAAATCAAAAAGGGAATTGCTCTGACTGGTGTGGCTTAGTGGGCTGGGCGTCGACAAGCAAACCAAAAGTTTGCCAGTTTATTCCTGGTCAGGGCACATGCCTGGGTTGGGGGCCATCTCTGGTTGGGGGCACACCAGATGCAAATGATCAGTTTCTCTCCATCTCCTTCTCCCTCCCTCACCTTCTCTCTAAATATAAATAAATGAAGTCCTTTTTTAAAAAAGGGTAACAGCTTCTAGGAGTCATGGAAGAAAACGAAGGAAAGCAACTGGAGGGTTAAGACAAAATAAAATCTGCTATATATTAGTGGATCTGAATTTTGCTGAAATTTTTAGTCTCGAAGTAATTACAACTCATACAATGGCAGATACAAAAGTAGGTACAGTGTCACTCAACAGAACTCTAAAGATAAATAAGCCAGGATTCTGCCTATTGGTATTAACCAGTAGGTAGAAAGAGCACATAAGCAATGAGTGATGCCATGGAATGAGAAGCTCATAAAAGCCATAACTATAAAACACTAACCACAGCTTCAACTCTTCATCAAATGCACAAGCGTAATGTTTTCCACAGCTTGCAAAACACTCTTCCTCATTCATTGCTTTCTTCTGTGATAAAAATTCATTGGGGAAAAAAATATGTATTTTGTCACCTTACAAAGGATTTTTCCATCCCAACTGTGCTATATTTAGCTAACCAACTCAAAACTCCTTTGTAAAAAACAAAAGTTGTACTCTTCTTATTCCCCATTCATGCAATCAATATAAAAAGTGATTCAAATTACAATTCAGAATACCTTTTCATTCTACATATAAATAATAAACTTTATTCTTCCCCTCATAAAAATGGAAACATTTTCTATATTTTCAGAACTGGATCAGTGCAATTTTAGGCACACCTAAAAAATGTAATGGTTTAAGCAATGACAACCATCATTGCTTCAATTACTATTCATACTGTTCTACAGCTTCTAAAATATTTTGATTCTATTTAGTACCTAAAATCTCTGGTAGGGTTGAAAGGCCAGTGGTGTTATCCCCATCTTCCGAGAAGAAGAAATGAAACACACTGATTGAGAGTGATCTGCACAAAATCACAGAGTTTTTCAGAAGAAAGTGCCTGAACGCAAACCAGATTTTCTGACATCTTGTCATTCTGATCTTTTTTGCCTACTTCAATGGTATTGACACAAAGATGAAAGGTGATACTTTTAAAATTGCAACACAATTTTCCTTTTATCTGTACAGGGAAAAGTAAAATAAAACTTAAATGTTAAAGAAAATCACTGACTTTATAAAGAAATAACCCAATAAAGGAAAACAAAAATGGCCATGCATCTAAGGTTCTAAACTCGAATATTTATTTAGTAGTCAAATTAAAATATTGGACACAATCATTTATTTCTACATTCATATAAGCCATTCTGAATATTTAACAACTTATATGCTATTCAAAAATAGTATTGTTATTTTCTTTAATATAATTTCAGGTGATTTTTAAAATTTAGAGAAAAGGAATTGAAGAAAAATGAACTTCAAATAAACTTCAGTATACACTGAATAGTTTATTTACATTACAAGGCAACACAGTACCCAGAAAACAGTACTGAAATATGTGCTGACTTTTAAATATGTACATTCTTCAATTTAAATGACTGAATAATTATTTAATTAAGAACTTCAACAAATTAGCTATAAAGCAAAGTTTTAAAAAACTGATCCACACACAGAAAATATTTACATAGTAGCAGAATGTTGCAATGGAGCTTTTCTCAAGAGTGTGGTACATACACCACTATGCGGATGTGTAGGCCTCACTGGCACAGGGACAAACCTGGGTAACACAGTCAGTCTACTAGCAGCCCCTTCTAAGGTTCCAGACCATTTAATATCAGCCTGCAGCAGGGATATGTGCAGCGGCGGGGGAGGGGGGGCTGGAACATGAAGTGAGAAATATAAGAAAAATGCCCAACAGGAGCCAACACCAAAATCCTGGCCCCTGGCTCAACCTAGTGATAGGACCAGTAGAATGTAAGTCCTCACATACAGGCTGCACTCACCGCCTGCACCCAGCCTCTGCCTCCTGCCTGCCCCACCCCTTTACTACTGCCCCTTCCTGAGAGATGCTCACCTCAAAGAGATCATTTCTGCAGCTCAGACAACAACTACAACCCCCTTTTCTTCCTCTTCTTCATACAGTTCCCTTTCTAAATAAATATTGATATTTACGTATTTTTAAGTCATTTTTTAACTCTGAGAATCTTCCTTTAAAAAAAAAGACCTTATTTACATATTTTAGGAGAGAAGGGAAGAGAGGGAGAAAGAGAGACACTGATCAGTTGCCTCTCATACATGCCTCTACCAGGGACCAACCTGAAACCTACGCATGTGCCCTGAAGGGGAATGGAACCCTCAACCTATCACTTTTCGGGACAATGCCCAAACCACTGAGCCACACCAGTCAGGGGTTAAGTCAGTCATTTTAAAAGAATATTAACAATCAGCACAGTGTTCCATGAATGAGACAAAAATCATCAAGATAATATATTAATATTACTGAAGTAATATTTGAAAGATAGTATTATCATGTACAATATAAGTCACAGAGTCTGAGAAACTAGAAAACATTATTTCTTCCAACTGTTTCATCCTCATAAATTAAATAACACTTAAGTTTCCTCACCAATAAATACAAGTTACAGTTTAAAACACCACTATTGTATTATAGAAAGTAAAAAGATGTCTTATTATTAAGTGAAGGATGCTATAGTATTTAAAGGTAAAATGTAATATCTGCCACTTCCAAAAGGTTCATTCAAAATGTGTGCGTATGTATGTAGAGCAGCTACAGCGGAATGTCAACTTCGGGATCTAAGTAGTGAGCAAGCGGATCCCAGTTTATTGTGCTATCCATTCTCATTTTATTTATGGTTCAATTTTTCTCAATAAAAAGTTGGAGGAAATAAATTAGGTATCTGCTCAAAATCTGCGATTGTAATGATCATTACAAAATGGTCATTAAACTTAAATTTAAATTAAATTTTCAAAAGTATTTTCAACCACCATCATCAACACAATCGGTGGTTCATCCAAGCTGATTATAGGTATACTTTACAACAACACGAAGTTGCTAGCCTACAGGAAGATGGAGAGTGTTCTCTCACTTAGAACGTAATGACCTGGAGTCAGGGACTGGGAGTTCTGTACACTACACCAAGCCCAGGGGGCTTAGTGGGAATCACTCAGGGCTGGCAGGCAAGGGCTCTGACAACTTACTTGTCTGTTGACTGTGTGACTTTAGCAAGTCACAACATCTCTGGGTCTCAGGTAACTCCTGTCTCTCTAACATGTGCCCTCCTCTCCATCCTTCCAACACTGTAATGATTCAGGCTCTCAATAATTTTTGCCTCTACTATTGCAGCAGCATCCCACCCAAATAGAATACCACAATAACCCATCTAAAAAACACACCTAACCATGCTATTCCCCACTTCTGTATATAAAGGACAAAGTCCAACACTCTTAAAACAAGGAAAACTGTAAGCCATCCCAAAATTTAGCCCCACACTCCCCTCTCCTGCCTATCTCCCATCCAAACCCCTCGCCTATTCTAGAATTCACCAGAGCTAAACCGATAATCCAACTATTCCCTCCCCCCAACTCCATGACATTTCTCAGCTGCAAGCCTTTGCTCTTGCTGTTCCCTCTAAAAGGAACTTCATCCTTTCCTGGATCACTCCAACCTACTTCTTTTAGCCCCAGATTAAGGAAGGCACCCTGCAGATTGGTGGTTTCCAAGGGCTAGAGGAAGGGGGGCTGGGAAGCAACTGCTTAATAGGCACAAAATTTCCTTTGGGGTGATGAAAATGTTTTGGAACTAGGTAGAGATGGTGGTTTTACAACATTATGAATATACTATTTGCTGCTGAATTGCTCATTTTAAATTTGCTGCTGAATTCCTCATTTTAAAATGATTAGTTTTATGTTGTATGAATCTCACTTCAATTTTTCAAAAGAGGTTGCAGCAGCAGCTCATCCTGCAAAAACACCTGCACTGACTCCTCAGCAGCAGACTGAATCAGCGCTTGTACACTGACCTGTCACAGCAGTTCTTACTTTCTATGATGCTTACAGAGTGCCCCATAATACTTTCATACTTATCTTCCTTCTCTTCTCATCCCCCAGTGCTTAGGCTCAGCCCTCAAGAAATGTTTGGGTTTTTTTTTTTTTTTTAACGAGTGAAAAATAGAACTACTACTTACTTTCCTTGGGGCAGAAGGCTAGAGCAGATAATGCTGTGAAAATCTAGGGTATACAAAAGCCAAGGGCATATATCAATTGGAAAGGGAATGATCATCGGGAATGATCATTAGGAAATACTGCAGTTCATTGGGTTATAAAGAACAAAAAAGAAATGACTTCTGGGGAGGTTTTTCAGTTAGTAATAATAAGAACATTTACTGAGTTCTTCACTACTTTTCCATTTTCAAATGCAGAAACAAATATATTTAAGTAATTTGCCAAGAGTCACAAAGCTGGTTACTGGAAGCAGCAAGATTCAAACCCAAGTTACCTAGACTGCAGAGCTTGATCCTGTAACACTAAGACATCACCCTGCCCATTTGTACTACTTAAAGGCTGTGAATGAATATTCTTTGGCCTACCATTTGCCTTTTGTAAAGCTGAGAAAACACTCCTTTTTCCGTATTTGCCTACTTATCCATTGTCATGAATGCTGTTTATATACCATAAAGTACTTTTCTAAAATATGAAAAGTTAATCTTTTCAAAAGAGATGAATCAGTCCTGGCTGGTGTAGCTCAGTGGATCGAGCACAGGCTTGTGAACCAAAGGGTCGCCGGTTTGATTCCCAATCAGGGCACATATTTGGGTTGTGGTCCAGGTCCCCAGTTGGGGACACATGAGAGGCAACCACACATTGATGCTTCTCTCCCTGCTTTCTCCTTCCCTTCCCCTCTCTCTAAAAATAAATAAATAAAATCTTTATTTAAAAAAAGAGATGAATCATAAACAAGATCTCCCATTAAAAAAACTCATTAGAAAGATCTCCCATTAAAACACTAAATTGGCAAGTGTTTGTGACCTATTCACACGCACAGCTGAAAAGCCCAGAACGTGCTGGCCTCACTAGAGCCACACCCACCTGGCTTCCCCACTGGAGACTCATTTTCATAGCACCCCAACCCCTGCACAGGGTAAACACCCTGCAGGTGAGAAAACATGGAGTAACAACGACAAGCTGTAGGAAATATTACACACTCGCATTTTTAGTTTAGTAAGCATGATGTATATGTCCTCCCCAACCCCACTCCTTCCTCTCTCTTAATGTCACAATCTGGTAAGAAAATAATTAACCAAAAAGTCTCTAAGATTAAAAATATATATATTTGTGCACCTAGAAGGGAAAAACTTAATACAGAGGTAGTGTCAAACTTTGAAAACATTATCAATAAGGTCAATTTTAAAACATATCATGCCCCCCCCACTAAAAAAGTATGTGTATCCTTTTAGACAGACACACACACACACATCTCCAGATAGTAAGCCAATAATTTTTAGTTTGGATTCTCAGGACCTACTTCACCTAAATGTCCTCCTAAATACCTAAAACCAAACATAATTGGGTAATATACTGGATGAACATACATATGCACACAAAAGCAAAAAGGCTACCACTTGACCAATGATGGGACAATTTATTTGATCAGTAAAGATAATAAATACAGCCATAGACAGAAATACTTAAATCCATGAGTTCATAATGAGAAAGAAGGAAAGAAAGTTTAAAGGAAAAAAAAAGAAAGAGAAAGAAAGAAAGAAAAAGAAAGAAAGATCACTTTTACGGGGAAACCCAACATTTATATATTCAGAAAATTAAAATTCTTTTAATATTCAGAAAATCAAGAGAAGAATAAAAGAAACATCATGCTTTTTCTCAGGGTAACCAAACATTCAATGAGGGGAGATTTTCCTTTATAAAAGCTATCGTATCCCAGCTCAGAGATGAAGATGGGATGGTAGAATGACAGGCCTCTAGATCTAACAACCATTTTACAGACAACACAGGAGGTAGAGGAATGGGGGATGCAATGAACAAAATTCTGATCTTGGGAAACTCTAAAGAACAAATGGCCTGGTTTCTTCAAAAATAAACTGTAAGAAGGAGAAAAAAAGGAAAACCTACAGATTAAAAGAGATTTAGGAGACATTAACCAATTGTAACAGTCAACTTCATTTAGACGCTGATTAAATAATTGTAAAAAATAAAAGTTTATAAGACAATTGAGGAAATGGAAACAATAACTGGATACATTGTGATATTACAGAATTATTACTTTAAAAGATTTAAATGTGACAATGGTACTGATGTGGATATGTTTATAGAATATTTTGTCGTTCAGAGAAACATTTACAAGTATACTATTAACAGAGGAAATGATGTGAAGTCTGGGATTTACTTCAGAATAACCTGTGGGTAGGAAAATTACGGGGTATGTAGTTGAAATAGGATTGGTCCTGAGTTAATAATTGTTGTAACTTTTATATTTACTTTTGTGATACTATTATATTTTGTATATGTTCTAAAGTTTCTATAATAAAAAAATCAAGTTATAGCCTTCAAGAATTTTAAAGTTAACATCCTTCACCTCAGTCGGTAAATCAGTTTTTAATTGTAAAAAAAAAAACACTTTAGGAGAGCTACACATAAAATAACAATACAGTATGTTCAGAGGCATGATAGTGGTGTGCATAAATGGCCCTGGGAGTATGGATGGGTAGGGTAGGGCCCAGGGAAAAGGTAGAAAGGTAAGGCTTGAGCCTGGACCAAAAGACAGTTTGCAGGGCTTTCCAAGCAAAAGCACAGTGAGTATAATGGTGTGGAGCTATGAAATTATATGAGGGAGCAGAGAGGGTAGCAGCTGGGGGAGATAGTCAAAGGAAAGTTTTTCTTTCTTTCTTTCCTTCTTTTTTGTTTTCTAAATGTGAATTAAAATTGTAAATTTTGTTACAAGTTTAAACCATTGTTTTGGGAGATTGCTGACTGGTGCTGTAAAGCTGCATCTTCAGAAGTTATCCTATTAGTGAGTTAACAAGTCTATTCTTCTTTTCCCTTTCCTGCCAGAATTAGCTAACAGCCAGCAAAATTTTGTTCTCAATGCTTGGTTTGGTTTTATTCATCATCACGCTCATTTATTTTGATTTAATACTTTACAAAACTTATTCTAATATTTACCTTAAGCTGAGATATGTCCACTTTTTCTTATCAGATAGGTTCTATTTTTTATACAAGGTATTTCTCTTTATTTTAATGTTGTTATTTTAAGAAAAATAAAATGCTCAATTTAGCAACTGCTAAAGATTTAAGCTCAAAGAGATGCTTCATGTTCCAAGTGTACAAAGTGCAAACTGGCATACTGGAAATACCAATAACTACTCAGCATCTCTAGAAGAAAATAAGATTAAATTAACGTGTATTAACCTCCACGTGGGATGTGAATCTTTAGTGCAAACTAAGTGGAAAAAAATACAGTGAATAAACCTAGAAAAGTGTATTTTTTCTTTTTCATTATATTTTTTCCACTTACCATTTATCCCCTTCTCATGGGAAAAGTGTTATCTTTAAAGATGAAAACACAATCTGTACCACAAATAAGTTGAATCTTTAACTCAACTATAGTGACCTGTGCCATCACTAAATGTCATTTCTTCCAATTATTTTGAAAAATAATGTGAAACAGCCCTGGCTGGTGTAGATCAGTGGATTGAGCGCGGGCCTGTGAACCAAGAGACCGCGGTTCGATTCCTAGTCAGGGCACATGCCTGGGTTACGGGCCAGTTCCCGGCAAGGGACGCATGTGAGGCAACCATGCATTGATGTTTCTCTCCCTCTCTCCTTCCCTTCCCTTCCCCTCTAAGAGATAAATAAATAAAATATTTTTAAAAAATGAAAAATTGGGAACAAAAGAGCCTAATTTCATGACAACTTCCTTTAAGTCCCAGGAAAATCATCCTAAAAATAGGTGGAGAGAAAGGTACAATTCTGATTTAACTCAAAAGCAGGTTAGTTAGTATTCCATAAAAAGCATACAATCATTTGGTAAAATCTATGTAAAGTATAATGGTCCGTTTTAATTGCTCCAAATGGGCAACAGGGCAGTTCGAGCACATCTCCTTCATGTTTCTGACTCTTCAAGACTTAAAACAATGTTTATTTCAGTAATACAAAATTTTGATGATATAGTCATTCTTCTAATTTACCAAATTATCTAAACCCCAACATCTGCAGTCAGGCTGTTTCTCAAGATTTCTGTTCCCCTGCCAACTAAAGAGGCCCTAGTAGTTCCTAGCGTGCACACTGAGGGCAGGCTTCACGTCAACACCGAACGCAGGTCTGTCCCACCAGTGAGACTTGATCCTGTGATACGCGTCTGTCCCACAGGTGAGACATGGCGCAGCAGGATAACCACCTTTCCAATTTCACTCCCACTTCCAGAGTTACCACCCATTTGGGGCTGTGTTTCCAACTACGCCCGATTCCATTTGCTTCGCTCAGAAATCAAACTTTCCCAGTGACAGGCAACAGAAGCCAGAACAAAACATCCACCCAGCCGTGCAGCGCTCAAAGCTCCGAGCCTCTGATTCAAAGAAGGTCCGGAATCCGGGCGGGGAGGACGGCGGGTACGCTACCCTGACTACCTGGGTACGGGAAGCAAATCTCCCTCTCCGCCCGCAGCCCCGGGGACTGAGGGGCACCCTCCAGGGACCCCGCGGAGCGGGGCGGAGGCAGAATGTGCGTGAGAAACGGGGCAAGCCCCCGGATCGCAGGGGAAGGGCCGGAGTGAAGGACAACCCAGAGACACCAGATTGAGGAGGAGGGGGCTATTTGATCCCGAAGCTCCAGGAGCTCCTAGACTTGGGGCAGAGGGGCGGGGGAGGGGCCCCGCAAGGCCGGAGGGCGGTGGGTGGGGAGGGTCTCCGAGCCAACGCGGAGGCCAGACCTGAAGGGGGTGGAGTCGCCGGGGCGGCAGGAACGGGGCGCGCTGAGGGAAAGCCGAGAGGAGCGCGCGCTGCGGAGCAGAGGAGGACTCCGCGGGAGGGAAGTCCCGGACGAGCGCGGGCTGCGGGACTCACCGCGCCGCTGGCGACGCCGGAGGACTGGGGGCCGGGCGCGTCCTGCCTCTTCAGGCGGGACTTGAGGCTCTTCATGGCCAAGTCAAAGCAGCCCCACTCCCGGCGAGCGCAGCGCGCCTGGCTCCACAGGCGAACCTTAAAAGTCTTCGGGAAGCTAATGCTCGAGGAGGAGCAGGCGTCCCGACCCCACCTACCACCTGGGGGCCCCCGGCAGCCGGGGCTCCGGGCCTGCGGCGGCACCCCGTATCCCCACAGCCAATCCGCCCGCGGCCCTGGGTGGGTAGGGTTGGCTACAGCCAATCAGAATCCTGGAAGAGGGAGGGACTTCCCTTCCTATCTTAATAACACCCTTCCTCTCCCTGCAGGAGGAAAAGTTTGGAACTTCAGCTAGGGGAGCGGCTGAGGTGGGTAGCTAGTAGCGGGTAGAAACGCCAGAGCCAGGCTGCAGACCTCTGGCACCTGCCTACCTGGGAGGTGGAGCCTCAGGTCTGTAGAGAGCACGCGGTCCATGCAATGCCAGTTCTCCTCTTACAGGACCACCCTTTTCACACCCGCGTGCTCCTTCCCAAGTAAAGTTAGTCAAGTTCCCTTCCTGCCGTCTGGTCCCAGAAAGGACTTCAGGTTACCTGCACACACACACCCTGGCTTTCAAGAGCAACTTCCCTTCCATCTGCTGATGTTTTATTACGCATATCCCAGTACCTGGAAACAACCAGAGGTATCAAAGACTACACAAAAAGCCTCTAGGAATAAGGTGCCAGTTGTATAGAAGGACAAACAGTTAAGGAAAGACTTTGAAAAACCTTAGAGTAAATCAAAGTACAATTGAGTGCTCAATAATTATTTGTTCAGTCAAGACCCCACTGCTTTGGAGGGAAAAAGATGGAATGCTCAGGCTGGGGTTGTCTTTAATAAAAAAATGACCCACACAGCCAAAGTGGTATAAGAAGACGTGTAAGAATAAATATTATGCCCTTTATTTCCAAAATTTTTTTTTTGCTTCCTGTAGAAACACATTACAGGTAAAAGTATACGATGAAAGTAATTCATCCTATCCAGAAATCTGGATGAGAATAATTTAAAGGAAGAAAGAACAAACAGGTGAGCAACACTCAATAGTTTTTTGGTTAACTTGACGTCTTCAAAAGTCTTCCTTAGAGTCCATTTTGCCCACCAAAATGTTTATTCTAGCATGCACCCGTATGAAAAGACAAACAATCCACATTTCTGACTAACAACTCTCTGCGGGAAAGGTCAGTTGCTTTCTTTGGAGTCTCCTTAGAGTAACTCAAGGTTTTATTCAAATACTGTAAGAAAGTTTTTAGAATTCTCTTGGACAGATAGCATCCAAAAGCTGTGTTATCTCTTGACAAAATAGTAAACAATTTTCTTTTGATTAGTTCTGTAGAAGGATATTTTCTTGGGCTTCTACTCCTTCCTCAAGATTCATAGCCATTCAATTTTTGTTGGCTTATTATAGTGTCTGTGGGTGGTTACTCTATGTCCCCACCTGCCACTGCAGAGCCAAATTATCTCATACCTGGATATTAGAGAAGCTTCCCAACCAGTCACCCAACCTCTAGTCTCACCTCTCACATTACCGATAAATTACCAACCATCATCAAATACCTTATTCCTCTTTTGCTCAGACCTTCAGTGGCTGATGAAAAAAATCTAACTTTTTTACCTGGCATTTACCTGGCTACAATATGGATGCAACCCCATCTGTCAGCTGACACTTCAAATTACTCTTCAGCCCATTCTTCAACCACAGTTCTTGCCTTTTAATGTCCACATCTTTATGCATGCTGGTCCCTCCTCCAGTAATTTTCTTTCTATCTACATTCATATAACAAAACGCTACTCTTCCCAAGAATGGCAGGCAGAAGCACAAGGGAGCTTCTGGAATATTGTACTATTCTATGTGGTTACATAAATACTATGTTCAGTTTGTGAAAATTCAGTTAGCTTGTACTCTTTGTGATACATACACTTGTATGTGTGTATAATACCTTAATAAAAATGTTTTTTTTCTAATTGTATGTTTATTTCAAGTGCCCTCTTCTCTAACAGAGCCTTTTCTGATCAGCCCCTGAAGAATTAAATGGTACCTCTCATATGATACTAACACATCTGTTCTGAACAAGCATTATTTTACTACTAGACTTCAGACTCCTTAAAACCAGGGAAAACTGGTAATATTTGAATTCTCAGAATTCTTAACATATGTTAGGTGCTCAATAAATACTTCTGAATAGATCCATGAGTCCTTTTTGGTTATTGGAGTGAATTCTCGTTGTTTATTCTCATGTAATGGTTAATACTCCTCTTATTGTGAATACTGGGTGTCTCTTGTAGCATCCAAGTTCTTACAGTCCCGGTAACTGGCCCTTTTCTGTTGTTACTGGATAAAGCAAAAGCAACAGACAGAGCCACAAATATAGCTTTCATCAGTTTCCAAAAATGTTAGACAAGTTATTTTTATGAACTGTCTGCATGATGTTCCCATGGTGTCTGTGTCCAGTGGCCTTGATGAATTTTTCCAGGCTAGAAACTTGATAGCTAATGTCTACTTACTCCCATTTGAGAGCAGCTAAGTAAATAGCACTGGTTTGAATGTGCAGTAAGGCTTTTTTTCATGTTGATCTGGAAGCCCCCTGCATGAAGTAAAGTCACTATTATTAGCATTCAGCCAGACAGGTTTGTTTTTATTTTGTTGACTATTATCAGTGTTGTTTATATTTGTCTTCCCTTCAGAACAAAAGGCACTTATCAAACCTATATAGGTTTTTATTTGTTACCATTCTGAATCTATATGATTTTTTTTTTGTTTAAGTCTAATGCTTTACAATATAAAACCAGGAAGGGAAATACATTTTTAAAATTGTTTTAATAAGTTACACATGTACAATGTAAACAAACATCAAATAATACAAAAGGATAAGAGTTAGTCTCCTTACCATCTCTATCCTTTGGCTCCAGCCATCAAAGAACTTGTGTTCTAACTGGGGAAAAAGCTAACATGTAGCTCAACTGGAGAGCAGTACTTACTGAACTGTATGGTAGGATAGTAGATGTAGCTAGTATTCGAGAAAGAAAAAGGAACTGAGTTTGCATGAAGGGAGGGTATTCAAGTTTGGATGGGGAGCTTCAGTGAGTGCACATCAGAGAGAAGGAACACCAGGGAGGCAGAGGACTTCCAGGGGACCAGCCAGAGCAGATAAGAAAGCGCCCTTGGGAGGTAGATATTCGTTGATAACATTGTTCAATTTAACTACTCAGATCTTCAATGTGATGATAATGGCAACAAGGTGACAAATGCATTCCTTAGGAGGAGAACAAAGAATTAACACACAAAATTGAAAATTATCCCTTTCAAACAGACCAGTTTCAGGTGTGAATTCCATATCCAATGACTTCCTTCTTCATTTTTGGAGCATCCTGTTATTCCTGGTAGCTTCAGTTAATCTGACCACCAAAGCCAGTCAGTAATTCCGTGGAGGAGCTCAGGACATCAGTCATTCTCTCCCAGCTAAGATGTGAAGGCAGGTAGCTGGCAGAGCCACATGTCGCCATGAGGTCATAAGCAATGGCACCCACACTCACAACTCGTATGGCAGCCCCAGGAATAAGAGACCTGAGGCAGTTCTCACACCCTCTTCTCTTGCAATCAAAACTAAAACACATTGCATAAGAAAGCTTTAAAAAAATAGGTCATTTTTGACACCAAATGTGAAGCCATCTGCATTTGTAAAAAGCTCTCTAATGACTCCATCCTTGAAAACTAGAGTAGGAAGAAAAGTGAGAAGAGGAGATGGCTTCTGTTCCATATAACCACAGACACCTGTGTGAGGTTTTTTTGGTTACTTGGCACTAAAACTTCTAGAGATGCCAATTCCCTCTTACAGAAACTTCTTCAATCTCCCCCACTGAGGGTTGTTTTATGCTCTGCTGCTTCCATCTTGATAACTCTATCAGTTATCTCCCAAAGAATTCTCCTTTCCTTCCGTCTGTCCCTCTGTCTTTGGCCCTTTACAGATAGTCATTCACACCAAGGGTGCCATTAGTTTCAATACTGAAAGAGGGAGCAAAACAGCTGGGACATGGTCAGGAACAAAACTAGACTTTGCTTGCAAAATTGATCTTACACATAATAGTATTTGAGATACTCGCAATTATTTCTTTGAATTCAGGTTTAATGTCAAGAAAACCGAACTCCTTCCATTTGGTGAAAATAAACCTTTGTTATCAAGTCTTGCTTACACAAAGCTCCAGAAATACCATTGGCTTTTCTTTAATGAGAAGACTGATGGTTCTGAGTCAGTGTGGTTCAAAGGCAGAAGCTCATGGTTGCCTCTTTTAAACAGGCTGCTTATCCAGGAGCCCAGATAAATGCAAAGGATTTGGTTCAGGGTTCAGTAACTCTCTGACTCCGTAACAAACTTTCCTGGACTTTGGAGTTTTCTTATCCTAGGCAGGACACCAGGATGTGCACCAACAAGAAGCAAAAAGACTTTCAAGACTTGAGCACTGTTGGATAATTTGAGTAGAAAAGTTTCTTGCTTTTGAATTGAAATGTGGCAAGTAAAGACTATCTCTATAGATTTTAAATGGTAGTTTTACTTGTCCTCCTTATCATTTTTTCCTTGCAGATCTCCAGGGGCCTTTTAAAATTCTGGCAAGGTATTAGTAAATACTCTTGATACAATAATTAAATTACCGGTAAATTATGGGACTATTATAGTACTCGTTACTTCATGCCAATCTTTGCTGTTTATCCTAATGAGAAAACAGTGCAGACAGAATAAATCAAGGTAAATCTAATGCTCAAATGCACTAGGTAAATGACCCAAGCTTTATTATGATGCACATTTAACAATAACCTTACAGTCACTTAGGTTAAAATTACTACTATGTGGCTTAGTTATACTGAAAGGAAGGTCATAGGCCAAATATTGGATATGTAAATGTTCTAAAAAAGTTACATGTAAAAACACAGTTTATTATGTATATTATTATATTGGATATATAAGATTATATATTATATGTTTAATGTAGTATTTGAAATTTTTTCATGTAATATCTTTATGACTTAATACATCTTTATGTAAGTCCTGATTTTCATATTAAAAAATCAAACCTTTATATAGGATCTCCACACTTGTAAGTATAAAAATGTACATTTTTAAAGGTTAATCTTAAAAATTATTTCCCTGAAATAGAGAACAGTCTGACAGCAACCAGAGGGGAGAGGGGAAGGAATTTCAGGGGAAAAGGGGAAGGGTTTGGAGCAACAAGTATAAAGGACACATGGACAAAAACTAGGGGGGAGTGGAAATGGGAGGGAGGTGGGGAGGGCTGAGGCAGTGGGCTGGGATGGGAATGAAAGACAGAAACTGTACTTGAACAACAATTAAAATAAAATTTTTAAAAATTATTTCCTTGCATGTTATCATACAGGATGCATGTATAATGTCTGTATGGTTGGGTTTGGTTCCCAAAAGACTCAGACTTTTGCTTCCTGGAAGAGAGAGCTTATAAAAAAATTTATACAAGCCCCTTCTTCAACACTACTTGCACCAATGTTTAAATTATCATTAAAAGTTAAAATATAATCTTGCATCAAATTGCTAAGTAATCCTTAATTACAATGCTTATTTGAGAGAAAAATTTTAATTAAGGTACAATTCTTGCAGACAGTGGCATTATTCCACATTGTGGATAACCTTCAGGGCTATTTTTAAAACATACAGATCAAAAAGATGTGTTCACTACTATGTCCTCATGGATTAACCACATATATATTTTTGCATCATCTATATCAATTTTGTGCAAGTATCAAAAGATGTTCAATAATAAAGGATCAATGTGTGCCTTTCCTGTTGCTATTTTATGAATGCTGTTGCCACAAACAAAATATATTTAAAAATTAATAAATTAAAATACCAACATATTCTGGACTTCTAAAGAGTTACATTTTTATTTTGCTATGCTAGGAAGAAGCATTATGTGTTATGCTCCATAAACTTCAAAATGTTCCTAAACCTAAACATCAATAAAGAACTGTTTCTTTAAATCTTAGACAGTGTAGTCCATGAATTTGCCTAAAATCAAGGCATAGCATTTTAAGACTAAACTAGAAGGCATATTTCTTCTACTACTGAGACATGGAGCTCTGAAAGAATCATAAACTCTCATGAGCTAGCAACTTTTCAGCTCCTAACTCCAAAGTGACACATCAACAAAATAAGCCGGAAAACCCTAACACCCAGAAGCTTGGACTCTTATTAGGCAACTAAATCCTAACCAGAGTAACCTCTGGGAATCCCTAACATGAAGTGCAGCAAATCACCTACAACAATAAAGGCTGCTCATGCTACCACGTAAACACAGCCGGAAAGCTCCCATCACACATCACATTGTTCCAAGTCAACACTATCTAGCCTATGCAAGAATTGGAACATTGTAAATGCTTTCATTTAAATCACACTTCTCTCCATCAACTTTACTCCAAAAAAGAAATTGAAGTAATTTATAACAAATTTCACTACCATAATTCTGTTAACAAAAGTAAGAAATAAACCCGAGGAAGGGAGAATTTTTGTTTACTATTAGAACAACTATTATTGCCCTCCTTGAATTTGAAATTTGACTCTCAGCTTCCAAATAGCCAAAGGTAAAACAAAAATGGAAACAATCAGTGATAACTTTAGCACTGGAAAAGGACAGACACAACAAGTTCTCAAGAGAGGTAAAGTTTTCCTGATGCTGCCTTCTAAAATAAAATTCTATGGTGCAGCTTTACATGTAAGACAGGGAGCAGTGTAGTAGACAATCTCCTCAACTATATTCACTGTTGTAATATTTATAAATATCTTTGTTATGTGTCTGCAATGTTCATTCATTCATACAGCAATTGTCGTTTAGTCACAAATGATTGTGAGACATATGTAATATATGTCATAAGTCAATATTTTATATGCAGATATATGTAAATACATTTGCACATAGTTTATATGTAAATACTGGGAAAACAGCAGGGAACAAGATAGACAAAGGGTCTGCTCTCAAGGAATTTAATTCCAGCAAGAGTAGTGAGAGGCAGGAGACAAAGTACACCAAAAAAAAAGTGACAAATGAAATCAAATTAGCTTATTTTGGGAGAGCAATAAATAAATAAATTCAGATAGTGAACATGAGGAAAATAAAAAAAAAGTAATGTTCTAGAGAACAAGAGGGAGGGGGTTACTGTAGTTTGGGTGTTCAAACAAGGTATTCTGGAGAAAAGACTTTGAACTTGGTTCAGAATGACAGAAAAGAGGGTGCCTGCCAAGTACAGATGTGGTGGCAGAACACTCCAGGCAGGAGAAACAGCTCATGCAAAGGCCCTGAGGGGAGGGTCGGCTTCGCATGTCTCAGGAAAATATTGAAGGCCATGGTGGCTGGAGCAGAGCGAGAGAAGAATATGAGCTAGATGAGTCTGGAGAGGTCAGCTGGAGCCAGCACAAGTAGGGTCTGTGGGCCAAAGTAAGGATTTCGGATCATTTTCCAATAGGAAGTTAATTAAGTTTTTCTAATGGGAACCTAATTAAGTAGGGCACAATGGGATCTTATTTATATACAAAAATATCCTTCTGCTTCTGGGGAGAGAATTGATCATGAATGACAAAGAGGGGCAGTAGGAGGGCATGAACAAGATTGGGATGTTGTCTAGAAATAGGACTGACTCACTGGTAGATTGGACACAGATTGAGACATTAAGCAACTAAATGGATGGTGGTACCCTTTATTGATTAGGGATGACTATGGGAGCCATGTTTTGAAGGGAAAGTCAAGGGTTTTACTGTGGTCATTCTGGCTTGAACTTCCCATTGAGCATCCAAGTGGGGATATATTAAGAAGATGGCCTAAATAGCAAGAGTAAAACTCACTGGAGACGTGGGGCTGGAGACACACATTTGGGACTCAAGGGCAAATAAACGGAATTTAAGGCCATGGGACAAAATGAGATCCATTACAGAAGAAGAGGGCCAAGAGCCCAGATGTGGATACCACAACATTTAGAAAACACACAGAGACGTGGAACCAGCAAAGGACACTGCGAGGAAATGGCTAGAGAGAGGCAGAAACCAGAGTGTGGTGCTGCGGCAGCCAAGGGAGGGTGGATTTTCTAAGCTCAGCTCTGCCAAGTACTGCTGAAGGGTGGAAAAGCATGAAGACAGATGAGTGACTATGGGCGGGGCACCATGATGCTACTAATAGCCTTAGCAAAACAGCTTCCATCCATCTGGGGGAAAGATGTCTGGCTAAAGTAGGTTCAGGAGACAATGAAAGGAAATGGGACGGAAACTCCGACCAATGTGGTATGAAGGGGAGCAGAGAAATGGGGATAGTAGCTGGAGGGTGACAAGAGGTCAGAAACCTTTTTATTTTAGACTGTGTGCTATTAACATTTGTTATAAGCTAGAAGGAGTATGATCCAGCAGAGGGGGAAGGACTGATGAAAGCAGAGAAGGGGAACACTTAAAAGAGTTAAGTACCATATTTTTCGGACTATAAGACACACCCCCCAATTTGGAGGAAAATGGGGGTGCGTCTTATAGTCCGAATGTAGCTTGCCTGGCTCACTGTGGAGGGAGGGGTGGTGGCCTATGTTATTTATGTTATTAAATATTTTACCACATTTTTTGCTTCAAAATTTTTTTCCTATTTTTCTCCTCTAAAGCCTAGGTGTGTCTTATGGTCTAGTGCATCTTATAGTACTAAAAGTACTGTACTGGAGCAGATGAAAGGGTTGTGATTCTTGAGACAGGAGCCTGGGCTCTTATCATCTGTAGTAACAGGAAGGAAGGCAAAAAGTACAGGTACAGGTACGTATAGGTTGGTGTATTTAGTGGAAAGAAAAGAAGATCTTATCTGGATTGTTTCTATCTTCTCAGGAATCATGATTAGCAGTTAAAAGTAAGATGGACAGTGAGGAAACAAGGCTTTTGAAAGTTTCAGGAGAAACAAGAAGGTAATAACTGGCCAATATTTTTCAGTCTTTCAACTCTAAAATATCTATTTGATGTACCTTATCTAATAAATCCCCAGTGTTATTTTGACAGCATGAAGATAATTTCTTATTTATATCTTTCTACCCACAAAGGGATGAGCTCAGATAGGGACCCCCAAGAACTAAACCACTAAACACCAAACATTGGTTAATTTGTGTTCCTGAACTGTATAGGGATTGGTCAAAATAGTTGTATACCAAAGCACTGTGTCTCAACCTTTTGCTGTGTGTAGCCCATAGTACAAAGTACTACTGCTAATATTACTATACAATAACTAAAATTTATTGAGATACTGCCATATGTCAAGCACTGTGCTAAGTTCTTTATGTTTCTAATTTCTTATAATACTCCCAGCAACTAAATGAGAAGCATGTACCATTATTATCCCAGTTTCATAAATGATGAAAGCTGAAGCTTACAAAAGCTAAATTACAGCAATATTAGAAACCACGAAGTTGTTCATGAGATGGAAGGACAGAATCAGCATGTAGTTACAGAGTTGTGTAAATAAATGTAAAGCCAGGTTCAATAAGTTATTCATGCTTGTAAATAATTTGCCCATAGGAAAATAAAACTATAAAGCCAAAACTTAAATAAAATGACTTATACCTGTAAATGATTCACATAGAAAGTTAAAGTATTTCAGATAGAAAGTCTAAAAGTAAAAAACGGGAATTTAGAAACTCCTGTTGACATAACAAAGTTTGTTGAAGGAGAGACTCAATCACTGGGTACCAGTAAAGTGTTTAACAGCTAGTTTTTGGGGGTGGTGGGGAATGCCTGGTTTGTGGTAATTGCCAGTTTTTGTGGTGTAAATACTTCCACCACAGAGTTTAAGTTAACAACGTGACATCAACCAGCTCACAAAAATTCTTTAAAAATTCTACCAATTCACTCTTGTTGGTGAGCTCCAGCGTGCCGCAGGAATAAGCCAGAATGATTCCTTCTGGTGCCACCAGACCTCTTGTTCCCTTAGGTACATCCACCCAGGACAACATTGAGATCTCGGAACTTCAACTGGTCTGAGATCATAGCCCTCTTCCTATGGGCCAAGAGAATAAAATAAGAAAGGAACTCTAACCATGAATTCTACTGATTCTAATGTATTTTTGATATTAAGATTAAGAATAGGTATCTGTATTTTCTCTCTTTTTCCCCAAATTATTGAAAAAATTAAGTGAATAAGACAAAATCACATATAGAGATTCAGAGAGGTCACTTCCCATGTTTCAACATGTCTGTGGAATTCCAGGCCTTATGTTCTTAAGAGTAGTTATACAACTTGAGACTCAAGTAAGTGGCTGAGAAGTTGGTGTTGATTTATTGGATAATGTAAATGACTTTGTTTCCTGTATGAAAACAATTCAAGCACAGAGATTTAGCTTAATGCCATCTTAAACAAAGGATTCATTGACCTTCTAGTTTCAAGTTTAAGATTATGAGTACTCACCAAAGTAGTGCATTTACAAAGTCATGGTTGATTGTCATGTGAACTTTCAGAATTAAGCCTTTCCAGTTCCATTTCTGATTCATGTATGGTTTATAGTCTAGGGTTGAAACTGAACTTTAGGGTGGAATCCAGTTTTCTTTTAGCTGTGATTGCTAGATTTTTTTATGTCAATGTTCCTGGTGTTATAGGAACACTAAATTCTTTTGTCATTTTAAATAAACATTTATTTGAAATTGAGATTCTAGATAAATATCTCAAAAAAAAAAAGAGAAGCAACAAACAATATTATTTGGAAAGGGAAAATTAAGCAACATGCGATCCTGTGACTGACAAAATGTATTCATTCATTCACTAAATTTTTTTGGAGTACCCATTAAGTTCCAGGCATTGTTCAGATTTGCTGAAATTAATCACTGTTCCTAAAGTACAAAGATCAGAAACTAAGCACCCACGTGGTGGGAACAGAGTGAGAAAGGGCAAGAGATGGCAGAGATGACCTGACAGATGTAAGGGGAGCAGAGATCTAGATCACGTGGTGCCTGGTAGGATATTGTAAGGGCTCAAGACTATTCTCTGGGACACATGGGAAAAATATATCAGAGTTTTTTACTAGCCCAGGCAAGAGTCATTGGTGACCAGTCCAGGATAGTAGCAATAGAGAAGTGGTCAGATTCTGGATTTTGAAGGTTGAGCCAATAAAAAATTCCTGATGGGTTGATGTGAAATGTCAGAGAGTCAATTATGAGTTGAGTACCCAGGAGGCTGGAGTTGTCATCCGCTGAGGTGAGGAAGGCTGTGGGTAGAGCAGGCTGTGGGAAAGGCTTAGGGAAGATCAGGGGTTCAGTATGGGATGTATTTAGTATGGGATGTCTATTATTGTGCACATTTAAGTGGTGATGGCAAGTAGGAGGCTGGATGTATGCAACTGGAGTCCAAGAGAGAAGTCTGGAATGGAGAGATACACTTGGGGGTCATCAACAGACAGTATGACAAGTACAACAAGACTGTATGACATCACCAAAAGAGGAAATATAAAGAAAAGGGGACCAAAGACTGAGCTCTGGGACACTCTACTGTTAACACGCTAGGAGAAGTGGCATCCAGGGAAAGAGGAAAGCCCAGAGTGTGGAGTCCCAGGAAACAAATAAAGGAATTGTATCAAGGAGGAGGACATGGTTGGCTGTGCCAATGCCGCTCACTAGTTGTACCTGTGAGGACCAAAAATCACCACTGGGTTAAGCATCATGGAGGCCATTGGTGACCTGGACCACAGGCAAAGAGATATGAGGTAGGGGATACAACGGCCTGACTGCAGTGGCTTTGAGAGGAAATGAGAGGAGAAGAATTGGAAACTACTATAAATGTAATTCCATCTAGCAGTTTTGGTGCAAAGGGGAGTGAGGAAATGGGGCATTAGCTGGTGGAGAAAATAAAATCAAGAAAAGGTTTTCTTAGATGGCAGAGATTAATAGGATATCTCCAAATTAATTGTATATACATAGCTCCATGTACACACTCCAATCTTTGCACTTTTATTATACTATTTAAATATCTGTCTCCCCCAATTAGTTGTGAGCTTCATGAGGCCAGGAACCTTGTTTTATTCAACTTTATATGCATGTAGGCTAACAGGGTATAATGGTTTTCTATTGCCGCTGTAACAAATTACCACAAATTTAGTGGCTTACAACAACACAGCTCTCTAAATTAGAAATCTGACACAGGTCACTGGGCTAAAATGAAGGTGTCAGCAGAGTGTGTATTTCTTTGCTTTTTCCAGCTTCTAGAAGCTGCCTGCATTTCTTGGCTCACAGCCCTTCCTCCATTTCAACACCAGCATGTCTGCACCTCCCTGATGCTGCCCCCATAGTCACCTCTCTCTCCGACTCAGAAGTCAACTTCAAAAGGTTT
The DNA here is from genome assembly GCA_004027475.1 of Anoura caudifer. Lineage (NCBI taxonomy): Eukaryota > Metazoa > Chordata > Mammalia > Chiroptera > Phyllostomidae > Anoura > Anoura caudifer. The sequence goes on from PVKU01000877.1 coordinate 123,302, forward strand.
CCTGATTGTAAGAAGGCATGTAATAGATAGGGCCCACCAGGCTATCCCAGACAACATCTCCATTTCAGGGTCCTTAGTTTAATTGCATCTGCAAGATCCTTCTACTACATAAGTTAACATATTCACAGGTTCTGAGGACTAAGACGTGGACATCTATCCAGGTCATTATTCTGCCTATCACACCCAGTGACTGACATGTAGATAAATAAGCATTAAGAATGTAAAGTATGCATTTTTCCTTTTGACATTGGTCATACTGCATTACAAATGCCTGAATTCCCTAAAAGACTATAGTCTTTCTGAGAGCAGAAACTGTTTCACTTTTGTTCTTCAGCCTATTCTGAGCCCTTAGCCCAGGGCATGAAGTTGGTGCTGAAGTAATATTTGTTGAACGATGATGGAATGAATAAATAAATTTGAGGACTCCAATTCTTTCTCGTAAGCTGCTATAGGAGAAATCCCTTCTTGGTGCACAACAGATGACATCTAATCCCTTCAAGAGAGACAGGACACTCTCTCTGGGAGCAGGGTCAGGTCCTCTTTCTTGTCCCCCATTCTGTCTAGTCTAACAGGATTATGCATAATCTAACTTTATGCAGATACAACTCTTTTATATAAAAATGGAAGCATCCCGACACAAAATTCTACCCTTTGCATTTTTATTTGACGATGCCAATCTTTCCAACAGCTGCTTAGTGCATTATTAAGTAGAGCTTCAACAACTTATTAAACTTTTGTATACAGGGCCCTAAAGTGGTGACTCAAAAGTGTGGTAGAATTTCAGGCATTCGAGGAAGAGCGAATGCGACTGGTCCTATGTGGGAAAAAAAAAAAAATGGTGGGAACCATGGTGTAGATTAGGCATCCAGAAGCCCAGACACGTGTCACAAGCAAATCTTAAGGAAAGCAATGTAGACAGGGCTGCAACAGCCAGAGAGCCGCTGAAGAAATTCAGATGCCGGAAGAGGGAAGCCCAAGAGAACAGAAGGAATGGGCGTTCAGGGCCGTTCGCAGACCATGCCCACCCGACCCATTCAGGTGCATCTTCCTCCACTTCCCTCAGTGCCCCATCCCTCAGAGCAGGTGTGTGTCCTCCTCCAGCTCCCCTCCCCCCAAGCACATTCCTGTAGCTTTGCTCACATCTTCCTGCTTGCCTGGGTGCATTTGAACCCATTGCCCACACCCTCCTTCCAGAGCTCTCACCTGCCCAGTTTCCTGAGTCACCTTGCCCTACTGGTATTCCTGCTACCTCTCTGAACTTGCTGTGATTTTCTCTGTATCCCATTTTGTATTAGTTGCCTAGGGCTCCTGTAACAAGTAGGGCTTCTGTAGCCCACACAAACTCCATGTCTGGAAACAACAGAAACATGTTGCATCACAATTCTGGAGGCTGGAAGTTCAAAATCAGTGGGGACACAGCTCAACCTGTACCACTCTCCTATAAAGCGGATATCTACAAAGTGGAGTGAGAACCCCAGAGTACACAGGATAGTCCTTTCAGGAAAGGAAAGAAAATATTAAATTTTTTATTTCTAGTTATTTTTTTCTAAAAACAGGACCTTTAACTAGTAGAATCATTACAACACTTTGTACTAAGGCAAAGCATGACTGTGCAAGATCTAAATTCGAACCAAAAGATGAGATTGCACTTTATTTTACAACATTACAAGTTTTCCAGTTTTGCCAGCCTTTTTGATGATGACAAATAACAATAAGTAGTATGCCGTCTACCAAATATATTGGGGGGAAATAAAAGAGTAGGAGCTGGAACTGGGAAACCCTTATAAAGCAGGGTCCATGAAAGAATACACTGGAAGATCTCCATTCTCCAGCAAAGAAACGCTTGGGAAATGTGTCAGAGTCGGCCTGGTCTTCAGGTGTGGACAAGAAAGTCTCCACATGGATTTTTAAGCCTATGTCTGGCCTCACGTCGTTTGAGGGGTTGAAACTATACTAACTGCATGGAGTAGGTACCTTGAAGCCAAGGAATCTGTATTAAAAATTGTTCTTAAGCCACTGACACCCCTGAAGCAAACTGAAACCAACTCAGAGGATGCTCCCTCAGCCTAGGTCTGACAGGATTCTTCTTAATATATTTTTTTTAGTAAGTAAACTATTTGCATGATTTAAAACCATTTAAAAGGCTGTGGTAGTACAGGTTAGAGGTTCCGGCATATGAACAAGAGGGGGTGGAAAGTAGGAGGTGGATTTAAGAGGTTTTGGAGGAATAATCTGTAGGCTTTGATGACTAATTTGGAGGCGGTAGGTGAAGGAGTGGAAAGTTAAGGATGACTTCCTGGTCTCTAACTTGCAAACTTGAGTGAAATAATGTTATCCTTTACTAAAAGGGCACAGAGGAGCAGCAACAGGTTTGTAGGGTAAGGAAGTTTGCTCAGCTTGGCCTGTGTTGAGCTAGACTCACCTATAATGTATCCACATCCATCAGCAGGGAGGCTATTCCAGTCGGGAGCTGAAGATGAAAACTCAAATGCTGTCAGCATATGTAAATGGAATTTTAGCCGTAGCAATGGGTTAAAAGGCCCAGGAGGTGTACGGAGTGACGCAAGCCTAGGACAGAGCCTGAAGAAGGACAGCTTTAAGAGGATGGGTGGAGAAACAGGCCAGCCAACTCTAGGGTCACAGAGGCTAAATGTCAGTAAATATCAAATGCAAGTGATATTGACAAGGGGTCAACAGCCAGTTTCCTTCAGTCATCCTCACACAAAGCACAGCTTATCCAAACACTTGGAACACTTCTGAGCCACACCTTGGCTCAATCTTCATTCATGAGAGAATAAATAAACTTAAGGCACCCAACACAGCAATGCTGTATTTGCACAGTTGATCACACTTACTTAGGACATTTATTTGCCTTCTTTCTTGGTATTGCATTTCACTATTTCAATAAAACAATATGCAGAGAGGAAGTTGTGTATGAGAGTAATAAATCCTCTACACTAGGAAATGCTCTGATATGGTCTCCAATCGACCCATTAACATGAGAACCACGGGTTTATCTAAATGATAAACTGTATGCTGTTGTTTCCAGGAAGGAGGCAGTCAAGGATCCAGTGACTCAGAGGCCCTCTCTGCTGATCTCACTGGTAGCAGTCCTAGATGCGTTACACATTCTTTGCCACTGACTGGCTCAGTTCGAATACTGGGCTAGCAAATTTGGGGTCAAGAGACCAGTTAGTCCATTTCTCATTCTGTAGCCATATATTGGCTACTTCTCTTTGTACTTGATGTACGACTTCTGCCTGTTACTCAACGTTCTCCTCAGATTTGACTGCTATCACAAATCTTTCCTTGAGCATTTTAGCCTATGGATTTTTTTCCTTCTTATGAACTTTTGTCACATTTTCTGTCACTCACCTGGTTCTTGATAATGTCTGGTTTGAAATCAACTTCACTAGATCTTATTTTTCCTCTGAGTTATTTGCTGTCATTAGGAAAGGTATTGAAAGACTTGACATCTTTTATTCATTCCCCTGGAAGCTCAGACCCTCCTTTATCCTTGGCATAGGTATTACTAATAACTAACTACTAATTATATATAAAATATGGACATATTTATAATCATATATAAACCTGATTATGACATGGTTCTTTCTGAAATGATTCATTACTTATTGAGGACCAGAGGTGAGGGAGGCATAGAAGAATAGGTTAAGATGATGTCTAGGCTAGGTACAACACAAGTAACTCATTTATTTCATATTTACTTATTTTAATTCTAATGTTAAATTGAGAGAATAAAAAAACCATACGTTATAGAATGATAATGTGTCAGTTACTGATCTGTTGCTTCTCATCTCCAAATCTACCCGTCATTGCCAGTGTGTGGTCCTAGAACGAGAACTGGGTCTGTAACCATCCTCTTTACCTGGAGGCATTGCTAAGCTTTGTCAGTATGATAGGGGACTCAAGACCTGGAAATTTTTAGCTTAAGGAAAAAGTTATTAAGCCTAGAGAGTAATGTGTATGTTAAAGCTTTTGTTTCAGAAACCATAGATAAGGCACATCTGGCTCCTGGGGCGCTGGCTAGAGATTACCGTCTGGGGACTAGTTGGAGGCATCCGGTCCTTTGTATCAACAAGGAGACAGACGCTATCCCTCCCCTTGGGAACAGCACTGCCCAGAACTCACAGCTTCGCTCACCTAATCCTCCCTGAATTTCAAAGCCCTCACCACACCTTGTTTGTCCTCCCCCACCTCCCTTATAAAAGGTCTGGCCAGGAAAGAGAAGAGAAGATAGTTTGTTAGGGTATGAACCCGCCATCTTCACAGATCACTGGCCATCTGAATAAAGCACCTGTAAAGATTCAATCGCTGTCATTGCTTATTGGATTCGGTAGTGACAGGAAGCCCAAACGCCGGTGTCTTTTCCAGTTTCAAGGAGAGGGTTCTGGAGGGTACTGCAGGACAGCTGAAGACAGGGAGTTATCTTCCAGTTCTGGTGTGCTTCATTTGCCTCTTACCCCTGTGGCTTTTCTGTGGCAGAGGACAAGTTGCGGGGCACACTCACCTGAAGTGAGTTTCAGCAGCGCCCCACAGGCAGCCTCTGTGGAGTCCACAAGCACCTGTGCGGGCTTCCAGTGAGGCCAGCAGCATTCCCATGGGCAGCTTCCCAACAACTCTTTCCAGTGCCGCAGTGGATGACTCCCGGCCTGCCAGCCCCAGCCTGCAACCCTCCCAAGAATTTTTGTGCCATTTATTGAGTTATGGTTCTAGGGTCTTTATTTCAGTGTTGGGGGTGGGAACTCTTTGAATTTGTCCCTTCCTTGAGTCTTCTGCCTCAGTCCTAGGGTAGGCCCTAGGCTGCTCTATCTGCTATTCCAATATTCTTCCGAGTTCACGTTACCACTGAGTAGTAGCTAGTTAGTTCTCTGTTATTAATTCCAAGTATTGTGTGGTTCCTCCTATCTGGACCCTGAATAATACAGACAGAATGAAACAGGATCATTTCATCCACCTTCGATACTTTGTAGTTGAGGAGGTTGGACCAGAGAGACCAGGAAAAGACATGCCTTTTCCAAGTCACAGCTATCGAGCAGTGGAATTAGAAGTGGAAGTCACATTACCTACTGGTCATTTTAAGTAGTGATTTCACTATATTAACCCTGGATGATGCATAGGTGTTGAGTGAATGATTAATGACTAAAGGCTCTGAGAACAAGGCTTCATTGGGGAAGACCCAGGAGTCTTTGGTAGTGGTGATGAAAGTTATCACAGAGACTAGAAAAGCACACAGTTGGGAGAGGTCAAGACCTCTTAGCAAAGAAATTGCCAATTACATCACAATGGAGCAGGCTAAACCAATAGCTCAACTTCAGCCCACAGATGGCCAGGGGGGTGGGGGGCTAACTTCTAGGGGCATTTGCTCTCCAGGTTCCTGAGCTTTGAGCATCTTTGGCCAGAAGACATGTCTGTGTATCCCAGTGCCCACCCAGCGACTCTTCAGATCACCCAGGCTGCCTGAATCTCACCAGATGGTGGCAGCTTCTCTGGAAGGGTCCCAACCTAATTGTAGTACCCAGAGGAGGTAGCTCTTTGTTGTGGCTGAAAACTAATGGCAGTGGAGAGGACCCCACCTAAACAACCCCCATCACCCACCCACATTCATGAGAGTCCCACAACCCACAAAGCAATGATTTGGATTTTTGTAATTAATAGTTTTTCTTTTACTAGGATGGTTTTGGCATGGGGCACCAATATACAGTCTCTTTGAAGCATTGGCCTGGGCCCAGCAGTTGCTTCTGATTTCTAATTAGGGCATGTTTACACAGCAAGAGAAGAAAGGCCAGTCTAGCAGTAGTGATTAGAATTAGGAAGGCAGTGGGAAGAGTTAGCCTCAGGCAAACTCACTTTAGACAAGTTCATTAAAGCAGAGGGAATTCCAGCCACAGAAGATAGAGTAGAAAGAATACTAGGCTTGAAGTCCAGCACCCAGAGGTCAAGTCCCAGCTCCGCTACTAGTAGTTGTTACGATTCTGGACCCTAGTAACAACATTCCAAGAGTCGGGGAGAACTAGGAAAGCACCTCTCCTCTTCACCTGCTGCTCCCTTAAAGAAATTGACTCCTGTGTGTTTTAGAAAAAATACTATTCTTTAAAAGAATGGGGGTTTCACTTTGTACCTCTCTGGGGACAAAGGCCCAAAGTTCATTTTTTATGCATGCATTTATCCAGGTACCCTCTGCACACCTTCCGGGTCTGACAGAAGCAGCCCAGCGCTGACCGTCTTTCAGGTTCACACTCAGAGCCCCCCTCTACAGAGCTTCCCTGCTCCCTGGCACACTTGAACTCCTTTCAACTAATTTCACAAGTAATCCTATAACCTGCAGACCTTAGCCAATAAATTGTTACTTTATTTCTCAAGACTTACTCTCAGAGACTTAATTCATTAATCCATTAACCCATTTCTTGCCCACAGACTTAGAGGCACATCTATCAATTTGCTGTATCTCTATAACCAGGCTGTGGGCTCTCAAGGGTAGGAACTGGCCCCTACACTTTGTACCTTCCACAGATTCAAGTACAGTGTCCTGCACACTGTTAGTGTTCAATTAATGATCCTTAATCGATTGGTCCATTAGCACTGTGGTTGTACAAAGGCATGTAAGTGAAAGTTCTTGTCCTCAGGCAGGATTCAGTCTGGATGAGGGATGTAGTCCAACCTGAAGAGTTAAGGGACAACATAAGAAGTAGCTCTGACCTGTGATTCACTGTAAGTAAATGCGATAGGCCAGTGGGTCCCAAACTTTGGGTCTTGGATCCTTTCTTGTCCATGAGTTGTACTAAGTATCACAAATCCTTATATCTATAAGATGACTCAGCCAATCCCAGAAGACACATATACTTATTTTTCAAATGTATATTGTGATTGGCAAAGTATAGAGCCACTTAAAAGCCTAGGAGTTCATGCTTTGCTTTAGTCTTCATGAAATTTTAAAATAGGTACTAAAAAAATAACTATTGTCATGTGGGTTTGTTACAGAGCAACAGAAGGTCCGTTATTATCTGCCGCCTTATGGAAAGATGCCTCTCAAAGCCAGAGATTTGTGAAAAGGGAAGGAAATGTTTATTTAATGCTATACAGAGTTAAAGTAGCGACTTAACATCTTTATTAAAATATCAAAGTCCTTTAGGATACCCACAGATGCCCACAGTGCTTCCTATCTCCCTCTGCCCTAATTCAGGGTACGTAATTGCAAGGAAGAGAAGCACACGCCTGGGATCCAGGCTCTTGACACCGTCAGCTGTGTCATCGTCCAGGCAGAATCTCTAATTAATCCAAAGCCATGTGGCACCTTCTCATGGCCTACTGGCAAGAGTTCTTTCACCCTTCTTCCAGGCAGTCTCTCTTGCTCCCAGGCCATGCAGCCAAAGGGAGCACCCCAAAGCCGTGTGGTCCTTCTTCTACCAAAGCTGTGGGGAAGGGGTCCCCACTCTGGCAAAGCCACGTGGCTCTCCCTCTTCACCAAAGCTGCAGGGGTCTGTACTCTGGTGAAACCACGTGGAATCTCCTCCCTCTGGCAAAGCTGCAAGAGGGTCTCCACTTGGGCAAAGACAAGTGGCAATTCTCTGCTAAAGCCACATGGTGATTTTCCCTCACAGGGCTGTGAGGGTCCTAACTCTCGTGAAAGCGCGTGGATTCTCCCCTCAGTGGCTGCCGAGTCTCTGTTTAAATCCCTGCGCCAAATCTCTTCTGTACCCACATTTCCGACTCCTCCTACAATCAGTTACACCTGCCAGCATTCCCGTATATTCCAAGTTTTGGGAGGATGCCATCATGAGTCTGGGCAGGTGTATCCCCATGTTCTGGAGCCAATCTTCTCCAAGCTCCCATGCAGGTGCTGTAACTTGGGGTTCCTCCCCCAGTCACGTCTTGGGGGGAGTCCTTTCCATCCCCCTGGCTCAGAGCATGGCCACAGCTATTTAACACATCTAAGCTACCAGCCAAAGGCTGTAGATATGTTAAATGACCATGCCATGGATTAGCAGCTCTGCATGTCCCTGCTCCATGTATCCCTTCCCCCAACTCATACCCGTGGGGGAGTGGGTGAGGACAACTTATATGTCCCTCTAATATTTCCTGGACACCGTGAGTTCTGGGCCCCATTCCAAATCCCTATTTTGGGGGCCCCCCTCCTGGCTGCACCCTGCATCAGGTTCTGTGAATATTTTTTGATGTTAAAAATTGTCATAATCAAATAGGGTTACTCAAACCGCTGGCATAGACAGTTGAAATGTAGAAAAGAAAGTGAACACCTTAGTGTAGATAAGTCAAAGGATTTTTTTTTTTTTTTTTTTTTGCCTTAAAGAGATTGAATTCGAATTGAGCTTTGAGCAATAAGTTCTTAACAGTGGGGCATATCTGCAGTTCAACTCATCTCAAGTGTCTGAATGTATTTGACAGGATAAAGGCTGCAAGACTCACACCTTCACGCCACCATTCTCTCTGTGAAGTGTCACGATACTTTAAAAGCACAAGGTACACAGATGAATTGGAGCACAGGTGGAAGGAGTCCTCAAGTTAATTAACTTCCTTTACAATCATCCAGGTTATTCGCAAAGACTTGAGAAACCATTCATCCTACAAATGTATACCAATCAGTCAAGAGACTCTGAAACTTATTTGATCAGGTTTTTTTCAATGTCTTCTAAGCACTACATCAACTGTGAACATCTGCCACACCCTCAAAACTAAAAGAACAAAACGTGTGTACAAGCATGCATGTGTACAAGGAATCATGTATATGAGGACCATGCATTCAGATGAGGTGCAATGGTTTTTATTTGTCACATGACGTGGCTGGAGATGTGGACCTTAGTCCAAGATGGGCCACAAACTCACCCTACACAACTTCTTGGGCAAGTCACTTTATTTTTTTTTTCTAGGCTTTGATCGAAAAATGAGGGGTTTGAGCAAAGAATCTGTAAGGTCTCCTCTACTGGCATGTTTCTGCTTTTTGGATGGTTGCTGTGGTGGGACAAGCCCCACCTCCGTCCCCAGGGGGTCTGGCTGGTACCACTGCTCAGCCCTCTGGCCCAGGAGACATGCATGAGGAGTTGCTCAGGGGGAGAGCAGAGGGAAAGCGGATGACTTCCCCATTTGATCTAGAAAAAGTCCCACTAGGCTCTCGTTCCTATAACCCTTCTGCAAAAGTAACAACTCTGCAGAGAGGTAACACCGCACTCTCTCTGGTTCTGACCTTTCTCTTCAGGCTAAAATTTGTCAGTGAATCAAATTTCTGTCTTTCTTCTAACTTGCTTTCACTCACATAAAAATGCTGCCTATTCACCCCGCGGCACACTGCTGGCAGAGATCGTGTAAGGCACAGGTGGCAAACACAGGGCCTGCAGACCGAATCCCGCCCTCCACCTTGTTTTATCCGGCGGCAGCACCGAGCTGCTTGCCCCTGGTTAAGGAGTAGTGACATTTACACAGTCCTAAAACTACATTCGGCCCTTTGGAGGCAGCCGCAAGGCGGCTCTGGCCCCCAGAGGAAATGAGCTGGACACCCTGCTAAGATGATGCAGCTCCTTTGTTTGCACAAACATTTTGGCATGAAGGATCACAATGCTTCAAAATGTTCATGCCCTTTTATCTTATAATTCCTTCCAGAAATCTACCTTAAGGAAGTAATTCTAAACATTTCAAATCCAGTCATAAAGATGATCACCATCAAATTATATAATATATAATCGCAAAGAAATGGAAGCAAACTAAATGCCTGGAATAAGGGAACGGTTAAGGAAGTCATACTTTATGAGAACAGTAAAATGTTGCATTAAAAATGGTCTTAAAGAGTTTGAGATAACAACTTGGAGACTGCTTAGTCTACAAAATGATAGAGGTACAAAACTGGTTGGCAAAATAGAAATTGAAAAATATTGAAAAGCAATACAGCAAAATGTTAACAGTGATATTTCTGAATGCTGGGCTCCTTTGTTGCTCATGTTCATCTGTTTTTATTGATAAGATTTTATTATTATCAAAATAAAAATATGGTTCAAATATAAAGGAACATACCTGAACAAAATACTAACAATAAAACCTCTCAGTGAAGGAATACAAATGTTATTTTCTTCTTTATATTTTTCTTCACTTTCCAAATTATGTACTATTTATATAACCAAAGCAAAACATTTCAGGAAGCCCACTGTTCAGGAGATCATACCAGGACAATTATCATGGGGCTCCCATGCACCCCCTCCCCCCAGGATGGCCCTCATTAGTCGGTGCAACTCAGTAGCCTGTCAAAGTGACTCAGTCAAAAGGTTCTCTACTGCGCTTGTCACTGAATTTAGACTAAAGGTGGCAGGAGGAAGGAGAATGATCCAAGAGGCAGCTGTCCAGGACTTCTTGGGAACCCCAATCTGGGTTATGCTATTGAATGCTAACACCACTTTCAAACGTCCCGAACAGCCATCACTGCGCTGTTTGTCCTGAGAACTGAGGGCACACTCACCTGTCCCCACAAATGCCCAGCCCATGCCCCACCAGCAGGAGATAGTCGGGGCAGGGAGCCAACTGAACAGGTGACCCCACTAGAGACTCTAGGGTGTGCTCCACTGCTTCCCTCTGCTGCCCTAAAGGCTGGCAGACTCCAACTGCTGGGAGGTCAGATTTCAGCAGACTGCAGGCTGGAAAAATCCCAGGAAACAACTAGGAGTCCTCCCCTTCATCTCAAACATTTGGCATGGAGACGAAGCGTGAGAGTCACATTGTCTTCCAGCTCTTCCACTCACTAGCTGAGGAGCCTTGGACAAGCTGCTTGACCTATGCCTCAGTTTCCCCATTTAGCATTGCTCATAGGACATAGATGCTGGATACATAGTGTTGAATGAAGGATAAAGAGTGAGATAGGAAGGGTTTCATGAAGCATGCCCAGGAAGGCTCACAGGGACTTCTCTCCTTTGGGAAGAAACAAGTAGTACTCCCTCCCCTCCCATGCCCCACTTATCTCAGACAAACTCCCTCCTGCCCAGTGCAGGCTTTTCCTGGCTTTCCTCTTGGTTGGGGACACAAATCCAGTCCACAATTAGGTGTTACTCGTCTCATCTCCAGCGTCACCCAGGACAAGTTCATTCAACGCCTGTTTAAATGCTTATTAAAGAAATAGGTAATATCTGCCCTTCCATTCTAAATGAAAGCTTTGCTGGATAGAGCAATCTTGGATGTAGCTCCTTGTCTTTCATGACTTGGAATACTTCTTTCCAGCCCCTTCTTGCCTGTAAGATTTCTCCATTATATGAAATGTTAAGTGGACTTATCTAAGAAAAAGAACATCAAAACTATGAACAGTAGAATGACAAAAAACTGACAGCTCTTAACAACTGAACCTAAAAATAACAAAAACAAAAACAAACTAAGCAAACAACTGGAACAGGAACAGAATCACAGAAACAGAGATCACATGGAGGGTTATCAGTGGGGGAGTGAGAGGAGGAAAGAGGGGGAAAATGTGCAGGGAGTAAGTAGCATAAAAGATAGGTAGAAAATAGACAGGGGGAGGTTAAGAATAGTATGGGAAATGTAGAAGCCAAAGAACTTATACATATGACCCATGGCCATGAACTAAAGTGGGGGGAATGCAGGCATGAGGGGTGTGCAGAACAGAGAAGAATAAAGAGGGTAAGGAAATGGCACAACTGTAATAGCATAATCAATAAAATATATTTTAAAAAAAGAAATAGGTAATAAGTGGAGCTAGAAATAGACATTGAAGACCATTTCTGGCCCTCACCAAGTTCACTGTTTAGCCAGAGAAGAGAGAACTGGTTGTGATTCAAAATGCTAGATGTAAAGTAGAAGTCTGTATCAAGTGCTTCCTGGGGTCTCAGATTAGGGAGCCCAGGAAAAAGATGGGGAGGGTGAGGCAAATCTTCAGCTTTGAACTGATGCTGAGGAGGAACAACTTGCCTGATGGATGGTAGGTGTTCAGAGTTGAATGAGAGCCGAAGAGAGAACAGGTGCCCAGGCTTCAGAGGAAGGGGTGAGTCTGCTGCATATAAGAAAATGGGAAAGTGAAAAGATGTGGGGGCAGGAACAGAGGCTCCTCAAAGTCAGCAGGAGAGTGTGTGGTGGGTGGAAAGGGGAATCCTGGGAACAGCGCTTGCCCAGGAGATCCGCAGGGGAGCTATCTAGCTGCTTATTGCAGAGATGCTGTTCGGAATGATGGAGGGCTGAGGTTAGCCTCTGTGTAGTCATGGGTTAAAATGAGAAACAAGACAAGAAAGACTGTAGGCGCTGGAGGCGGAAGCAGTCTGTGGGAAATCAGCCCCTGGACTCAGGAAATCACAGAGGGAGTGTTGTCACAGGCCGGGGGGTGGTGGTGCAGGGGGTGTGTGGTTAAGGGCTAAGCCAGGAGAGTGCCTAGTGGAAGGGGTTGGGCACGGCAGAGTTCCAGCATTGGCTGGTGGGGTAGTGGGAGCCGCTTTTCTCCGTCTGTCTCACAATTGAGCTTCCTCTAACATATTTCTATATTAGTCTTAACAATGATTGCATATTATCTTTAAAAATATGGAAAAGCCCCCAACCCCCATTTCCCACCAGCCCTGCCCTGCTGCACTGCTGTGGTCACACACAGTGGAGTCCAGGCTGGAGCCCAGTATAACCAGCCCACAAGAGTCAAGGGTGCCCCAGGGGATCTTAAACATGAAAGGGAAAATAACAGCACATCAAGGGGCTCCCAAAGGGCCAGCCAAGTGACGTTGGAGCCCAGGCACACTCCACTTAATGTTGAGGAGGAACATTAAGGCACACCCCTTAAAGAGGGAGGAAGAGCTTCCTGTGGGTGGGTCCCAGGGGAAAGAGAAACAAAGGAACATCAGCATTCAGAGGAGAGGGGGAGAATGGAGGCCCCCAAGTGCAGCTAGTGTGAGTACTTGTGCAAAACGGGGTTTGATCGGCCCAACTGCTGCTCCCACAGTTGGGGATTTAGGGTGTCCTCTGAGAGGCCAGTGGAGCTAATTTAAGTCATCTGTCTGCTGGAACTTATTTGAAATGAGGTTATAGTAGGATTCTTCCTGTGGGTACTGTGGTTAAACAGAAATTCCTTTTAAATGATGTCTGAAGAGTGAGTTAAAATGAAGCCAAGAAGCTCGAGATGAGTAACTCCTGGCTGGAGCACGCAGGAGCTGGGCTGCGAGTGCATTCACCTAGCAGCTCAGGAGCACCGGGGAGAAGCCTTCGGAGGGAGAAGCTGCTTCCCCAGCTCTCAGCCCTCAGCTCTCAGCTCTCATCCTGGGCGTGGCCCTCCCGCCCCTCCCATCTCACCTGGGTTTCGGAGGGAGCAGCTTTTCCTTACAGAATTCTTTAGCATGATTGAACTTCAATAATCATAGTCAACCCCATTTTATTTTTTCAAAATAAAGTGTCTTTTATTGCTTTTTCTCATTAAAAAGCACCACTGTTCATTACAGGAAAACTAGTATATAAAGGTAAGTACAAAGAACAAATAGCAAAATATTCATAATCTCATCTACTTTATAGAATCACTAATAAATCATGTTAGATAATTAAAATACCCTCTTAAGTAAGTACATGTTTGTGATAAACAATATATTATACATAATATAATGCACATAATACGTATCATATATATTACATACACAAATGTACCTTTCTTCAAACAAAAATGGGTTAATCCTGTATATATCTTGTGATTTCTAGCCTTCTTTTACCTGACATTTTCTGTAGCTTTAGATACATTTCTCAACATCATTTTGAGGCCTGCATACCATCCTATTACCTGAAGTACTAAGTTTATTTAACCAGTCCCCTATTGCTGGACACTTAGGTTATTACAACTTTTTCTCTGTTAATAATAGTGTTGTAATGAACATCCATGCAGCTAAATATTTGCATGAATTCTTAATGCTTTTTTGGCAGGGACACATTTCCAGAAGCCAAATTACTTGCAGTTCCTTGATTTTCATGTGTTAGGAAAATGAACTGCAGAGACTGGCCCAAAGACTACACAAACAGTAAAAGCTGGTGGGGCAGGGGGATGGACCACCTGGAGCCAGAGCCCAGGCCCGCTGGCTCAGGTGCAGTGCTCCCTGCACTGTGCAAGGTGATTCCTCTGACCATTGGAAACACCAGCTGTGAATACGGGAGTCACAGTTACAATACAACTTCTTGTAAAAGCCAGGACTCTTAGGTCAGTCATCTATGAGAGTTATTCATGTCCTGGAGCCTCGGGTCTGGGACACAACTGGAACACGGGCTGCGTGCATCAGCCCTGTTGGCGAGTACCTGTCTTTAGCTTGGACATTGCATGTCTATGCCTCTCTCCTCCTGGCCACAGGGGAATTGGTATATAAATGTTTTTTGAAGTTCTATAAGAATGTCCTGGACCATTATTACATGGTGCTTACTTCTCACTTAATATCTTTGCTCTGAGCGCTTTTGGAGAACATTCCAAAGGCCTCAGAACAGAAACACAAATTGCCATATTTATTAGAAAGCAGGGCAAGACTCCTCCCACCCACCATGCCCCACTGTGCCCTGTAGTACCATTTAAATTTAGCCACCCAGTGGCTGAATCTGTTTACTAATAATCTGCACCCAAGGAGGTAGTGTCTGGATGGGGACAGGGTGCTGGGACAGGCGATGGATTTATGGAGGAATACAAGTTGGGGGTGTAGAAGTAAGGGGAGGGTGTGCAGTGAAGTTCAAAGCATGTTGGCCTGGGAGCTAGGAGACTGGGCTCCAGCTCTGCCAGTGTGCTGTGTGGTTTTGAGGAAGTTGCTTTCCTACTCTGGTCCTGTTTCTTCTCCGTTAACCAGGGGCACCAAACCAGATGAGCTAGCTCCACTGTCTCTTTCTGCTATCGCTGCTCTGCTGTTTTCCTCACTCATTTGATAAGTTTGTTTTGTAACATGGTTCAGAGATTTTTTTTGTGTGACTTTTGATACTCTTTTTTTGAGTATTATAGACAAGGTGCCTGTAACTGATGCTATGTTAATGTCTTTAAAAAAACCCTCTAAGGCAAGTTTTGATGTGACGATGGCCAGTGTCAAAGGCTTTCAGTCACCTCTCCCATAGCAACAAGCTCTCGTTTATAGTTGTCCATGCCACTTGTGTTTTTTTTTAAGCCCTCTGTTTTTTAAAAGAATTTTTTGTTTTTTAATTACACTTAATGTATAATACTACATTCGCTTCAGGTGTCCAACCCGGTGATTAGACATTACGTAACTTACAAAGTGATCACCCGAAAAATCTGTTACCCATATGGCAAAATACACAGTTATTACAATATTATTGACTATATTCCCTTTGCTGAACTTTACATCTCCATGACTGTTCCGAAACTACCAACTTAATCCCTTCACTTTTTTCAACCATCCTTTCCAACCTTTCTCCCATCTGGCAACCATCAATAAGTTCTCCGTATCTATGAGTCTGTTTCTGTTTTGCTTGTTTGTTTATTTTGTCCTTTAGATTTCATGTATAAGTGAAATCATATGGTATTTGCCTTTCTTCATCTTACTTATTTCTTTCAACATCCACTTGGTCCATCCACGTTGTTGCCAATGGCAAGATTTCATTCTTCTTATGGCTGAGTCATATTCCATTGTGCATTGGTATCACTTCTTCTTTACCCATTTGTCTATTGATGGACACTTAAATAACTTCAATATCTTGGCTATTGTAAATAATGCTAAAATGAACATATGGATGCATGTGTCTTTTTGATTTAATGTTCTGATTTCTTCAAAGAAATACCCAGAAGTGGAATTGTTATGTTATTTTGTGTCTTTTGCTACAGCCTTTGTTTTAAAGTATTGCTACCCCAGCTTTCTTTGTTGTTTTGATTTTAATGAAATATCTTTTTCCATTCCTTTACTTTTAATTTGTGTGTATCTTTCAGTCTGAAGTGAGTCTCTTGTGGACAACAAATATATATGGGTCTTGTCTTTTTAAAAATCCATACAGCCACTCTGTGTCTTTTGACTGGAGCATTTAACCCATTTATATTTAAAGTAATTTTTGATAGAGATGTAGTTGTTGCCATCTCATTATTTACATCTTTTATCTTTTTTCTTTTTCTTAAAGATGACCCTTTAACACTTTTTATAGTTCTGATTTACTGATGATAAACTCCTTTAGCTTTTTCTTGTATGGGAAGCTCTTTATCTCTTCTTTGATTCTAAATAATAGCTTTGCTGGAGAGTAATCTTGGTTGTAGGTCCTTGTTTTCATCACTTTGAATATTTCATGCCAATCCTTTCTGGCCTGCAAAGTTTCTGTTGAGAAATCAGCTAGTTGTCTTATGGGAGCTTCCTTGTAGGTAACTAGCTACTTTCCTCTTGCTGCCTTTAGGATTCTCTCTTTGTCTTTAACCTTGGCATTTTAATTGTGATGTATGTTGGTGTGAGCCTCTTTGGATTCATCTTGTTTGGGACTCTGAGCTTCCTGGACTTCTGTGTCTATTTCTTTTGCCAAGTTGGAAGTTTTCTGACATTAGTTTTTTCAAATAAGTTTTCAACTCCTTGCTCCCTCTCTTCTTCTTCTGGTACCCCACTAATGTGAATGTTGGTACATTTGGTGCTATCCCAGATGCCACTTAAACTATCCCCATTTTTGTGGATTCTATTTTCTTTTTGCTGCTCTGATTGGGTATTTTCTGCTACCTTCTAAATCACTGATTTGATCCTCTGCTTCACCTAATCTGTTGATTTATTCTAGTGTATTCTTCATTTCAGTTATTCATTTCTGACTGGTCCCTTTTTTTAAGGTTTCTGTCTCTATTTTTATGTTTCCTATCTATTTATTGAAGTTCTCACTGAGTTGATCTGTTCCTTTTCTAAGTTTATTGAGCATCCTTAAAACCAATGTTTTAAACTCTGGTAGATAACTTGTTTCCATTTTGTTTAAGTTCTTTTTTTCAATTGGGGCATGCTTTTTACCTCCTTATTTTGGCTGCTTCCCTGTGCTTGTTTCCATGTACTAGTTAGAGCTCTTACAGCTCCCAGTCTTGGTAGAGTCCTTATGCAGTAGGTGTCCTGTGGAGCCCAGTGGCACAGCCTCCCTAGACACCCAAGAGGGATGGTCCGGGTGCATTGTTCCCCCCACACACTGGTTGTGGGCTGTGTGCATACTCCTACTATAGTTGAGCCTTGACTGCTGTTTGAATATCAGTGAGAAAGATAAACCCCCAGGCCCATCAGCTCTGAAGACTAGCTGAGATGATGGTAGAGGAGCTGCAGGGGCCCACCCCATGGAGCAGGACTCACTTCAGTGAGGCTCTGGTGCCTACTGAGTCTACCTCTTGAGTGTGTTGCTCATGGAGAAGGTTGAGCGGTGCTTCCACATGGTCTGAAGTTGTCCAAGCCAGTGTTCTGGGGCCTTGTAGGAGGTGCAGGAAAGGTAAGCTGCTGCCTGTGCCCTGCCCAGGGCCACCCAGTATGAGCTACAGAGCTATCTGTAGATGGTTGCCTTTTGTCCTGGGCTTGGAGATGCCCAGGAGGGCATGCTGAGTCCAGGCACTACTTGTTTGTGGTTTTGGGGCCTTTGAGAAATTATTAGGAAAGTCCAAAGCATGAGCCAAGATAGGCCTTTTGTATGGAAATGGTACTGGAAGTGGCTTGGGGGGCTTGAAATTTGGGTGGGGCAGGGTCTCAGAGAATCACTAAGGCTGGGTGAATGGTGTTAGCCAGGTTGATGGAGACTCAGATATGGTGCCCACCTGTGCCAGAAGTGGGAGGGCTCATCAATGGGACAATGACCTCTGCCAATACTTCTGTCTGGGAGAAAGCTGCCCTCCCCAGCTCTCACCCTAATGTCAGACAATTCAGTTTTTCCCCATATGTCCCTGGTGCCTTTCAAGCTGCTGCCCCAGTGCTGAAGCTCAGGGCAAGTGAGCCTCAGTAAGTCTGTGCATGAGCCCTTTAAGAGGAATGCCTGGGACTCCAGAAGCCCTTCATCTCAGTTAGCCATAATCCTGGTTGGTTTTCACAATCAGAAGTTATGGGAACTTCTCTTCCTAATATTGGAACCCTGAGCTGGGGAGCTGGTGTGGGGTTGGGACCACTCACTCCTCAAGGGAGACCTTTGAAGCCCAGATATTCCTCCTGATTTTTAACCACTGCATGTGGGTGTGGGATCAACTTATTCCCATCTCTGCCCCTCCTACCAGTCACCACATGGCTTCTTCTGTTGTATCCTTAGTTATAAGAGTTCTGTTCAGCTAGACTTCATGTGGTTCTCAATGATGGTTGCTTTCTAATTTAGTTGTAATTTTCATGTGGTCGTAGGAAGAGGTGAGTAGTGCATTTACCTTCTCTGCCATCCGATCAGAAGCCCATGCCCCATTGTATTTAAAGCCTAGAAGACAGAGGCCTCCTGGAGCCAGGAATGCCCAGCTCATACATGCCTGGAACATTCTGCATTTCTGCCTCCTCTCTGTAGGCCTTTGGGTCAGAAGTGTCTACAGAGTGGGCAGGGAGATTTTGTCCAGCTCGCCAGCCTAATCAAGTGGTGGTAGCTTCCTCAAGGGTTATAGTAAAAAGGACTCTAAGCCACTGCCATTCTCAACCAGAAAGAGTGTCATGCCTACCACGAGCAAGAAATGTGGGACAGCATCACCATTTCTCACTGTCTGTGACCTAAACTCTGAGAATTAAGATGTTTGCTCTAGTTCCAGGTTTCCAATGGGTTCTTATGCTCCAGGGTAGTCATACAGAAAATCAGCTCTCTCAAGGAAGATGAGTCAGGGTAGAAGGAGGTGACTGCATCTCACCTCAAACCTTCCAGCAGCGTGGAGGCAGGGCATCTCCTGTCATTCATACACAGGACTTCCTCAGATTGCATTCTCCTCTCAGGTGGTAGCTTATCCTCTCCAAGCCTTTTCTTGGCATAAACTTTAAATTTTCTCCTGTAACACATTTCGTTTGGAAGAGGTACACTGGGTATTTACAGGGAAATTATCTCTGGGCCTTGCACTGGCCAGGTGGCTCAGTTGGTTGGAGTGCCATCCCATACACCAAAAGGATGCAGGTTCAATTCCCAGTCAGGGCACATACCTAGGTCGTGGGTTCAATCCCTGGTCACAGTGCGTGCAGGAGGCAACCAATCAATGTTTCTCTCTTACGTAGATGTTTCTCCCCCTCCCTTCCTCTCTCTCTAAAATCAATAAGCATATACTCTGGTAAGGACCAAAAAAATCAGCTCTGGGCTTCTGTTTTCCATCAGGAGGAAGCTAACTGGCTCATTTATGGGCTGGAAGTGGGAACTTCAAAGAGAATCCACTATCTTCTAGCAACAAAAGACTTAGAAACCAGCACCCAGGGAAATATTTGATGTTTCCTCTTGTTCTTTTCAAGTGAATGCAAAATAGAGCAAGTTGAAAATGGTTATTAGTGGAACTGTAAGGTGGGGGATAGCAAACCCCAGAAGAGTTTTAAACGCAGGCTTCCTAGAACTGGGGGCAGCACGCAGCTCTGTCTATGGCAGTATGGTCTACTGGATGAGCCAGGTCTGAAATCAGGAAGCTGGAGCTCTGCTTTCAGCCTTATCACTCACTGGGAAGTCACTCCTCCTCCCGGGGCCTCAGTTTCCCCATCTGTTACCTGCCCTGCCCACCTCAAAGGGTTTGGGGATAATCCAATGAGAGAAAGATGTGAATATACTTTGAAAAGAAGTCTCAAGAGCTGTGTAAGTGGAAGGAATGATTGTTTGTTTTCATAAGTGGAGTTGTCTCTTTGCCATCACTGCTGGAGAGGCTGTTTGGACCATAAGTATTTGCCCTCTAACTTTCACTCTGGACTGGAGCAGCTGTGGGTGGCAGGAATGCGGGGAGGGAGGAAGTATCAGAGCTAGCAAGCGTGGGCCTGAGTCTCAGAGCTGGCCAGGTTTCTAGGGGAAAAAAATCTCAAGTAGCTCTTTGTGGTCATAAAGAATACACTTATGTGATTATTTTGAATGTTTCAGAGTCTGAAGAAAAGCTTTAAGGGACACATCACAATGGATAACAATAGAGTTACCCATTCAGCTTAAGCTGCACAAATCTACATGAAATGGAGAGTAAATAATTCAACATCCCTCTTCCTTTCTCACATGTATACATACACATACACCCTGAATCATCCAGTGGTTCAGATACTGGTTTCAATTCTTCCCTCTTTGTACCTAAGTAGGGCACTTCCAATCTTCAAAGTTCTTCCCAGTTCCTTTGTCATTTTATACTCAGTGCTGGGCATAGTATCTGGCTCCTAATAGATACTCAGGAAGGTTCTGATTAATGAAATACCACCTGATCTAGAGTATACTGTGATAGAAATGGCCGCAAATGAATCATGCCTTTGTGCATCCATGTCCTTGTATAGCCCCTTTCACATTGACTCTGGGATTGTCACATTTGCTTTGGTTAATAGGACCTTAGCAGGGGCTTGAAACGCACTTTAGAACATGCACTCCATATCTAGACACCTGGGCCAGCCTGCTGAAGACTGTGTATAGTCAGCAGCCCACTCCACCTACCAGCCATCTGAGTGAGGTCATTTTAGCCCTTCCAGCCCCATCAGACCACATGGTGACTGCAGCCAGCCAAAGTCAGCAGAATCATCCAGCCTCGCTCAGCCCAAGCTATTGGCCCATGGAATCACGAGAAAATGTAATTGTAGTTTTAAGCCACTGAATTTTGGGTTGACATGTTGTACAGTAATAGATAATTGAGATACGACTTCTTTTTTCAAAAATGTATAGACTCCTTTAGTTCAGGAATGACAAATATGTTACATTTTGTCTGTCAACTTTAATTGATTGGTAGGGTCTTCCTGGGAGGCTCTGTTGAAAAGAATTTGAAAGTCATGTTAATGGAAAAGAAAGCCATAATTCATCAGTACTGTATGCAGAGATCATGGGTGGGAATAGCAGCAATATGTTGCCTTATATTTGCCATCCTTTTTCCATATTATCAATTAGAGGTCAATGAACAAGAAAAGCAGAATCATTGAACGTTAAATGGACCAGTTGGTGAGAGGGTTTTTCCAAGGGTTAGGTGACATTTTCCAGGAAAAGTGATAGTGAGGGCAGAACTCCTTCGGTGAATTCAACCAGATGTCATTCATGTCCCTGGGGAGCACAGTTCTGTGACTGAGGAATCCCACAACTTAGAACTCTAGCTGGCTCCCCAGGGTCACACAGGGCAGTGCCCAGTGAGCTTGCTGTGGTCACAGATCTGGCCTTCGGCTTCATAGGTCGAGAAGCTCAGTGTCGTTGGTGCACCCAGAGCCGACTGGGCTCTTGGGAAAAGACATACAAGAGCCACATTCATGAGATATTGACAGCAAAATAAAAACCTGAGGACTTTCCAAGGATACAACCAGTCTTATCTGCTCCCTAGACTAACTTAGTCATTAAAAAAGCCTTGGTCCCATGAAGAGGATGTAATGAAAAGAAAAGAAGTAGAAAGGTTCAGAAAGAATATATATTTTTAAATATATTTTATTGATTATGCTATTACAGTTGTCTCATTTCTCCCCCATCATTCCCCTCCACCCTGCACACCCCCTCCCACGCACATCCCCCTCTTTAGTTCATGTCCATGTGTCATAAGTTCTTTAGTTTCTACTTTTCCTACACTATTCTTGCCCTCCCCTTGTCAATTTTCTACCCACCATCTATGCTACTTATTCTCTGTATCTTTTCCCCCTCTCTCCTCCTTCCACTCTCCCCTGTTGCTAACCCTCCATGTGATCTCCATTTCTGTGTTTCTGTTCCTGTTCCTGTTCTAGCTGTTTGGTTAGTTTGCTTTTGTTTTAGATGTGGTTGCTAATATCTGTGAGTTTGCTGTCTTTTTACTGTCCTATTTTTCATCTTCTTTTTCTTAGATAAGTCCCTTTAACATTTCATATAATAAGGGCTTGGTGATGATGAACTCCTTTAACTTGATCTTATCTGAGAAGCACTTTATCATCCCTTCCATTCTAAATGAAAGCTTTGCTGGATAGAGCAATCTTGGATGTAGGTCCTTGCCTTTCATGACTTAGAATGCTTCTTTCCAGCCCCTTCTTGCCTGTAAGGTCTCTTTTGAGAAATCAGCTGACAGTCTGATGGGAACTCCTTTGTAGGTGACTGTCCCCTTATTCCTTGCTGCTTCTAGAATTCTCTTCTTCATTTTAATCTTGGGTAATGTATTTATGATGTGCCTTGGTGTGTTCCTCCTTGGGTCCAACTTCTTTGGGACTCTCTGAGCTTCCTGGACTTCCTAAAAGTCTATTTCCTTTGCCAGATTGGGGAAGTTCTCCTTTATTGTTTGTTCAAATAAGTTTTCCACTTGTTGCTCTTCCTCTTCCCCTTCTGGTACCCCTATAATTCAGATGTTGGAATGTTTAAAGATGTCCTGGAGGTTCCTAAGCCTGTCCTCATTTTTTTTTGAATTCTTGTTTCTTCCTTATTTTCTGATTGGATATTTCTTTCTTCCTTCTGGTCCACTCCATTGATTTGAGTCCCAGTTTTCCTCCAGTCTCTATTGGTTCCCTGGGTGTTTTTCTTCATTTCACTTATTGTAGCCTTCATTTGTTCATCTAATTTGTGAGCAAAATCAACCAATTCTATGAGCATCCTGATCACCAGGGCTTTGAACTGTGCATCTGATAGGTTGGCTATCTCTTGGTTGCTTAGATGAATTGGCCCTGGAGCTTTGATTTGTTCTCCCGTTTGAGCCATTTTGGTTTTTTTGTTTGTTTGTTTGTTTGTTTTTTGGTCTGGTCGAGGCTGTTATGTAGTGAGGGGCAGAGCCTTAGGTGTTCCCCAGGGCAGGGCAGCCCAGTCACTGGGTAGTGACACTTTATGTGGGGGCGGGGTTGAGAGGGAACAATGGCGCTTGCTCCACTCTCTTGGATTCCAGTCCCTCCTGCTACTTCCCCTTCACCTGGATTATCTGCACCAGAATGTGGGACCACCTGGTCAGCCAGCCGCCTTGCACCATCTCACTGGGTCTGCACCATTGCCACCCCGTGCCCAGGGTCTGCTAGCCACTGCCTGCGTGCCTGGGTCTGCCAACCTCCACTTTTTCCTGCTGTGACTCTGCCCCTCTTACCAGTCTGGATGAATGGTTGTTGGACTTCCGTACAGTTCAATTTTCTATCAGTTCTGTTGTTTTCTTGTTTCTAAATCTTTGTTGTCCTTAATTTTGGTTGTGAGAGGAGGCACAGTGTGTCCACCTACACCTTCGTCTTGGCCAGAAGTCCCAGAAAGAATATTTTACATGAGTCAGAAAAGGCAGATTAAAAACTCTCTGTTTGATAACAGTGCCCTCTCTCCAGTAACCCCTGACCTCAGGCCCAGCATGTGTCTCCCTTGGGAAGAACTTGAGGCACACTGACCACTAATGGACATTGATTCTTCTTCTAACGTCTCTGCCAAGCCCATTTCTTCTGGGAGATGTGCTTCCTCGGATACATTAATATAATTGATTAGGCCATTGTTACTTTTCTATTCAGAAGCACTTCTGGGGATGGATTTCACCTTAATAAGAGTTTGTTTCCCCAAGTTCCTGACTGTCCATTACCACTTGATTTACATGACATTTTATCCTTTCAAAGATTTCTACATAATGCATTGATGTCCATCCACCCATCCACCTCCCACCCATCCATCATTTCACCTATTTATTTTGTGAATACGTTTTCACTCAGTTGGTGCTGGAGGACACAAGAGAAATAAGGCATGGGTTCTGCCCTTAAGAAGGCTCAAAAGTGAGAAAGGAGACAAGATTCCAGGTGGGAAACCAGCCCTAGAGAAGTCTAGGGAAAAAATAAGAGTGCTCTGACTAAGGTTGAACAGAAGTGTTAGGGAAGACAGGAGAGATATCAGAGCAAGAGAGTATTAAAGAAATAAAATGGACTGTGATTGCCTATTGGGTGGACAGTCAGGGAGCAGGAGGAGATCAGGATAAGAAAATGACTGTTAACTAATATTCATTAGTGTCATCATCATTATTACTGATAGCTGGCATTTACTGAGCACACCCACCGTGTCAGTATTATTCCAAGCCCTTTGTATGCCTGAATTCATTTAATCCTCAAAACCCAGAATGTCTGATACTGCCATTATACTAATATTTCAGGTGAGGAAGTGAAGGCACAGAGAGATAAGTAACGTCCAAGGTGACACACCTAGGGAGTGACAAGAGTGGATGATCCTCAGGTGTCCAGTTCAGTGTCTCAGTTGGTGCCTCCCACAAAGATGGGCAATGTAGAAGAAAGATACACAGCACAGTTTTAGAACTGTACAATTTGGGATGCCTGGGACTACCCCGGGGGACCACCCCAGGGGGAGCTTCAGGAGGGAGCTGTAGGTATGGGATGGAGGCCAAGGAGAACACCTGTGCTGGAAACATTGGCTTAGACCTCACAGTATCCTTAGGTGGTGGTGAAAGCCACAAGCCTGGTGTGGAATGTCAAGGGCAGGACCAAGGTTAGGACCTGGGAGAAGACCCAAGAGTGAGGGGCATTTGGAGAAAGACAAGCCAGGCAAGGAGTATGGAGATGAGTGATTTGGAGAGTTAGGAGCTGGGAACAGGTGTCACAGAGGGTTTCGGAATGGGACTGCTCCGGTGGGAGCGTCCCACATGCCACCAAAGAGAGCAAATGGATCAGTCCTAAAAGCAGCCACTAAAGTAGACATTCAGGAGGTTTGCACAGTGTTGGTGGCATGAACTCCTGCTCCCAAAGCACCTGGATCAGTGGTTCTCCGACTCTGGTGCAGAAGAATCTCTGATAGTTTATTAAAATATAGGTTCCTGGAACTGCCTCCAGGGACTGGCTTGATAAAGCTTGAGTTGGTGCCCAGAAACCTGAATTTTTAACAGGCCCCCTCTTTGCTCAGGTGATTCTGATGCAGGTGGTTCACAAACTGTATTTTGATAAGCAATGCCCTGAAGACATGAGCATTTCCTTTCCCACTTGCCCCAGGTTCTGGTTCCCTGTTAAGTGATCCACAACCTCCTGTGGTAAGTCAACACTGTGAGTGACCAAACTTTCCAGTCTACCCTCCCGCCTCCGGCCTTGGTGATTCAATCATGTTTTAATACAATTAGTAAAACATTCATACGGGACACACACACACACACACACACACACACACCCCATGCATACACAGAATAGGAGAGAAAGCCATTCACCCCAGAAATAAACCCCAGAGGAAAAGTAAACAAATATAAATGCACATGACTAATCCAGTAAGGGAAAAGGAGACTAGAGAAATACAAAAGAAGACAATGCACAAAGTGGGTCAAATAGCACCAGAGAGAGCATGTAAGTGAGGTTCTGAACCATTAAGAGTAAGTATAAATGCACTGTATTTACCCTAAGGAAAAAAGTACAAAGGAACAGAGAGGAAGGAATAACAAATTCAGGTTTGAAGCATTGGTGAAGGCATCCTCAAGAAAGTGATGTTTGAGATATTCAGGTAAGATTTCCCCGGGGCAGAGAAAGGGAAAAGGAAAACCGCAGCGTGCGAGTGCGGAGGTGCAGGATCCCGGTGTTTCCGAGACAGACGAGAAGTGCAGCAGGGCTGCAGCAGAGGAAGCGGGGTGGAGGGAGGTGGCAGCAGATGGAATAACAAGGAGCAAGGTTGGAAAGCTACCTTGGGGAGTCTCTGACGCACGCGGAGGGATTGGGACTTGTTCCTGAAGAAGTGGAGAGCCTGCGTGCGCTTTAAGTGTGGGCTGCGGTGTCTTCTGTTTCAGGGAGCCTAGGATGTGACAGTGGGGAGGCTGGCAGGTGCCTCCCCCTCAGTGGCACAGCACCCAGGAGACAGGGAACCTCTAGTAGAGACAGACCCTGAATATATTTGGTGTTTGCAGACACAGTTTCTGAGATTTTCTTCTAAGCTGTGGAATCTGAAGACTATCGTTTGGGAAATAAACCACAGGGACCGAGGGGGAGAGAAAGCGGGAGAGAAATAACACTCAAAGGAACAAAGGGGGATAACATCTCCCTGTCTCAACATGGATTTAAAATAAGTACAAAAAATCAAGTTTTGTTTTTGCAGGGTGGACTAGGGGAAGAGAACCAAAATTGACCAAAGAACAACAAAGGAGAGAAAACAAGCATTGGAGAAAAGAATATAAAAACAGGAAATCAGCAGGCAGCAGTTCCCTATGAGGTCACTGGCAAATGCCCCAGGGGCCGATTCTTTGCAGGTCATGGGGGTGGGGGAGGGAAAGCTGGGGTACAGCCCTGGGCACTAGCAGGAGGTCAATGCCAGGAACTTTGGAAATGGTTTCTATATGGGATGGGGAGGGGCAGTCTCTTGGCTGCCCAGCTGGGCCCTGGGGGTGAAGTAAAGAGCAGCAGCTAATTCTGAGGCCTGCTTCTGGGTCTGTGCGACTCTGACGGACAGCCTCTGCCTCTCTGGGCCTGTTTGCTCATATGGGATTCAGTGTGATTGGCCAGGCCTCTGTGCCTGCGTGGCCAAGGGGAACATCAACATCCAGCTGTGCACTCTGGCACGAGTGGTGACCAGGAAGAAAGAATGTTTTTCAAATTTTCACCAGAACACTTTTCTGCCAGCTGAACTCAGAGCCCACAAAGCTGTGACCTCTTACAGAGGTGCATTTTTCTTATCGATACAGAGGAGCTCCATGGGCTAATGGGGGCCTTGTAGGGGGACCATGGCGGTGCAGGGGGCTAGGTTGAAAAAATAGGCTGAGGCCACCCCATGGAGAGTCTTGGATGCCAAGTTAAGGAACCTGGACCTGACCTTGAAGGAAATGGAAAGTCAGGCACACTTGGACCCACTTGCTTCCCCCCATGCTCTTGTCCTGGCCCTGCTCAACGGAGAGCCTCCGCTGCCCTGCCACCCACCTCAGCCACGCTGGGGAGAGCTCTGACTTTGGCACCACCTTTATTAGGCTCCTGTGGTCAGAGGGACTGAATCAGCTCTAGCACCTGTGTCCAACCCGACCAGGACCCACTGAGGCCAATTGCTGCCCAGAGGCCCGGGGTACACCCAGAAGTATGAGGGAGTACATGCCCCATGGGGTGAACTTTGACCCACTGCACTTCCCCTTTCTCTCATTGTCACTGCCCCAAGATTGACTCTGCTTCCCATTCAGCTTCACCTCTTGTTTTTTAGGGAGGCAGGGCTAAGACAGAGCGTTCTCAGTAATAACTGACTCTGGCCATCCTGCCAACCCTGGCAAGTGAGGGCTCACCACATTGGTAAAAGGACTTTTCTTGCCCTGTCCAGAGTAACTCTGCTGGTTGGGTGTTGTCCTGCAGACCAAAAGGTCACAGGTTCGATTCCCAAGTCAGGGCATATGCCTGGTTTGCAGGTTTGGTCCCCAGTTGGGGCATGTGCAGGAGGCAACTGATTGATGGTTCTCTCTTACATTGATGTTTTTCTCCCTCTCCTTTTCCTTCCCTTCCCCTCTCTCTAGAATCAATAAAAATTTTTTTTTAATTAAAAAGGATTTTTCTTGCTCCCGAGTGTGTTGGAACAAACTTATCCTTGCCAGAGACATTTGGGCAAAAGGATCAAGAGGGCATGGAGTCATACAGGCCAGGGCTCAAATCATGACCCCCATCACTTGCTGGCTGTGGGAACTTGGCCAATGACTTGACTTCTCTAAGTCTTGGTTTCTACTGTGAGATAGAGATAGTAAAACTTTGTGGAGTTGGTCATGATTGAATGAAATGAGATGATGTATGCAGAAGAGTTAGCAGATTTCTGGACACGTAGGGTGGACTCAGACAATGCTGTTTTGTTGTGATGGTTAGAAGAGATGAAGAGTAGGCACCCGGGAGGCCTTTGAGTCAGCGCCTTGTAACAGCATCTGCAGAGAGGAGACATCAGCGGCCTGCGGGAGGGGCCAGTCTGGAAAATTTCCTAGGCTAGACTGTGAGCACGGAGAGGGCCGTGAACATTAACCCAGCCCCTGCCCTGCTCCCCAGTCACTCATTCCATCCCCAGGCCACACAGGCCCACATGCATGCAGAACCCCAGTCTGATCATAGCCCAGAACTGCCCACCACTCACTCACGAGTGCTCTGTCCACTATTGCTCTTACCCCCAGTTCATCTGCAGAAAGGACAGGCTTCCTGCCTGGCTCATTTCCACTCTGGCCTTGTCTTGGAGACTGAAGGTAAGACCTGGCAGGAGGTGAGGCCCAGGGCAAAGTAGAACAGAGGCTATCACTGCCCACAGCCACAGCAGCCTGCGGAAGACTCTGATGCGAGCTCGGATGTCAGCCACCTGACCTAGAGGCCATTGTCACATCCCCACCACAGGCTGTGACTGGGTCCCTGGGGTTACTTCCACTGCTCCACTTCTGAGTGGTAACAGACCACTGACCAGGCAGGCTGGAGAGAATGGGGGGAAGGGGCCTCTGACTCTCTCTCATCCCCTGGGTTTCTATACCTGCCCCACATCTGAAGCTGAGACCTTAGGTATGAGGCAACTGAGGCAGGCTTGAAAACATGCTACTATAGGTCTCACAGAGGTTTAAGTTTGTTCTGTTTCACTTTTGATGATGAGGGAGTTTGTACATGGAAAAAGCCGAAAGAGAGAGAGAGAGAGAGAGAGAGAGAGAGAGAGAGAGAGAGAGAGAGAGAGAGAGGAAAACTGGTAGAACAAAGACCCAGAGGAAAGCTGGGTGGGAGGTGGAAGGCTGTGGAATCCAGGACACAGGTGAGGAGATTCTGGTCTCCCTATGGCTGGGATACCTCCACTCTCTGACATTGGCGAGAGGGTATGGTGGCAGCAGACCTAGGTTTGTAGAAGAGAGCCTGGAAGTTGAGCGATTTCATGCAGGGAGCTCTCGATGTCCTCTGGGACCCAGGAGGCACAGCCACCTACCGAGAGGGGACTTGAACTGAGGATGGAATTAGAGAGCAGTGGTGAAGATAGCCACTTTCTAGTGGAAGGGACAAGATGCTCTCTAGAGATATGGCAAAGGATGGCCCAGAGGCGCGAGGACTGGGACTTTATGGTTTTCTCTTCAGCAACATCCAGCTCTAAAGACCCAGGGCCCAAGAGAGCAGAGGTGGGTTAATCCAGAGTTACTCCCTGTGAATGGGACTAAAGCACATCATTATGGGAAGCATCTTGCCCAACACTTGGAGTCCAAATAGTTATTAAGCCCAGATCTGCCCTGTCCCTCTCCTGAGATCAGTCAAAAAATAAGCGGCTCAGAAATACTTTGGTCATCAGCAGACCATCCTTTCCTCACCCTGTGTGTCCTCTCCTCCTCACCTCTAGGGTCAAGTGACCAGCCTTGGGGACAGCCCAGATGCTACAGGGCAGATGACCAGGTAGGTACCCTGCCTCTCTGGCAATGATTAATCTCCCCATGCCCAGGGTTTCAGGGACTACATACAGCTAAGACAGGGCAGGACCTCTGATTCCCAGGGTACACTGGGGCCATAGGCCTAGATCTCAGCCCATCAATCAAAAACTGCTCATGAGATGTCACTTTGCCTTTTGTCCTAGGACCCAATGTAGGGACAAAAGTTCCTCCCACCTTTCCTGGTGACCTGGCCTTTTCTTTTTTAAGAGGCTGTTCTCAGGTTTCACTATAACTGACTGTGTTTCCCCAAATTCCCCATTGTGAATAGGAAGAGCCAGAGACCATTGTGACTTAGAAATACGTTTCTTGGCAGAGGATTTATTGGCAGAGCAACCAAATTGGCACCACTTATTGTCCTTATATATAAAATAGCTTAGTGCTCAGCCCTGGCCTACCTCCCTGAGAAGCACAGAGATATCAACCAAACGGCTTAGCCTTCCAGGAGAGAGATGGGCAAGTATCTGACTTTTTTAAACCACTTTCAGTTTTGTTGATCCACTTACATAAAAGGATAGAGGACCAAAAAGCAACAACCAAAAAAAACACCCCAAAACTTCCACTTCCACTACATCTTTTATCTCCAGGTTCAAGTTCTCATCCCTTTTCATTTTGGCAGTCAAGATTTTGTTCTATAGTGATGCTTGGTGTGTCGCCATCTCGTGGTAGGAAAGGGTAATTGCACTGGGATTGTATTCATTATTTCAGTAAGCACTGTTTTGTTGAGGGTCCTGTACGGTAATTGTAGTCTGTGGTAGGAATCTGCCCCTGGGATTGGTGGTAACTGCCATTCCAGACCTTCCATAGCAGCCACATCATAGGAATCCAATTGCCTCACTCCCCACTCTCTTTGAGGTTGCACCCAGAATCGTGGGTGCTGAAGGAGCCTGATGGAATAAGGATGCCTGGGGCTGCAGAATTAACATTGGGCACAACAAAATGTGACCCTTTCCAGCTGTGGTAATTCCCCACCCTTCACATCAATGGCTCTCGGCCCTAGCTGTGCATTAGTCACCTAGTAGGGGTGTCCAACCTTTTGGTGACTCTGGACCACACTGGAAGAAGAAGCGTTGTCTTGGGGCACAAATTAAATACAGTGCGACATGTATGTATTTCATAATGTTTTAAGTAAATTTACTATTTTGTGTTGGGCCACATTCATAGTCATCCTGGGCTATATGAGGCCCGTGGGCCACAGGTTGGACACCCCTGAAACCTACAGGCTTTTAAAAACAATGATGTCAGACCTCACCCCCAGAGAGTCTGATTTAATAGTTCAGAGATGAAGCTCTCCAGGAGATTCTAATGTGCAGTCAGATTGGGAGATGCTGTAAAAACTGGCAAGTATGGGTCAGACTTTGCCCTCTTTATTGCTACTTTAACTGGAAGAATTTCTCTCTCACGTTCACACACACCTCTCCCCACGCCCCACACTCAGACAGAAACTGGGGAACAGCATGGCCCCATCATCTAAGAACTTCATCTGTCTCTCACATTACAAGGAATATTTTCCAAGTTTCCAGGGGGTTTTGAGAAACTCCACAGGCTACTGTTAAAGGGTATATAACTGATAGACTCCTTTCTGGTTTTTGTCCAGACTGTGGGAGCACGATCAAAGTAGAACGGGTGGGGGAAGGGCTGAGCAAAGGAACATGTTCTGGTCACAATGTAAAGTAGAACTCTGAGGAGCAGCCTTGCAAAGTATGGGAAGTTAGAGGTGAATGAGTTTGTTTTGTGTTCTTCTTAAGGGTATAAAGTTCGTCTGTGCTATCTCTGGGAATTAAAGTTTGTCACTGACAAATTAAAGTGTGTCAGCTCTTGGTCCATGGGTATCCGGAAGGATAAAGAGGTCCATTTTCAATTCACAGAGGTGGGACGCTTGAAACGGGACCAGAGCTGGGGCCCCCACATTCCCCACAGCTTATCTGACTCAGAAGGACTTGAACAGCCCAAGTCCATCTTGGATCATTTGTGGAGACATTCTGGGAGGAATAGTTAAGAACTGGCTGAATGAACATCTGGAGAGTTGGTGGGAGTGGGGGATTCTCGTGTGGCAGACCAGTGCCTATGGGTGGGAGATGGAGTTTCTCAAACACAGCAGGGATATCAGTCACAGAGCCGTGGGTGGTGGGGCGGGGGCAGGGGCTGGGGGGGTGGGGTTGAAGGCTGCTGTCCAAGAGGAAGCAGAGGGAAGGTCGAGGGAACATGATCAGGTTCAGGAGAGCACCCACCTGAAGAGATTCCTGCTGTGAAACTTAATTTCTTGGATATTTTCCCACATCCTGGATATTTTCCAAATGTTATCTGGTGGCCCTTTAAATTTTTCTCTCTTGTATGTTATAACTTTAATTTTTCAGTCTTTAGTAAAATCTGATACATTTATTTGCATTTTGTTGACAACTTTGTGAGGAGGAAGACAAGCAGTTGCCCACCTTCCCTGCATGGAGCCGTGACTCAGGAAGGGGCGGACGATGCTGGGCAGCCTGCCTCGGTCGACCTGAGTCATGGCCCACCAGAGCCACCAGGAGGAGAACGAAGCTTGGAGGGATGGAAGCCAGGAACACCCAGACGTGAGGGAGGGTGACAATCCCCACTTTTCTCCCAAATTTAGAGGAAGGGGACCCTTAAGAAGGAGGGAGATGCTGTCATTTGGATTACACCAAATATCCTCCCTTTTTTTAAATGGCAAAACTTGAATTTTAATGGACTCTCCGGTCTACCCCCTCACAATCACACTTACTGTTTTCCTTACATAACTGTGAGAATACTGACTCTGCCTATCCCCGCCCCCCCGCTTTTTGTGCATTTTTCCCATTACCTTTGTGCCCCCGTATCCTCTTCCAACTCCACCCACCTCCTCCCCACCCCACAATTGCCACACTGTTGTCTGTGTCCATGAGCTCTTTTTTCCTTTTTTTGTGGATCCCTCCACCCCCAACCCCCATCCCCAGAGCTGTCAGCATGCTCTCTGTGAGTCTGTCTCTATTTTCCCTGTTAGTCCAGTTTATTTGTTACATTCCACTTAAGAGTGAAATCATATGGTAATTGTCTTTCTCTGACTGGCTTATTTCACTTAGTATAATATTCTCCAGGTCCATCCATGCTATCGCAGAGGGTAAAATTTTCGTCTTTTTTATGGCTGAGTAGTATTCCATTGTGTAAATGCCCCCACAGTTGTTTTATCTACTCATCTACTGATGGACACTTGGGCTGCTTCCAGATCTTGGTTATGCCATATACCCCTTCATTGCTGAGATGAGGGGGAGAGAAAGGTGGGTGACCGAGAGGGCTGAGCTAGAGATGGAATTTTTACTTCGTTAGTCTGAGGTAGCAGCAGGGCATTCAGGCAGAAACCTCCCATAGCTATGGGGGCGTATATGGCAAACACAAAGTGAAAAATCTAAGACTAGGGGTGAAAATTGGGAAGTCTAAGCACTATGAAAATTGTCCAGGTGCAACAGGTTTTGGAGACACAGAGAATTCTTAACCCTTTACCTCCCACATGAAGAGACTGAGACCCCGAGTAAGGCAAGGGTTGCCGATGTGCTCACAGCTATGGAGCTCTTTGGCTCTGCCTCTCCTGACTCCCAGTTAGGGCTCATTTTTGTTTTCTCATTTCCCGGGTGTCATCGTGACCCTGGTCATGTGACCATCAATGACGGTGGACACACAAAGGCATGGGTGGGATGTTGTGGGGAACTCACCAACCTGTTCTCTTTTATTGGGTTTTGTGGTGCTGATTGAAGGTGAATTTAGTTTCAATTTTATAGAAATCTATTTTTGTTGTGTTTTTAGTAGGGTAATTACCAAAGTTTGTGTAGGCAGGGAGTTAAATATCTGAGCCAGCACTCTCCCTTTTGTTTTCAGGATACTCAGACTTTAGAACCGCACAGGCCAAGTATACCAAATGGTTTTCATTTACAAGGGAACTTGAAATTGAGCCACAGAGCTTGGCTGCAATCCCCATGCTAAGTGATTCCAATGAGGGCAGGCCTAACGTTTTTTGGTGAGGAGGCATTTGTCCATGACCAGGACTCTGAAGAGAAAACAGAAAAGAGGTACAGAAACACCTTAGGAACCAAATGAGCTTAGGAACTCTTCGAGTGAAAATTGGCTACCCTGGGACAGCAAAAAGGGAGACGTCAATGATTCTTAAAACTCAGACTTAAAAAATTCTTTCTCTCTCTTTCTCATGTGTGTGCATACACACCCAAAATTAATGTCCATATAGCCATTTTGTCACCTAGACTTGGGGGCTTGGGTTGGGATTTTTGCTCCCGGTCAGAGGGTCCAGCAAACAGAGATCTATATTAGCACTCAAGTATCTTTTTTTTCTGCATTAAATGAGAAACCACCTCAAGTGGTGACTCACAGGCCTCCCAACAGCCTTGACCACACTCTCACTGCCTGAGGTCTGAGGTGCCAGCCCTCTTCTCCGTGGTTGAGCCCCCTTGTCCTTGAGGCACAGAAAGTAGTTCCCGGGGCTGTTTAGACTCGCCCAGGCCTCCCGAGTGCTGTGTTTATAGCAACAGGACCCAAGCTGTGAGCTGGAGGAAGCTGGCTGTAAAGTGTGTGTGATCTGGATCAGGTCACTCTCTGCCTAGGACCCTCTGAAAGGCCTGCAGACGCCACATTTGTTTATTCTGAGGCAGAAGGCCAACAAAATACTTTGGAAGAAGCCCTGCCTCTTCATCATTGAAGCTGGCCAGACAAGGAAATTCTCTCTAACCACGAGACCACACCGCATTTTAAAAGCAAACTGATTTCTTGTTCCTATCCATCCTCAGTTTCAGTAAAATGTTCTAATTATTTGGGCCTCTCTTGTCAAGGTATGATTACTCTTCTCTTTAAGTAATCATTTTTTAAAAACTGCAAAAGCCCTTTTCCATAATTCATTGTTATACATCCATTCTCCACCTGACAGCCAGGATGATTTTGAAGAAGAACAGAATCCTTCCCAACTGTTTCTGTGGCTCCACCTGGGCTGCCCGGCCTCCTCCCTGCCTTCACCGTGCCTCCCCCAGCGGTCAACTCCCAACACATGGCCTTGGGCTGTTCACCAAGCAGGTCACCTGGGGGAGACTGAAAAGGATGAATCTGGCTGCAGACACAGTTGAAACCATCCCCCATCATTTTTATACTTTTTAAAAGTTTTTGTACAATTGATTTCACTTTTGTTGTTGTGTAGTCCTATGAGGTTCAATAGATTCTTGTAATCACTACTGTAAACAGGACACAAAATGACTCCAATGTCCAAAAGAATTCCCTCCTGCTGCCCAGTTTAATCAGTTGCTGTCCCCACGCCTGGCCCCCATGGATCTGTTCCTGTAGTTTTGCCTTTTGTGGACAGTCACATGAAGTGAATCACACAGTAGCTAATCTTTTGAAACTGGCTTCTTTCACTTTGCATAATGCTTTTCAGAGTCATCCACATTGTTCCGTGACAATAGCCCGCTCCTTTTCGTTACTGAGTAGTGCTCCATTGTGTGGACGTCCCACAGCTTTTTAAATCCATTTACTCATGAAAGAATATTTTTAAAATTTATATTTGGGGAAACTATGAATAATGCTGCTATTAAACACTAGTGTACAGGTTTTTGTGTGAACATATGTTTTCACTTAACAATACGTAAAGATGAGATTGCTGGGTCAAATGGTAATTACACATTTAACTTTGTGAGGAAATATCAAACCGTTCTCTGGAGTGCCTGTCCTATACCACACTGCATCCCCACCAGTTATATGTGAGGTTCCAGCTGCCCCATACCCTTGTCAGCACTTCGTATCATCAGAATTCTTTTTAAACTCCAAGTTTATTACTTTAGCACATAAAAGTGTGTAGATAAGCAGTTCAAGGCTGGTGTGGTAGACTGGGCTCCACATAGTTCTCAGGGATCCAGTCATTTCTCTTTGTTCTCTTCTTTACAGAATCACCTCATAGCCTCACATGACAGTTCTCACTCTGGCCATCATGACCCCTTATCAGCCATTAGAGCAGAAGAGGAAACAAAAGGTGTATGTGCCAAGGCTTCTTAAAGAAAGTTCCCAGACTTTCGGCCAAGATGGAGGTGTAGGTGGACACACTATGCCTCCTGGTGCAACCAAAATTAAGGACAACAAAGATTTAGAAACAAGAAAACAACCAGAACTTATAGAAAATTGAACTGTACAGAAGTCCAATAACCATTCATCCAGACCAGTAAGAGGGGTGGAGTCACGGCAGGAAAAAGTGGAGGTTGGCAGAACCAGCCCACAGGCAGTGGTTGGAACCAACCCAAGACGTACAGGCTGTGGACAGTGGACCCCGGGCACCAGGTGGTGGCAATGGGGAGACCCAGTGAAGCCTTGCAAGGCAGCTGGCTGACCAGGGGGTCCCACGTTCATGTGCAGACAATCCAGGCGAGAACAGATAGCAGCACAGACCTCGCAACCCAGGGCCCCAGCGCCAGGAAATAAAACCTAAAAACACCAATTGGAAACACTTGTGGGGGTTGAGCTGTTAGGGGAGACTCCCAGACTCACAGGAGAGTTTGTTGGAGAGACCCACAGGGTCCTGGAACATACACAAGCCCACCTACATGGAAGTCAGCACCAGAAGGGCCCAATTTGATTAGGGGAAGCATCAGAAGGGACTGGAATC
Source organism: Anoura caudifer (assembly GCA_004027475.1). Lineage (NCBI taxonomy): Eukaryota > Metazoa > Chordata > Mammalia > Chiroptera > Phyllostomidae > Anoura > Anoura caudifer. The sequence continues at coordinate 159,253 of PVKU01000877.1, forward strand.
CAAGAGAGAATGGAGCAAGCACCATTGTTCCCTCTTGGACCCCACCCCCACATACAGTGTCACAACCCAGCTACTGGGTTCCCCCGCCCTGGTGAACACCTAAGGCTCCACCCCTCACTACATAACAGCCGCAACCAGACCAAAAAAAAAAACAAAAATGGCTCAAATGGGAGAACAGATCAAAGCCCCAGAGCTAATCCATGTAAGCGACCAAGAGATAGTCAACCTATCAGATGCACAGTTCAAAGCACTGGCGATTAGGAAGCTCACAGAATTGGTTGATTTTGGTAGCAAATTAGATGAACAAATGAAGACTATGAAAAGTGAAATGAAGAAAAATGCACAGGGAACCAATAGTGATGGGAGGAAAACTGGGACTCAAATCAATGGAGTGGACTAGTAGGAAGAAAGAAACAACCAAACAGAAAAGAAGGAAGAAACAAGAATTCAAAAAAATGAGAACAGGCTTAGGAACCTCCAGGACATCTTTAAACAGCCCAAAAGGGGTACCAGAAGGGGAAGAGGAAGAGCAACAACTGGGAAACTTATTTGAACAAACAATGAAGGAGAACTTCCCCAATCTGGCAAAGGAAATAGACTTCCAGGAAGTCCAGGAAGCTCAGAGAATCCCAAAGAAGGTGGACCCAAGGAGGAACACACCAACGCACATCATAATTACATTACCCAAGATTAAAATGAAGGAGAGGATTCTATAAGTAGCAAGGGATAAGGGGACAGTCACCTACAAAGGAGTTCCCATCAGACTGTCAGCTGATTTCTCAAAAGAGACCTTCCAGGCAAGAAGGGGCTGGAAAGAAGTATTCCAAGTCATGAAAGGCAAGGACCTACATCCAAGATTGCTCTATCCAGCAAGCTTTCATTTAGAATGGAAGGGATGATAAAGTGCTTCTCAGATAAGGTCAAGTTAAAGGAGTTCATCATCACCAAGCCCTTATTATATGAAATGTTAAAGGGACTTATCTAAGAAAAAGAAGATAAAAAATATGAACAGTAAAAAGACAGCAAACTCACAGATATTAACAACCACACCTAAAACAAAAGCAAACTAACCAAACAGCTAGAACAGGAACAGAAACACAGAAATGGAGATCACATGGAGGGTTAGCAACAGGTGAGTGGAAGGAGGAGAGAGGGGGAAAAGATACAGAGAATAAGTAGCATAGACGGTGGGTAGAAAATAGACAGGGGGAGGGCAAGAATAGGGTGGGAAATGTAGAAACTAAAGAACTTATGACACATGGACATGAACTAAAGGGGGGGATATGGGTAGGAGGGGGTGTGCAGGGTGGAGGGGAATGATGGAGGAGAAATGGGACAACTGTAATAGCATAACCCATAAAATATATTTTTTTAAAAAGGGGGGAAAAAAAGAAAGTTCCCAGAAGTTGTCATTCATCATTTCTGCTTTCATTCCATTGAAACTTTGGAACTTTCATTCCATTGAAAGTTCTGAGGCCAGAACTTGATCACACAGCCTTACCTTACAGCAAGGGAAAGGAAGCATGTGAGCTGTATTCTGAGTAGCTGTTAGACCAGCTGGGACTTGGAGATTCTATAGCAAACAGTGGACAGAGAGAGAATGGGTATTAGTGACCATTTTTGCCTGGAGCTGATCATATAAATGTCTCTCTTGCCTCTAGTCTCTCCTCTTATCTTTTTCATGGCCCCACTTTCTTTTTTATTAAATTATATTGTATTGATTATGCTATTACAACTGTTCCAATTTTTCCCCATTTGCCCACCTCCACCCAGCAACCTCCACTCCCTCAGGCAATCCCCACACCATTATTCATGTCCGTACGTCACGTGTAGAAGTTCTTCGGCTACTTCACCTCCTACATTGTACTTTACATCCCCACGACTATTCTGAACTACCTATTTGTACTTAGTTCCCTCACCTCTTCACCCCCCCACCCCTCCCATTTGGCCACCATGAAAACTCTCTCCATATCCATGGTTCTGTCTCTGTTTTTCTTGTTTACTTCATTTTTTTAGATTCAATTGTTGATACATGTTTTTATTGCCATTTTATTGTTCATAGTTTTGATCTTCTTTATCTTGAATAAGTCCCTTTAACATTTCATGCAATAATGCCTTGGTGATAATGAAGTCCTTTAGCTTTACCTTGTCTGCAAAGCACTTTATCTGCCCTTTGACTCTAAATGACATCTCTGCTGGATAGAGCAATCTTGGCTATAGGTCCCTGCTTTTCCTATTTCTTGCCAATCCCTTCTAGCATGCAATTTCTTTTGAGACATCAGCTGACAGTCTTATAGGAATTCCCCTGTAGGTAACTAACTGCTTTTCTATTGATTCTTTTAAGGTCCCTTCTTTGCCCTGGCTGGTATGGCTCAGACAATTGAGTGCAGGCCTGCAAGCCAAAGGGTCATTGGTTTGATTCCCAGTCATGGCACATACCTGGGTTGCAGGCCCAGTCCCCAGTACCGGGGCGTGAGAGGCAACCACACATTGATGTTTCTCTCCTTCTCTTTCTCCTTCCTTTCCCCTCTCTCTAAAAATAAATAAATAAAATCTTTAAAAAAAAGATTCCCTCTTTATCTTTGTTAGCATTTTAATTATGATGTGTCTTGGAGTGGGCCTCTTTGCATCAGTCTTAAAGTGGACTCTCTGTGCTTCCTGGAATTGCATTCCTATTTCCTTCAGAAAATCATCGAAGTTTTCTTTCATCATTTTTTCCAACAGATTTGCAACTTTTTGCTCTTTCTCTTCCCTTCTTGCACCCTTATGATGCAAATGTTGGAATGCTTGAAGTTGTCCCAGAGGCTGCTTACACTATCCCTTTCTTTTTTTGATTCTTTCTTCTTCTTGTTGTTCTGAAGGGTTGTTTTTTGTTGTTGTTGTTTTTTGCTTCTTTGTATTCCAAATTATTAATTTGATTCTTGGCTTCATTCACTCTACTGTTCTTTCCCTGTAAATTGTTCTTTATTTCAATGAGTGTATCCTTCGTTTCTGACTGGATCTTTTTTGTGCTGTTGACATCCTCACTAGGTTCCTTTAACATCCTTATTGCTAGTGTTTTGAACTCTGCATCTCATTGATCAATCATCTCCATTTTGTTTAGGCCTTTTCCTGGATTTTTTATCTGTTCTTTCATTTGGGCCATTGTAGGGTAAGTGGAGGCAGTCTGGTTTCCTCACCCAGGTGTCTGGGTAACTAAGGGAAGCAGTGTTCCCATAGCCCTGGAGGGGCCTGATAAATAGTGTTCTCGTAGCCTTGAGACTGTGTCTAATAAACTGTTCCCATAACATGAAGTGGGTTTGCATGCACGGAATTGTGTTAATGTTGTGTAGTGTTCTGGCATCTTGCTGGCTTTGTTGCCCTCCAGTACTTAAACAAGGAGGGAGTCCCTGCTGGGGGCAATGATGGGAAATGCTCAAGGGGACAGGTGCCACGATGGGTGACACACTGGGGAGCAAGGGCTATGATGTGTAACATGCAGGGAGACATGCAGCTTGTAGTGTATGTGGCTCGCCAACCCATGAATAAAGGCATGCCAGACATCCCAACATCTCCATGAATATTATTCTGTCTCGCAAGAATATCATGGACCTGCCTTGTCTTGAAGGGTTGCAACACAGCCATATTTCCTTGTCTCCTCATTTTGGCAGCTTCCCTATGTTTGTTTTTATGTATTAGGTAGGGCTGCTATCATCCCTTGTTTTGGTAGTGTGGCTTAATATAGTAGGTATCTTGTAGGGTCCAGTGGCACAGCCTCCCCTATCACCCAAGCTGGGTACTGGAGGTGTGTGCTTTGTGTGGGCTGAGTACACCCTCCTCTTGTAATTGAGTCTTGGTTGCTGTTGGGAGATCAATGGAGGGATTTACCCAGGCCAGTTGGCTGGAAGGACTGGCTGTGACCACTCACCACAAACCTCCATCCTCCATGGAGGATCAGCTGTGTGGGGGCAGGTTGGTGATGCTCTGACATGGTCTATAGCTATCCATTGGGTGCACAGACCTTGGGGTTTCCTGGGTGGTTCAGGCCAAGGTCAGCCTCCACCTGTGTTCTGCCCAAGGCCACCCTGCATGAGCTATAAAGCAATCTGAGATGCTGCCACTTGTACTTGGCTGGAGATTCCCAGGCAAAGCCAAGCTATGAATCTAGGCTGGCTGCTACAAGTGATGGGCCTGGGGACACTTAGCAAGAGGTATGAGGGCATGGGAGCTTACTCTGGCCTGCTGAAAACAGTTTGTCAGTTTCTTTAAAATTAAACATACAATTACCACTTCATCCAACCATTCTACTCCTAGGGATTTACCGAAGAGGAATGGAAACATATGTCCATACACATGTCCAAAACTCACACGTGAATGTTCATGGCACCTTTGTGTATACACAAAACATGATACAACCTGAATTATAAATTATAAAAGAATTACCAAATATTATAAAGACCATATTAAAAGTAAAATTATATAAACAGTCAAAAGCTAACACGTGAACCAATTGTTTAAATTTAGGTGCTTTTTCTTTCATCTTTTAGAAAACATTTTTATTACACTAGAACAGTTGAAAAGAGTATGGCTTGGTAAAGTATCATAAAGTGAACACATCTATGAACTTACCACTCTGGTACTCCTGGGTTTTCATTTCCCGAAATCTATTTCACACACCTGGAGTGAACACCGTAAAGTGAAATAGATAAGCAAAATGGATACAGTAGAGTACTACCCAGCGATAAAGAATGAACTATTGATACATGCTACAACATGGATCATTCTCAAAATAATTATGTCCAGTTCAGGAAGCAGGACAACAAAGTACCTCTGTATGGTTCTATGAATATTAAATTTCAAGAAATGTGAACTAACATAAATGATAGAAAGTATATCAGTGACTGCCAGGAGATAAAATAGGTAGGTGGAGAGGAGTAGGAAGACAGGATTACCAAAAGACAAAAGGAAATTTTGGGGATAATGGATATGTTTGCTATCTTGATTTAGGTTTTGTTTTATAGATGTATACTTATGTCAAAATCTATCATCTGTACACTTTCAATGTGTGCAGTTTGTTGTAAGTCAATTATACCTCAATCAAACACTTTAAAATTGACTATATTTTATGGATATATTTCTGGAGTCTCTATGCTGTTCCACTTATTCATGTGTCTATTTTTTAGTCCATACCATCCTGTTTTTATCACTGCAGTTCTATTTTATAGTACATACTAAAATCAGGAAAGTGTGAGTCTTACAACTGCTCTTTCAAAGTTGTTCTGGGTATTCTAGTTCCTTGACTTTTACATGTAAATTTTATCATGAGTTTACCTATATCTACAAAGAATCATAGTCGGATCTGTGTGGAGTTGCCTTTAATCTACAGATCAAGCAGGTAAGTTTGATATTTTAACTATAGAGAGAATATTCTAATACATGAACAGAATATGTCTCCTCATTTATTTAGATTTTCTTTGATTTCTTTTATCAGTGATTTGTAGCATTCACCATTTACATCCTGCACATATTTCATTAAAGTTATAGCTAAGTACATCATATTCTTTTTGGAGCTATTACAAACAGTAACATTTTTTGGCTTTCAGTTTCCAATCAATTGACCACTTGTAGGTTTAGAAAAATGATTGATTTGGGGATGTTCACCTATTCTATGACCTTGCTATACACACTTAGTTCTAGAAGCTTTTTTTGGTAGCTTCCTAGGGATTTTCTACATGTCATCCATGATGGAGGCATTTTATTTCTTCCTATCTTTGAAGCCTTTTCTATCTTCTCTAATTATACTTGCTAGGACATCTACTACAATTTTGAACAGTAATGGTCAGAGCCAACATCCTCCATGGACCACTCTTTTTTTTTTAAGTATATTTTATTGATTATGCTATTACAGTTGTCCCATTTTTTTCTCCCCATTTACCCCCCTCTTCCCTGCAACCCCCATTCCCTCTAGCATTTCCCCCCTTCATGTCCATGGGTCATACGTATAAGTTATTTGGCTTCTCCATTTCCTATACCATTCTTAACTTCCCCCTGTCTATTTTGTACCTACCAATTATGCTTCTTATTCCCTGTACATTTTCCCCCATTCTCCCCTAATCCCCTCCCCGCTGATGACCCTCCATGTGATCTCAATTTCTGTGATTCTGTTCCTGTTCTAGTTGTTTCCTTAGTTCGTTTTTGTTTAGGTTCTGTTGTTGATAGTTGTGAGTTTTTTGTCATTTTACTGTTCATAGTTTTGATCTTCTTTTTCTTAGGTAAGTCTTTTTAACATTTCATATAGTAAAGGCTTGGTGATGATGAACTCCTTTAACTTTACCTTATTTGGGAAGCACTTTATTTGTCCTTCCATTCTAAATGATAGCTTTGCTGGATATAGCAATCTTGGATGTAGGTCCTTGCCTTTCATGACTTGGAATACTTCTTTCCAGCCCCTTCTTGCCTGTAAGGTTTCTTTTGAGAAATCAGCTAATAGTGTTGTGGGAACTCCTTTGTAGGTAGCTGTCTCCTTTTCTCTTGCTGCTTTTAAGATTCTCTCATCTTTAATCTTAGGTAATTTAATTATGATGTGTCTTGGTATATTCCTCCTTGGGTCCAATTTCTTTAGGACTCTCTGAGCTTTCTGGACTTCCTGGAAGTCTATTTCCTTCACCAGATTGTGAAAGTTCTCATTCATTATTTTTTCCAATAAGTTTTCAATTTCTTGCTCTTCCTCTTTTCCTTCTGGTACCCCTATGGTTCAGATGTTGGAATGTTTAAAGTTATCCCAAAGGTTCCTAAGTCTCTCCTCGTTTTTTTTTTTTAATTCTTTTTGTTCATTCTGTTCTGGTTGAAAGTTTATTTCTTCCTTTTGTTCCAAATCATTGATCTAAGTCCTGGTTTCCTTCCCTTCACTGTTGGTTTCCTGCATATCTTTCTTTATTTCACTTTACATAGACTTCACTTCTTCCTTTGTTTTATGGCCATACTCAATAATTTCTGTGAGCATCCTGATTACCAGTATTCTGAATTTTGCATCTGATAAGTTGGCTATCTCCTTATTGTTTAGTTCTTTTCCTGGAGTTTTGATTTGTTCTTTCATTTAGGCCATATTTCTTTGCCTCAGCACACCTGTTACATTGTAAGGGGTGGAGCCTTAGGTTTCTTCCAGGGTGGGGCAACCCACTTCGCAGCATTGTAGTTCTGTATGTGGGGGAGGGGTCAGAGAGGGAACAGTGCCTCTTATCCCCCTTACAGTCACTTCCCTTGCTTCTTACCAGTGAATTGTGCCCTTTCACATGCTACTCTGGTGCTGATTCCCAGATGGGTGGGTTTGTGTACATTCTAGGATCCCATGGACCCCTCCAATGGACTCTTCTGTGAGATTGGCAGTTTCTCCCACTGCCACAACCCCCACAGGTTTTTACAGCCAGAGGTTTTGAGGCTTAATTTTCTTGTGCTGGAACCCTGAGTTGCGTGACCTGTCTCACTACCCATTTGTTCCTCCTGGCTTATCTACATATGAATGTGGGCTTGCCCCATCCACCAGCCACTGTTTTGCCACAGAAAAATAACATTTCAATGTAGTATTTTTAAAAATCAAAATTAATGGAAAAATTAATGATAAACTAAATATCAACATTTTAAGTAATGGCAGGATCATTATTACTGGTTTTTCCTTTGCTTCAGTCTCCATTATGACTGTGCACTATTCCTGAACTTAACCTGGTGCAGAGTCTAGATCAAATGATCATTTTACAGAAAACATAGGGATAGAAAAAATGTTGAATGGATTCAGTATGTGAGAAACCACAGGACAATGATGAGCTTCTTCAGTAAATAAGAAAAACCCTTGGAGTGCCAGAGTGGTAAGTCGACAGATGTGTTCACTTTATGATGCTTTAGCAAGCCACATGCTTTTCAACTGTTCTAGTGTAATAAAAATGTTTTCTAAAAGATGGAAGAAAAAGCACCTAAATTTAAACAATTAATTAGTTCAGGTGATTAGGTTTTGGCTGTTTATATAATTTTATTCTTAATGTTTTATAATGTTTGGTAATTCTTTTATAATTTATAACTTTATAACAATGTGTTATATAATTTATACAACTATAATTACTATTAAATGTCTAGTTATATTGTTATATAATTTATAATTTATACAATATAACTTAATGAATCATAAATGTAAGCAAAAGTTTTAGAAATACCTCTCTGGCCCATAATTATTAGAGATGCATACTGATGTATGTAGGGGTGAATTGAATAAACAATAGGATCTGTTTTTAAATATTTTAGCAATTAAGTCCAGAAAATTTGCCCTAAAAATTACCAAAAAAACCCAGCCTGGGCCAGTGTAGCTCAGTTGGTTGGGCGTTGTCCCACAAATTGAAAGGTTGCCAGTTTGATTCCCCGTTAGGGCACATGCCTGGCTTGCAGATTGAATTCCCAGTAAGAGCACGTACAGTCAGAGCACATATGAGAGACAACCAATTGATGTTTCTCTCTCTCATAGTGTTTCTCTCCATCTCTCTGCCCCGCCTTCCTCTCTCTCTAGAAGCAATGAAAAAAATTTCCTCCAGTGAGGGGGAAAGAAAAAAGAAGGAAGGAAGGAAGGAAGGGGTTCTAATGAAGTAAATGTGGGGCAAATGGATAATTGTTGAGCCTGTGGAACATATTAGAGTTTCTTATACTCTCTACTTTTGTGTTTGCTTAAAATTTTTTTTTATCATAAAATTAAAAATAAGTAAAATAACCTTTCAGCCCCACCTGCTGTCATTTTCTACCTTATTACATTGTTTTATTTCTTTTAAACTATTATCTGATATTGTCTTGTTTATGGGTGTGTTGCAGGTCTCCTCCACGAGAAAAGGATGTACCTGAGTCTTGTTCACGTCTTTATACACAGTGAGGAAAAGAGTTAAAACAGTGGAATTTATCAGTATCTTACATCTAACATGATTTCTCAAACAGGTAATGTGTTTTAGTTGATGGATATTTTGTTTATTATGTAATTTAAAGAATTAAATCTCAGTATGGCCTCACTTTTTCTTTCAAAGGGATCCCAGTCCCTCACATAGGTGCCCCAGCTTCTTTTTTTTTTTGGATGATCAGTAAGATTTTGATGGATGCAGAATTGAATCCCCTCCAAGAGTTCTTCACAATTATCTCACAGCCCTGAAATCTGGTTATTTGCCATCTGTAAAGACTACAAGGCCCAGCACTTTCATTTGACCTACTGTTAAGTTCTGCTGTGATGCTATTAATTTCAAAGTACTCTGGGGTTTTATAGAACCCATCTTTCTTAAATTATTTCAGTTACCAGTTTTTAGTAAGGTTTCAATGTCAAAGTCAGCTTCCCCATCTTTGAAGAGGCTGTACATCTCTGAATAAGTTTCTGTTCCAAAATTTAGCTCCTTAAAAGTAAAAACAGTTGAAATTTTTAACATGATGTTTCTTGTATTTAAAAACAGAACAAATCTACCTGTCTTTGTTGTTTATTTTCTGTTCTTCATTGTGGGTTTGTAGACTTAAGGTATTAGTAGAATCACTTTAGAATAATCAAATAAATACATAAAATATTTATTTATGTTTGTTCTTCCTCTGAAGTCTGCCCTATGGCCATTTGAGATGACATTTTGCAGGGGTGTCCAGCCTTTTGGTGTCTCTGGGCCACACTGGAAGAAGAGTTGTCTTGGGCCACACATTAAATACACAAACACTAACGAAAATTGATGAGGGGAAAAACAGAGGTTTTAAGTAAATTTATGATTTTGTATTGGGCCTCATTCATAGACATCCTGGGCCACATGTGACCTGTGGACGGTAGGTTGAACACCTGTGCTAGAGCCTCAAGTACATTTGTGTAATTGAATTCATCTGGGTACCTATTAATTGAGTTGACCCTTCAGAGCAGGGGTGTCAAACTCACTTTCACCGGGGCCACATCAGCCTCGTGGTTGCCTTCAAAGGGCCGAATGTAATTTCAACTCCTTAACAGTTAAGGAGTAGTTACATTTATACAGCCCGAAAATTATTTAGGTCCTTTGAAGGCCAGGGTGAGGCTGATGTGGCCCCCGGTGAAAATGAGTGTGACACCCCTGCTTCAGGGTACATTCCAAGTGCTTCAGGATGGGACTGTTACAGGACAGGGGCTGGGCCTGGAGTGGGTCAGCCCCCAGCTGGCCTGTAGTGTGTGAGTTCTTGACTTCATGCAGGAAAGATCTCACAACCCGAGCCCAGGTGATTTTTAGAGCGCATTTGTTAAAGCTAGGGACAGTGTAATAAGGAAGGGGTTGGGATAGAAAAAGCAATAGAAGAGAGCCTAGGTGGGGCTGCTTTGTCTCACTGAGAAATAGGAGTCACAGAAAAAGAAGTGCACTCACTGGGAAGTGAGAAAAAGTAGGCCTTGGAGACAAGTTCAGGGGTGAGCCCCACCGGAGCCGCTGCCGCCCGATGCTTCCCTGCTTGCAAGTCGCACAGGTTCTCTTAGAGCTCAGGAGAAAGAGCGCAGAGACACAAGGTGTGGGTGTGTTCTGGCAAGAGTACATAGTGGGTCCTTTGTCTTCAGGCTTTTTTTCTTTTTTTAAGATGGTGGGAATCCTAGGGGAGTTCTCAGGGGAGGTCTTAACAGAATATGCATTACTTTTCCAGGTGTCTCCTTCAATATGCTGACTCATCAAAATGTGTATACGGAGGGGTCAGGGTTATTTTCTGCTTAGTTTCATTTTTTAAAGAATATTATTGGAGAGTGATCGGGACCAAGGCTATTCTGTCTTGGAACATTCTGGAATATGTAAATCATTTGTCCCTAAGTGTCCTTGGTTAGGGAAGATACAACCTTGTGATTGATTGGTTGGCTGTAAATTGCTCAAATTGTGTGATCTTGTTTAGCTTCTTACCGTGCTGCCTCAGGACCATCCGTGGCCTCTCAGTGCAGATGTGGGCTCTATCCCTTCGTTCCTCCCATCTCCCCTAGGTACTCACACTCCTTTTCAGATTCCTCAGGGACCAGAGTTCAGGAGTCCCCCTCCCAGGCTTGATCACACAGAATATACTTTTCCATACATTACAATGGGAAGTTACAGATGCTCCAAGGTACATTCCAGGGCCAGATTGTTTCAGACAAGAGTTATCATGAAGCCATTGGAATATGTGTGGACTCTGAGAGGGTCTGTTATGTGTTTGGAACAACTGAATTTATAGTACACTGTACAAAGTAGATTGCATAGCATAGTGCACTGTATAATGTAGTGCGCTGTATAGTGTAGTGTACTGTGCTGTATAGTGCAGTGAACTGTATAGCATAGTACACTGTACACTGTATAGTGCGGTGCGCTGTATAGCACAGTGCACTGTATTGTTAAGGGTGAGGAAGACAAATTTTTATTCAGTATCCATGCAACATGTACTCCCTGATCTCCAGCCATGGGCCAGACTTAGTTAGATAGGTTGAGATACATGGTCTTTACCTCATATCTTATAATCCAGCAAAGAAATGGTGCAGGAATAATTGACTACAATGCAAAGTGATCAGTACACTAAACAAGTCTTTCTTGTACTTCTTAGGATGAGTTTATGAATGAAAGTTTTAATCATGACATGTATTGTTTTGGGTTGTTTTTTTTCTGAGCGATTTCTTTAAGGTAGTATTGTGTGAAGTATTTTCCATATATTACCCCCTTTAAAACTTACAAGAACACTGATGTGTAGGTATATACCATCATTTTTCAGTTTTGAGAGGTGAGACAGGACTCACAGTCTGACCAGTAGCAAGGCTGGGATTTAGACTGTTTCTTATTCCCCAACCATGAAAATGTGAATTGGACTCTGCAAGTGTGGGATTGTAATCCGTTTAGATAGTGTTATGTTACAGGTTGGACACTAGAGGGCGAAAAGAGAGCAAACCAATGAGAGGAATTTGCCTCCAGGGTCTACCATTCTGAAAAGCTCTCACAAATTGACTTTCTCAAATTCATCTTTGAAGGTGAATCAATTATAAGCTCACTGTTGAGAAAGCAGGTCTGAACCTACTGCATATTCCAGTTACAGAGAAGGGCAAGGATCACCGAGGCTACATTTTTCATCCAAAGCTGAAGCCCACTGTTTATTCCCCCCGTAGCACAGAATGCCTATGGATTTTAATTAGATGTCTGTGTACAGTAACAAGACACATGTCTCGCTTGCTTCTGCTCTTCCCATAGCTGATTCCAAATCAGGAGTGTTGTGCAAACAGCTGCTCAACTAGAAACTGGTTGTGGTGAAAGTTGCTCAGCTTACCCTGTTGGGCTGCCCCAGACTTGAACTCACTGCACTTGTTCCTGCTCCCAGAGTAGCAAGGGCCCAGCCTGACTCCTGCTGCACTGGTAATGTCACAAGGGACTGACCCATCAGCAGGCCCATGGTTGTGAGGGGCGCTTCCTGTGGTGAAGTAATCAGGCTGTGGCCTACAGGATCACATTTCTGTTAGGGAGTGGGCACTCACCAGGGTCGAAGGTGGTGCTGGGAGTCAGAAGTCAGCATTCCCTAGTGTTCATGTCTTTCTTCCGTTAGAACCCAGAACTAACATTGCCGTTAGTTCTGGGTGCTTTGCCATGTTCTTTACCACTCACCAGGATAGACTGTGCAGCTGAATACTATTGGGAAAAGCGACTTCGCATTTTGGGGGAAGTAGTCAAAAATAATCAGTGACCAATGTGTCTTCAAAGAGTCCTTTCTCATGGGTTTCAGCCTGTGTGGCAGGGAGCAAGCAGAGCCCTTTTCAGCCCGGGCACACCCTGGAGTGATGCAATGGCAAAGGAAACGCAGGCAGGGACACACTTCTGGATCAGCTGAGCTCATATTCAGAGGGTCCTCCCCTGAAGACGCACAGCAGTGGGGATTGGGGTGGTTTGGCCCTTATTCTGTGTTTAGGGAAGGAGCAGCCAGCAACTTTTTTTTTTTTAGTAAGAAAGTTATGCAAACAAAATGTAAGATGGGTTTGGGGGCATTATGAGGGAGGTTAAAGGGGACAAGAAACTAGAAGGTCTTGGGAGAAGGGTGTAAGGACCTGGGGAGGAGGGAGCATGTAAGAAACATCCCAGAGCTAGAACCAACAGCTCTGAGTTGTCCACTGAATGTGGAAAATGGTGAAGAAAAAGGTATAAATATAAGACCCTCACATTCTTTGAGTGTCTGCCATGTGCAAGTCAGTAAGCATTTTAGATAGTAACTCACTGAATTCTCACAAATCATGAAGTAGGAATATCATCATCCACCTTGTAGGGGAGAGGAAATGGAGGCACAGAGAGGCTAAGTCACTCGCCAAAGGTCACTAGGATTTGAACCCTGGTGATCAAACCCCCAAACCTGCATTCTTCGCATATGCCATACAGTCTCTTTTCCAGTCTGGAGACACAGAGGACGGTGGCTCCCTGGCTGGGATGGGAAGTCAGGAGGTGCAGGGGTGTGTGTGTGTGTGTGTGTGTGTGTGTGTGTGTGTGTGTGTATGTGTGTATGTGTGTGTGTGAGGCAGGGTTGGAAGAGGGCATCTGTACATGTGTGTGGAGTTTGAATGTTCTGCCAGCACCTCCAGGGGAGATGGCCAACAAGTTTTGGGTCCCGATATGGAGAAAAAGCTGGTTTTAATTAAAAACAATGAAACATCTGTAAAAATACTGTTGGCTGAGTTTCCCAGTCAAGTTATTCAAGAAAGTCCTGCTCTGCTAATAAACAGGAAGCCCATGCTCCTGCTGAGGGGTTGGCCAGAGCTTTACAAAGATCAGGCTCTTCAGCAAGGTGCTCAGTGTCTCTGGCGGCAAAGGTCTGCAAGGTCCACAAAGGAGGAGCCTTGAAGGAGGAGCAGGGATGGATGCGTCTAAGGCCCCTCAGTTGTTCAGAGTGCCCTCCTCACTCTGACAGGTCAGTGCTTCTCACATTGCCCGCCCATTAGATCCTCCCAGGGAGGTTTAAAAACCACTGATTCCCCGGCCTCACTCAGAACTAATTGAATCAGACTGTCTCAGGGTAGACGCAGGCAGTTTTGAAGAGCTCTCTAGGAGATTCTAACGTGAGGCTGAGGTGAGCACAAGAGCACTAGAAGAGCAGAGGGCGACGACTAACATCTCCAAAGGACTTTTCAGCTCACAAAGCGCTTGCATGTACATGGCCTTAATAATGAGCATCTTATTATTACCTGCTGGTTGGACGGGGAAACCCTGAATCCTGAAGAGAAGTGACTTGCTCAAGGTCAAACAATTACTTATTGGAACAGCTAGAGCCCATATCTGCTGGGTTAATTTAGGGTTACTTCATAATGTCATATAGGGTAATGTTACAAATGGAAGGCCAAGTTCATCTGTATTCACGTAGAAAGGTGAGGGTATAGGTATTTTTCAAAGAAATTATGACCCACAGGATTGAATCTAAAAATAGAGCTGTAGCTTGTGTAAATGTAGTAGTGGAAGAGTCTGATGGTCACCAGGCCAGGTGCTGGTGAAGCCCAGAGGGCTGTGGCCAGGAGCAGGTAGGCGAGTAGAGGCAGAGTCGGGAGTGAAGCGTGGAGAGGCCTGGAGTGGGCCGGGCACTGCCCAGGGTTGGGCGGCTGCTGGGCCACCTACAGCTGGCAGTGGTGGAAATGGCAGATCTGAGTAATTCCTGGAGGCATTTACCAACAGGAATTCTTCTGGGTCTTCAAAGGGACGAGATACCTTACTAACCAGATAAGAATCAGCAGATAAGGATCATCACTGGTGTAGAGCTGTGTAATTTAAACATTGTCTTCTCCCACTTTCACAACGGGTGCCACACAACCCACCCCGGCAGCTCCCTCGGTAAAACGGGCATAGCACCTCATGGGGCACTCAGAGGAAAACCCAAAGAATGTTTCTAGCAAAATTTCTAGCACATGGTAGGTGCTGAATAAACATGCACACCTTTCGTGGGTTTTATTTTTAATGTGGATGGAGAGGTTCAGAGATGCTAGGTCCATCCGGCGGTGACAGGGTGGGTTCTGGAGGCACACCGCTGGGCTCAAGCCAGCTCCAGCCATCTGGACGGGTCAGCTACTTCCCCACATAATGTGTTTCTACTGGTGTATAACAGAGATGACACCCGAACCTTTCTCGTGCGACTATTGGGAAAACTAAATGAGATAATGCATGAAAAACTCTTAGCATAGTTCCTGGCACCTAAGCAGTATTCAATAATTATTAACAAAATCCATGAAGTGACTTACCCCAAATCTCTCCAACTGGCAACCAGAGAAGCCAACACTGAAATCTTGGCCAGTGCTTTCTGTGACACCAAAGGGGCTTCTGGTGATAATGGACATTAACCCCAGGAAAAGAAGCTACCACTTATGGAGGGCCAACTGCATTTCAGACACTGACATTAAGACAAAGCACCTTGCAGGGATACAATGAGACTGGGTAGGGCTACGAACTGTCCTAAGGTCACAGAACTAGGCAGTGGGGTCTGAGATGTGGGAGTTGCTGTGTGACATCTAGTCCCACAGCTTTGTTCTCAGAATCACCAGGTGGGCTTGTTAAAATTCAGATTCCAGGCCCTTCTCCCACAGCTTCTGATTCACTGGGCCCGAGCATTTGCATTTCTAACAGGTCCCCAGGTGATGTCTCCGCTGTGGGTCGGGGCGCATACCCGGGACCTTTGTCTGCACTGGGCTCTCTCCTGCTCCGTGACTCACTGTGATGAGAGGTGTGGTGCTCTAACATCTGCACAAACTCTGCCCGCCTCAGGCTGCCCTGGGGCACATTCAAGAAATGTGTCTCGGTTAAGCTCCCCAGGGCCTCATGACACGCTAACCACAGCCGTGTGGATGGGCAGACTTTTGTCAGGCGCGGTCTATGACTTCAGGGCCAGCACTCCCAGTCGAGTGTTTTATTATTTATTCACTTGACAGGAAACATACATTAGGTCCTGGGAGACACCATGCTACAGGCTTAAAGTAGTTGCCACTACACGACAGAATTCCTCTGCGCGCCCGGGAAGCCGTGGCACAGCCAAGCGAGGACGGCGTGGTTACCGCAAAGAAGAGCCCCCTGCAGACCTTCCCTGGGAAGCCATGCCCCACAGCCCAACCAAGTGGTAACACGCTGGGCGGTGACACGCTGGCTGGTGTCGGAGCTGCGGACACGCTGGGAGAAGGGGCGTCCTGAGCTAGAAGACGGTCTTAAAACCAGAGTGTACCAGACAGTTCATATACATTACAAATATATAAATTAAGAGGTTTACATGTATACAAATATCTTTGAAGGGGACTTCATTTCATTCTATGTCATGCCAGGTATTTGTCAGAACCTTGAAGACAGAGGCAGTTTGTAATGGAGCTGGTATTAAAAATAGAAGGCATTTATTTATACATGGGCCCTGCTCCTCTCATGCCCAGCATGGAATCCTCTGGTGTTGTCAGGGCCTCTGGGCAACCTCAGCACGCCCACAGGTAACCCATCTGCAGTCTGCATCTTCCTAGACAGCAGGGGACTCGCTCTGGGGCTCCGCTCCTGCGTCCCCATCTCAGCTTGGCGGCGCCTCCGAACCCAGGGGCTGCCGGAGGGAGTGACACTGCTGTCGGAGGAGTAGTCCGTGCACTTGCGAAAGACCTCAGGGCTGGTGCTCAAGTTGAGCCTGCCTTCCTCGGCCAGTGGAGATTTTCTGGAAACACCTTTGCGTTGAGCCAAGGGGCTGCTCCAAGGACTTGAGCACGGGGAGGCATTCGGGCTCAGAAAGAGATTCTGGTGGCCAGAAGGGCTGAACTTGCTGGCGACCGCATGCCGCCGGCCAGCCATAGGGGACGTGGGATTGCTCTCTGGGTCGGAGGAGCTGTTAGCAGAAGACTCATCACCCATGTACTGAAGCTCCTCAACTCTCTTGTTCAGGGACTTGCTCCAGGGGATGCTGGCAGTGTGCTCCTCATCCTGGTTCTTGTCCTTGGGAGGTTTCTTTTTGGGTGGCTTCATACCGATCAGGACAGCTTTCATGTTCTCCTTGCCCTGAGATTCCATGATCATGAACTCATGGGCTTTGATGGCCGCTTCCACCTCCTCAAATTCTACGATGGCACATTCTTGGGTCCCCACCTGGCTGTACCGGCTACTGATCCTCCGGATATCAGGGGGCAGCTCTCTCCCGGGTTTGAGGATCCGCACTGAGGAGATGATGCCAAAGGTCCCAAAGAGCTTGAGCAGGTGTTCCATCACCTTCTCCTGCACCCTCCCGTTCTTCTGGGGGCTGCCCAGGGCCCACAGCCTGGGGGATAGGTAGAGATCATAGACCAGGAGCATCTTGCTGGGGAGGTTCTCATTGGGGAAGAGTGGGACAGGGGTGGTCCTCCTCACTTTCCGGTGGTCCTCATTCAACTCGAGAGTCACTGAGTACTTCAAGGCATGTGCTGTGGTTCTCCAGTCCCGTGTAAGGTGTTTCACCTAAAGAACACAGAGCAAATCTGAAATGGTACCTCATGTCTCTGTCCACCTGTGTCCCCTGTAATCTCCCTCCCACCTTTCCTTACTCCAGAACACTGGTATCTAGAATCATACCTGATGTGGACAGGTACTCGAAAACCTAGTGAACGAGTGAGTGAGCAAACACACTTCATACAATGTCAAGGGAAGCAGCACAGTTTAAAGCTGTGCAGTCCCACTGAACTTTCCGTGGTGCCGCAGATACTCTATCCTGCATAAGTTTACAGCTCAAACTTGGAGGCTCCGGGCCAAGGCCCTATTCAGCTGCTCAGTGCCTCGATTTCCTCATCTGTGAAATGAAGATGTTAATATGCCTACCCCACCGAGCTAGCCTGAGGATTAATTGGATAAATACATATATACGTGCACATCTACATCCAGACACACACACACACACACACACACACACACACAACTTAAAATAGTGCCTGGTTCCCAGTGACTACTCAATAAATGTTAGATGCTGTCATTATTTCAAATGTTACATGCTGTCATTTTGAAAGGACTCAGAGATTTTAACATTCCAAGGCCTCTCCAAAGTTGTATTTCTGCATTTATGTATCGCTACACAGGAGGCTCCAAAAGGTGTTTCATGTTTCACTGCAATATCTCCTGGAAATACTGTGTCCTGTTTCAACTTGGAACTAAATCCAACTTGGGCCTCATGGAGCATGATGAAATAGATCCCTTCTCACTTAGTGGAAATTGTGTGTATCAAGGTTGCCGTATGTGAAAGCTGTATTTATATCATAAAGCAGTAATTTTCATGAGGCCCACCTCCACTGAAGGGACTGCCAGGGAGAATGAGTCATCCTGAAGAGGTGGGGGAGGTGGGTAGGGTGGGTGGCCTGATCCAACAATGGCGAAATCACCCCAAGATTACCCTGAGTCCTCCGAGGCCAGGCCTGGGCAGCTGCTCTGCAGAGGAACCCTGAGATGAAACCAGATGCTCCCCAGGACTCAAGAAGGGAGCACTCCCTCCCAGAGCAGCTCGGGGAGAACCTGGGCAGGGCCAACAGTTGTACAGGCCGCTCTAGGAGAGAGGACACTCTCCACTCTAGCCTGCAGCCTCAGGATGAAATGGCCCAAATCTAGACTTTGAGTGTGGGAACTGCCCACCCCACACTGCCCCCCACACGGGAGACTCAACGTGCTGATCACATGACACAGACTAAGGGCAGAGAGAAGTGGGTGCCGGGAAAGGGCTGGACTTCGGCTGAACTGACACAGTTCGGGATCCAGAAATGGTGAAGACTGCAGATCGGTGCCAGGCTGTGAGAGGCCGAGCAGAGGTTCTCCTCAGGGCAGAACATGGGGGCCTTCTCCAAGGCCGGTCAGGGAGGGAGCATTCAGGAGAGAGGGCGTATCCACTGCCTGAGCCTGAGCCTGAGCCTGAACCCGAAGC
This sequence comes from Anoura caudifer, assembly GCA_004027475.1. Lineage (NCBI taxonomy): Eukaryota > Metazoa > Chordata > Mammalia > Chiroptera > Phyllostomidae > Anoura > Anoura caudifer. Next base: position 178,090 of record PVKU01000877.1, read on the forward strand.
CTGAGCAAAGGGTGCCTGGGTGGGGCAGGGAGGTGGGGCTGAGGTGGGGACTCAGAGGGCTGCAGAGGCTGAGGGGAACACCCAGTCAAGAGAAAAGTGGGCTCTGACAAGGACCCAGAAGCCCTCCAGCAGCCCCCTGGAGCCAGGGGCCAGGCACACTGGGGGGTCTCAGTCTGAGCATGGAGGCCTGTGCCTGCCAGCTTCAGAAGGAGCGCACAGGCACCAGCTAAGAAGAGGAACCAGGGAGCTGTGGGCTTTGTTTTACTACAAGAAGTTTGTGAGATTTTCAGAAACTGTCACTTCCCTGTTTGCTACCTTTGTCATACAGGTTTCCTATTGGGATTACCAGGAAACCCTTTAAAAAGAAAGGGTCTCTGCTGTCATTTTGGAGGCACTGGGGAATCTGTGTCCACTCTGAAGCCGGCATGCAACAGAGAAGACCCCTCCTAAACAGACCCGTAAGTGACAACTTGAAAAGGAAAGAAAATCAGGTGATTCCTAGGGTCCCTGGGGAGGAAAGAGAAATATATAAGATGACTCCCCTAGCTGCAACATTTTGGGGTCTCCCACAGACCCTTTGCATGTGAGGGCTTGCTCACTGTCCTCTGCACATGTGCAATATTGTGATTTATAAGAAGAAATATATATATTTGGTCTTCGCCCCCATTCCTGGCACTGAGCTCCCAAAACCTTTGTAAAGTCCTTGGGGACAAGAGCACCAGGGGCATCTTCTGTTCTGATGAGGTGACTCTGGGTGGGCTCTGAAGTCTCCTGGAATGGCGCTGGTCACCAGAAAGACCAAGCCATGGTCAGTGGCTTGGACTTTCACCAGCCCCCACATCCTCCAGGGAGGGGAAAGAGGGTAGAAATGAAGTTAATAATTGATCATATCTATGTGAAGAAGCCTCCAAAAAATCCCAGTAGTAGGGGTCTTGGAAAGCTGGCAAGTTGGTGAACACAGCCACCTACCTGGCAGACGGTGCACCCCAACTCCACTGGGACAGAAGTTCCTGTGCTGGGAACCCTTCCCGTCCTTGATCTATGCACCTCTTCACCCGGCTTTCCACCTGCATCCTTTATTATGCCCTTTAATGAACTGGTAAATGTAAGCATTTCCCTGAGTTCTACGAGCTATTTTAGCAAATAACTGAATCCAATGGGAAGAGGTCACAAGAACCTCTGACTTGCAGCCAAGTCAGACAGAAGCTGTGGGTAACCTGGGACCTACTACTTGCGACTGTCATTGAAGTGGGGGCAGTCTCATGGGGCGGAGCCCTAACCCCCTGAGGTCTGATGCTGTCTCCAGGCAGATAGTGTCAGGGCTGAGTCAGACTACAAGGCACCCAGCTGGTGTCAGAAATGCCTGGTGAGGGAGTCCGCCCCTCACACCTGGTGGTAGCAGTGTGACTGAGGCAACAGTGTGATGTAAAGGAGACACACAGAGGAAGAGTGGGTTTTCCTTTGTAACATGAAATGCCCTCCCCACTCCAGTGCCTTGAAAACTCCTACTCATCATCCTCCAAGATTCAACTTGAATGTCATCACTTCTGGGAAGACCTCAGCTCTCCAGGCAGGGTTAGTTGCTCTAATCAACTCACCCGCAGCAGTACTTTGTTCTCTCTTTCGTGGTGCTGCTGATGGTCACACTGTAATTCTTCACTGATCTCTCTCCTTCAGTGGACTTGGGAAAGGCAGGGGGACACCCAATTCCTTTGCATTCCTGGGCTAACACAGTACTCAGCATAGAGGATGAATACGTTTGATGAATGAATAAAGGAAAGAGAGCAGCAGAAGAGGGCAGAGTACCCCCAGAGGTGAGGCTGGGAGGAGTCCTAGGGGAAAGCTCTCCCCTGTGCTCCCTGACAACGTGGCCATGACCCACTCATCACACACCTCATTATGCAACAGGCGCATCATGCTTTCCATTCTACAAACACACTTCCCCCAAGAGACACAGACTTCTTAGGCCAACTGGCCTGCAGGCTCTCCGAGAAGCAGGCAAACAGTCCCCCTGCCAGATGTGCACACAGTGGGGTCGCGAGGTCTGCTGCCCAGACAGCAGCCACAGGTGGACATCCCACACCCCACCTCTGACAAGGATGCCGGCATTGCACAGCCAAGGCTGCCAAAGTCCTGGGGGAGGCCCATCTCCCGGAGTTCTGAGCGCTCCTTCCTCCTTTTATTTACTCAACTTGACAAACAAAACACTTGCATTTCATGTAACTCTAGGCCTAGTAGGCTTCTCACAAGACTACTGAGATATGTCTCAACACCCAGGACCTTCTACAAGTGTGGGACAATATTTCTAGTAACAATTCTAAATCCCTTCTCCTGATCATTTTTCTCTTTTCACCCCTTAGAGGAAGTAAAAAAATCACTAGTTATTTGGTTTCAAAAGGGTAAAAAATATTTAGACCTATAACCCAAAACACCCTAGAAATCCTGGAGGCAGCTCTGACAAGGAAGCCTCACCTTTTTGAAGGAGGTAAGTAGTTTGACGCTCACATATCCCAGCTTGTTCCTCCTCACGTGCTTCAGCAGGAAGGCATCCTTCTCCAGATTTTCATCAGAAAAGTAGAATTCGATCTGATCCACCAGCTTCTTGATTAACTCCTCATCTGGGGGCTTCCACTCCTGCTCCAGGTCCTCACGCTCATTCTCGCCCCCACTTGTCGTGGCGCCGCTGAGACCAGAAGGACACACTGGGTGTTACGAGCTGAACTGTTAACCCCCACCCCGAACTCTCACGTTCAAGTCCCAGAAAGCGAGCTTATTTGGAAAGGGTGCTATAGATGCCATTAGTTGAAGATGGGGCTGCACTCGAGTAGCAAGGTCCTTGATCTAATACAGCCGGTGTCTTGAAAAGGGGATCTGGATGCATGCGCACAGGGAGAATGCCTTGTGAAGGTGAAGGTGAGGGATGTAGAAGGCGGGGAATATCAGAGACTGCCAGCAAACCGCCAGAAATGAGGAGAGAGGCCACAGCAGATCCTTCCAATGCACCTCGAGAGGGAGCAGGCCCCTTGACATCTGGACTGTGGACATCTGGCCTCCAGAACTGTGAGGCCATCAATTTTTGCTGCTCTGGGACCTCTGGTTTGTGGTGCTTGTTTACAGCAGCCCGCGGTAACTGCACTGAGTCACACCTGAATTGGACTCCCCAGAGGTGCTGGTCACATGGCCCCACGGGAATAGATTTTGCTTCCAAAGAGCTAAGAAAGCACACTTTTGTTTTTAAAAAGGAGGATCATTAAAACACCCTCGACTAACCTTTATGTGCTGCTCTGCCGTCCCATGGCTTTCACAAACACTTTCTATTCTTGCCTCACCATTTCGACCCCACAAGTCCCAATTTCTCCAGGACCATTTAGTGGAACAGCTAAGAGTTCCATTTCTAGAGTTGGACTGCCTGAGTTTGAAGCCTGACACCACCATTTATTAACTGCGTCCACTACGGCCAGGAGCCCCACGGCCACACCGAAGTCCACTGTCCCTGAATCGGGAGTCCTGATCATCACTCTCCTGACAGGCTTGTTGTGCAGATTAAATTAATTAAGACTTGCAATATCCAGAAGAGTTCCTGGCGTACCCTTAGAGCTCAGTGACAGACACGCTCATTTGCACATTCAAAAGAGGCAGATCTAGGATTCAAGCTCAAACTTTGTGTCTCCAAAGCCAGCACACATGCTACCTTCCAGGTTTTGTTGAGTGGGACCCTGTCACGGAATCCGGAAAATAATCCCGTTCGCTGGGCCTTCTAAATGAAACAAACCCACACCCAGCTCTGCCTGGATGGACTTACCCTTCCCGAGAATACTGGGACATGAGAACAAGCCAAAGAGATCCTAGGGAATGTTTCTTTAGGAAGGCCAACCTTTCACAAAGAGATTGTTAAAAACTTCAAAGCCATACATAATTAGGGAACCTGTGATTATCTACATCACAGTGAACACCACTATTAGAAGCTATCAAAGGTGATTCTCTTTTGTATATGTATTGCCAAATTAAATTATGTATTACAAATTATACAATGAAAAGAATCAGTTAAAAATTACTTCCAGAAAAAATTAACTGCTTTCCTCTATGGTAGCTTGATGTCTAATGACAAGAGCAGCAGACCCAGAGCTTGCAGGGACACGTCCTGAGCAGACAGTGCTCCTCCCGGCACAGACGCACACACCTCTGCGACCCACAGCAGCAGCACGCTCTGCTCTGCGGGGAGGACTTGCCTGGCTCCTAAAAGGGCTCAGAAAGTGGACAGCCAAAAGGTGAAGCAACTCAAGAGTCCACTGATGCATAAATGGATTAATAAGATGTGGTATGTATATACAGTGAAATATATTTCAGCCTCAAAAAGAACATTCTGACACCTGTTACAACACGGATGAACCTTGAGGACATTATGCTAAGTGAAACAGGCCCGTTACAAATACTGTATATCACTTATATGAGATCCCCAGAATAATCAAATTCATAGAGACAGAACGTAGAGTGGTGGTGAACAGGGGGAAGGGGATGGGTTGGTGGGAGTTACTGTTTAATGGACACAGTTTCTGGTGGAAAAGAAAAAAGTTCTGGAGATAGAAGGTGGTGATGGTTGCACAATGTGAATGCATTTAATGCCACTTAAAAAGGGTTAAATGATAAATTTCATTATGTGTATTTTATCTTATTCATTTCATTTCACTTTATTTTATTGTTGTTCAAGTACAGTTTTCTGCCTTTTACTCCTATCAGAGCCCACCCCCCGTAACCCTCCCCACCTCCCTCCTGTTTCCACCCCTCCCCTCCCCCAGTTTTTGTCCATGTGTCCTTTATACTTGTTCCTGCAAACCCTTCCCCTTTTCCCCTGAAATTCCCTCCCCTCTCCCCTCTAGTCACTGTCAGCCTGTTCTCTATTTCAGTGTCTTTGGTTATACTTTGCTTGTTTGTTTGTTTTATTGTTTAGGTTCCTGTTAAAGGTGAGATCACATGGTATTTGTCTTTCATTGCCTGGCTTATTTCGCTTAGTATAATGCTCTCCAGTTCCATCCATGCTGTTGCAAAGGGTAGGAGCTCCTTCTTTCTTTCTACTGCATAGAATTCCATTGTGTAAATGTACCACAGTTTTTTGATCCATTCATTTACTGATGGGCACCTAGGCTGCTTCCAGCACTTGGCTTTGTGAATTGTGCTGCTATAAACATAGGGGTGCATAGGTTCTTTTGGATTGGTGTTTCAGGGTTCTTAGGATATAATCCTAGCAATGGAATTGCAGGTCAAAAGGCAGATCCATTTTTAGTTTTCTTAGAAAATTCCATACTGCTTTCCATAGTGGCTGCACCAGTCTGCAATCCCACCCACAGTGAACTAGGGTCCCCTTTTCTCCACAACCTCTCCAACACTTGTTGTTTGTTGCTTTGTTTATGATGGCCATTCTGACAGGTGAGAAGTGGTATCTCATTGTGGTTTTAATTTGCATCTCTCTGATAGCTAGCGATACTGAGCATCTTTTCATGTGTCTCTGGATCCTCTGTATGTCCTCCTTGAAGAAGTGTCTGTTCAAGTCCTTTGCCAATTTTTTAATTGGGTTTCTTGTCTTCTTAGAGTGGAGTCATGTAAATGCTTTATATATTTTGGAGATTAAACCCTTGTCTGAGGTATCATTGGCAAATATGTTTTCCCATATGGTCAGTTCTCTTCTTATTTTAATACTGTTTTCTTTAGCCGTGCAGAAGCGTTTTATTTTGATGAGATCTCATTTGTTTATTCTTTCCTTTATGTCCCTTGCTTTAGGGGACATATCAGTAAAAATGTTGCTGAGTGAAATATTTGAGATTTTCCTGCCTATGCTCTCCTCTAGGACTTTAATGGTGTCATGGCTTATATTTAAATCTTTTATCTACCTTGAGTTTATTTTTGTGTATGGTGTAAGTTGGTGCTCGAGTTTCATTATTTTGCATGTAGCTGTCCAGTTCTCCCAACATCATTTATTGAAGAGGCTATTTTTCCTCCAGGTTATGTTGCTGTCCCCTTTGTTGAATATTAATTGACTGTAGAGACTTGGGTTTATTTCTGAGCTCTCTGTTCTATTCCACTGGTCCATGTGCCTGTTTTTGTGCCAATACCAGGCTGTTTTGATTACAGAGGCCTTGTAATACAGTTTGGTGTCAGGTATTATGATCTCTCCTACTTTGCTCTTCTTTCTCAAAATTGCAGCAGCTATTTAGGGCCGTTTATGGTTCCATACAAATTTTTGAAGTGTTTGTTCTATGTCTGTGAAATATGCCATTGGTACTTTAATAGGTATTACATTGAATCTGTAAATTGCTTTGGGTACTGTGGACATTTTGATGATGTTAATTCTTCCGATCCTGAACACGGTATATGTTTCCATTTGTTTGTGTCTTCCTTGATTTCTCTCTTCAGTGTTGTGTAGTTTTCTGCATACATGTCTTTTACCTACTTGGTAAGGTTTATTCCTAGGGATTTTATTTTTCTTTTTGCTATATCAAATGGGATTTTTTTCTTGATTTCTGCTTCTGCTGTTTCATCGTTGGTATACAAAAATGCCTTTGATTTCTGGATATTGACTTTGTATCCAGCTGTTTTGCCAAATTCATTTATTAGGTCAAGCAGTTTTTTGGCAGAGTCTATAGGATTTTCTATGTACACTATCATGTGATCTGCAAACAATGACAGTTTTGTTTACAATTAATTTTTTTTTAAAAGGGAGGCCTTCAACACAAAGAAGCATGAGTGTTTACATGAACATTATTATTTCCTTTACAAAGAAGCAAACAGTTAACATTTCCCTTGGGTCAGGATTAAGTTCTTAAATAACCAAGCAATGAAAAAAGGGGGGTGGGACCGAAAGCAAAAGAACTGTAACCCTTTACTGTGATAGTTGAAAGCTATCCTCCGACTCTAAGTTTTCACTGGCTCTCACAATGAAAGCAACCATGGAAGAGTCAAAATGATAAAACAAATGGAATCTTCTGTCAGGAGAAGAAAAACTAAATCCATTTCATGATTTTTCAAATTCAGAAATTAGAATTAGCATAAAAATAGGCACTGGTTCATTCTAAAAATGAAGAGTTTAGTTATTTGCCTGTAGAAAGTCTGGAAGTGGTTCTCTAAGGTACCTTCCTAAGGTCCCAAGACAAATGTGTATGAAGGAAAAAAAAACTGCCTGGGAGACTAACCTTAAAAATATTCTTTAAAAAAATGCCTTTTAAAAATGGAATGATAAACAAGGAAACATATTAAGGCAACCCCTAGGTTTAATAGGTCAAATGCAACTGAAACACTAGATAAGCTGACTGTTCTAGAAGTCTGTAAGGGGTGGCTGCGACAGACATCAGTCCGACTCACCCAACATCTAACAGCAGAATCTCCCCACTTGCTCTCCTTTACAATGCAGGGGGTCCAACCTTTTGGCATCTCTGGGCCACACTAGCAGAAGAAGAGTTGTCTTGGGCCACACATTAAATATACAAACACTAACAAAAACAAAAAAATCTCATAATGTTTTAAGTAAAGTTATGATTTTGTGTTGGGCTGCACATTCATAGCCGTCCTTGGCTGCATGTGGCCTGCGGGCCATGGGTGGGACACCCAGAGCTTATAAAAAAAACAAATATACACTTCCCTAGCTTCTCTTACAGGTAGTAGCCATTTGTCATGTTATGGCCAATGACACAGAAGTGCACATTTTTTGGCTCTGCCCCTTCTGCTTTTATCTGTTTGAGGCATGGATGTGGTGATTGGAGTTTAGCACCCATTTTACTGCCATAAGGAATAGACCAAAAGAGTTGGCTTCGTCTGACTTATTGATGTTACTGAGTTGCTGAACCAATTCCTATAACTACCTACCTGAATATTTCTAATTACATGAGAAAGATAATATCCTATTTGTTTATTCACTTGTTCGTTGGGTTTTCTATTGCTTATAGCCGAATTTTAGGATAGTAACACTGCAATGAGAAAGGAGGTCTTTCAAAAGTGCTGAAGAAAAATGTTAGTGGGACAATCAGTGGAATGAAAAAGGAGACGCAAGATGGACAGACCAAATTTTCACTTTATTAGAGAAAATGTATATTCCAAGTAGTAGTTAAAACAGATAGGCTAATTATACAAAATAAAATAACTACAAATGCACAGGAAATTCTAAGTGCCACTGACAAGGGATTAGGTGAGATGTGTGATGATGACCAACAAAGAATTCTGGGCAACTCAGGGGTATTAGCAAACGGTCTAAGTTACTCTAAGTGGCTAGTATACCAGAGGTGACCAGACCATTGAGGGGACCTACAAACCAGTAATCCTACCCCAAACTAGAGCAGCTGATGCTCTTATAAAAACTGTACTGGTAAATAAAACATAATGGAAGAAAGGCAATTTAGGTTTTCAATTTCTCCAGTGGCCATTCTAGAGCCTCCTGTCCTTTCCCAGGTCTCCCATGGGAAGACCTTACTCCCTGCAGATCTTTTGGGGGATTGATTGAGAAAATAGAGTTCATCCAATCAGACTTGCCCAGACCTCCCTTGAGCCTTGCTTTCCCACCCCCAAGCCTGTTCCGAGTCTGGACATCCACCAAAAACCCTGTCTGCCAGGTACAGGTGGCCTTTCTCCACCCTGGTCCTCTTGCTCTGTGGCAGGATGGTGGACCACTGAGCACCTTCTTGCTACTCTTCCCCTTGAGCTTAAATGACTTGTTCTTTTCTAGTTCTTCTCATCCCTTTAATTGCTCCCTTAGTCTCCTCTTTCTTCTTCTATTCCTGAATGTATGTATTCCCCAGAGATCTCTCCTTGACTCTTTATCCCTTGGCAGCCTCTACACTTCAGCCCCTGGTTGCTCATCCAATTCAACTCGGCCTTTCCCCTCATGCCTCTGTCCTCCTCCCACTCCTGAGCCCCAGTCCTCAATTCCTACCTATGTGCCTACCAGTTCCACTTATATAGCCCGATACTGCTTCCAATGCGGTAAGTCCACGATCAAACTATCACTTTCTGCAGAACTCAACCTCAGGTAGGACTGAAGCCTGGATCTATCATGAGACATTCTGTCTGGGAAGCTCACCTTCCTTTCACAGTCTCAGGGTATACAATCCATACTGTGTTCGGGGGCAAATGAGTTACTTGCACCCAGGGAGAGGATGGGCAGGTAGGCAGGATTCTGAATAGGTGGGCAGTCCTGGGGAGGTGTATAATACACCTGTGCTGGTGCAGAGGTGCGCTTCCTGCAAACAGGAGCCCTCCCTCTGCATGGGTGCTCTCAGCAGCAACTGTGTTTCTCCAGAGGGGCATCTTGGAAGAACAGGATGGCCTATTTTATATCCGGAAGCACACTGCACTGTTTCCTGGTTCATGCAACAACCTTTAAGCAAAAAAGTCCCTGGCACTGGCTGGTGTGGCTCAGTTGGCTGGAGCATCACCCCACACATGGAAAGGTCATGGGTTCGATTCCCGGTCGAGAAGTGTGCCTAGACTTCGAGTTCTGTCCCTGGTTGGGTGGGTACTGGAGGCAACTGATAGATGTTTCTCTTGCATCAGTGTTTCTTTTCCCCTCTCTCTCTCCTTCTCTCCCTTCCTCTTTCTCTAGAATCAGTAAATATGTCTTCAGGTGAGGATTAAAAAGTAAAAAAAAAAAAATTAAAAAGAACCTATATCCTTTATGAATATTAAAAACATATCCTTCAAATATGAACATTGGCAGCTCTTTGTCAATTACAACAGCCTTGTAAAAACCATATATTGTCCCTCCCAAAAAGTCCCACCAACTACTTTGCTTCTTCACTCTAATTTGCATTTAGGCTCAAAACCCAAGATGTATCTTCTGCCCCCACATCAGTTGAGTCAGTTGTCAAGTGTCGGTTTTGTTCTGCAGCATCTCCCACCTGTTCTCTTTTCCATTCCAACTGTCCTTGAAGAATATTAATAGCTTATCAAAAATAAATCTTAAAAATCAGAAAAATACATATGTATAGTGAAAATGAAAATAAAATAGTAGAGAATTTATATAAGCAACAATTTCCTGCTCCACTTCTTCTCCCTAGAGGCAATCTCTCTCAATAAAATCATTTAGTTCTCATGACAGTTCCCTTATAAGTCAATAAAATTGCTCAGAGCTCTATTTCTCACTTGTCAATTACAGACATTCACATCCTATTATATAAGACGAGGATTTGGGGTTGCTCATCTCCCAAAGCCTCTTCTTCCAATTTTAAAAATTTTATATTATTTTTATTTTTTCTAGTTGTTTTTAAATTATGCACCTAAAATTCTGCTTCTTACTCTATCAACCTTAAATAATATTTCTCAATTCCTCACTACATGATGTGCATATTACCCTACCTTTCCCTTCACCTCTCCATCCATTTCCAGCCATCCAAATTCTATCTGATGTACCTTTATTTCATCTTGTCGTGGTTCATACTACTTACATTCTATTCTGTAACTGCTTTTCCATGTTTTGTCTATAGATGGATAAAGGTAAAAGTCAATCAGTTATACATCTCTTGTGCCTATGTAAGCATGGCTCACTGCAGGGCAAGGTGTTTGCTGAGGTCACTTCTGTTTTTGGAAGTCCTGGTGGCTGGCCCGTCACCGTGGTTGACCCTCTACCTCTCTCTTCTCTCATGCCGTCTGTCTGTACCTGCGTCTTTGATTTCCATGGTAAGAGATCTCTTTGTCTTTATCTTCCAGCCTTTCCTAGTGAGTGTTTTAATTTCAGTAATTATTTACTTATTCTCCAAGAACTCTTCTACATCTTCAGATTTTTCCTTTTTCAGAGCATCCCATTCTTGTTTTTGGGTGCGATATTTTAAATTCCCTCTCAGGGTACTACCTGGAGTATACATTTTTAGTCTTTTTTTTTTTCTTTCCAAAAATGTCACCTCTGTATCCTCTGGAGTCGGTTTTTCTATTTAACTTTCATGTCATTGATTTTCTTCATGTGACTGGTAAACCAGTCATCTTTTTCTTTATAAACATTTTTAAAATAAACTTATTTTGGAATAGTTTTAGATTTATAGAAAAATTGTGAAAATAGTAGAGTTCCCATATACCCCACAGCAGGCGGCTTCTATTAATAGCCTACATTACTAATGTACATTTAATGAATATTGATACATTATCATTAGCTAAGGTTCATACTTTATTCAGATTGCCTTGGTTTTGACCTAATGTCCTTTTTCTGCGGCAGGATCCTATCTGGGACACCATGTTACATTTCGTCGCCATGTCTCCCCAGGCGCCTCTGGGCTGTGACAGTTTCTCAGACTCTCCTTGTTTGTGATGACCTTGACAGTGTTGAAGAGGGCTGTTCAGGTAAGTTGTGGAGTGTCCCTCTTTGTGACTTGTCTGGTATTTCTCTCGTGATTAGACTGGGAGTGTGCATTTGGGGAGGACCGCAGCAGTAATTTCCATTCTGAGCACCTCATATCAAAGGTTTGTATTGTCAGTGTGACTGCTCACTGTGGAGGTTGACCCTCATTACCTGGCTGAGGTAGTTTGTCTCCACTGCAAAGTGACTCCTTTTTCCCCTTCCCATACTATGCACTGTGGAAGATAGTCACTGAACACAGCCCACACTTGAGGAGTGGGGAGTTAGGCTACACAGCTTTCATTTGGAAGAAAGAAGGTCTGGCTTGGTTTTTCTTGGTGGGTTATGTGGATTCCCCCTACAGATGTACACTCTTTAAAAAAAAATTACTTATTTATTTTTAGAGAGGGGGAAGGGAGGGAGAAAGAGATGGAGTGAAATATCAATGTGTGGTTGCCTCTCTCCCACCCTCTACTGGGGACTTGGGCCACAACCCAGACATGTGCCCTGACTGGGAATCGAACCAGTGACCCTTTGGTTTGCAGGCCGGCACTCAATCACTGAGCCACATCAGCCAGGGTGAGCTGTATACTCTTACTGGTTTTCTTCTTAGGTGGCTGTATATGCATGGGTAGGGCATGCCAACTTTACTTTAGGGGGAACAGGCAGGGAATCATTACTTAAGGGCTTTCTAGGGAGAAAGCTTTACACTGCAGGTACTGGCTTTTTACTTCAGCAGCCCTAGATCGCCAGTTAGTTCATTTGATTTCCTTTAGGAAATAATCTTGTTTCTTTTTTTCCCCCTTGGAAATAAATAGTAAGCTGTCCTCTACTTTTCAGCGTCAAGCAGAGGGACTGGACAATTGTTCTATAGGAAGAATTTAAATTACCTCTCAGATATTAGCATCCTTCACATATTTCCCAACCACAGCCTTTCCAGGGTTCTGTCTTCCCACCTCCGGCCACCTGCGCTGGCCCCCTTTCCCACTCCAGCTGTATTTTGGGTTAAGCTTCTTCCACTCTGTGACTTACCACATGTTTAGAAGAACAGCTATGTCACTGGTCTAATGATTATGTAAAAACAACAATAATGTTTTCTACTTTACATTAAATAAAACCCAAAGTCCTTAGCTTTTTATTGAGATTCATTTAGAATCAGGCTGTAACCAGCTTCCAAACTTATTTCTATATATTTCTTTTCAGATCCTTTGCTCCAAGCAAATAAAAGACTTACAGTTCCTTGTGAGGGTCACAGGTTTCTGGACTCTGTGCCTTTCAGCACACTATTCCCACCTCTTGGCTACACCTCAACATCCGTCTCGAATGCAATTCTCCCAGGAAGGAAATCATTTCAACTTTCAACTAACATGTGTCTGTACTTGTGTCAGAACTACTCATGTGCATATCTCTTGATGCCCTGAACCCTAAGTTCCTGGAGAGTAGGATTCATATTGGTTTCTCTCACTCTAGCGTCAACCCAGAGCCTTGAACACAGTAGGAATTTTAAAGGGTACCACCAATGTAAAGTGAATCACTTCTGTGAGAGCAAAGCACGCCTATCAGGGTTACTGGTGAATCTTGTTAGTAGCCTTTCAAGAGGACTTCGAAAAAGTTTTATGTTTACATTAGTGTTTAATTTTAAATAAAGCATTGCACTTGGAAGTGGTGATACATTTTTTTGTTGCAACTGTAAACCTGCTAGAAATGGAAACAGGGTGGAAATAAAGGGGTCACATTTCAAAATAGATGATAACGCCACAAGCCAGTATTGAATTTTTTATTATATTTGTAAATAATTTGGAGAAACAAGTGCAGCATGAAATCTCTAAGGCTTTTATCATAAAATCTCAAGCTAATTTGGATATGTTAATTGAGTGATTAATCAAATGACACCTTACAGAAGGAAACTATCCAAACTAAAATGGTGGAGTAATGAGCTCCCTCACTGGCTTTGCACACAGGACAGACTTCCTGGACTCATCTATCCTTGCAGATGGTCTAATATGGCACTTTGGCCACCAAGACCAGGAAAATGCTGGACAGCAACAAGGGTATTGAGAAAATACCATTTATGAAAAACACTAGGGTTCAGTCCCATCTGTGCGAAGTTTCTTTTGCTTTGCCTCCAGAAAAAGATAATGAATCTGAAAAGGTCCAAAAAGGCAACCAAATTGATGATGCAATATAAAAACTTGAGGACAGCCCTGGCCAGGTGGCTCAGTTGGTTGGAACATCATCTCGTACACAAAAAGGTTGCAGGTTCCATTCCCAGTCAGGGCGGGTATGGGAGGCAACTGATCGGTGTTTCTCTCTCGAATGTATTCTCTCTCTCTCTCTCTCTCTCTCTCTCTGTTCCCCTCTCCTTCTGTTCCCCTCCCCCCACCTCTCTCTCTAAAATAAAAGAAAACATATCCTCAGGTGAGGATAAAAAAAACATGAGGGCAGAATCAAAAGATAAAGGTTCTTCATGGAAACACTGAAAATATACAAGTATGTTTCCAACTTTGGAAAAGGCATCTTGGGAACAACTTTACTTTGGATGCCACTAGCAGAGGCCACATCCTGTGTTCATGTGGCCACACATTCTTATATATTTATTAGAGATCATGACCTGTCTTCTGACATGATGTTCTGATATGTTTCTCAGTGCCTGGGAAAGGGGCACAACTAGTGAATGACTCCGCAAACTAAATAATGCTTTGTGACATGGAGCAGAGATGAGGTATACAAAGTACTTAGCTCCAGGTCTGGCACACGCTGGCATTGATAAATAGAGGCTTTCATTATCACCATCCAAAACAGGTAAATGACAGCTGGAGCAATGTCCCTAAACACCATGGAGAGAAGGCAACCCAGCTGCTTCTTTTGCTAAATGAAAAGCAGTTGTGCTCAGTGGTCTATTATTTATACTAATATTCAGTATTATGATTTTAAGTCATTTTATACATTGGAAGACAAAGCAAACAAGTAGATTAATGTTATTAGAAATCAAGATTTTCAGTATAAAAAATAAAAGAAGTAAAGCAAAACTCGTAATATTAAATTTGAATTAGCAATATAAATTTTTAAAAAATATCTTTCCTAGTTTTGTCCATTGAAAGGACCTAAAAGCAATAATGCCCCAGTAGAAATCAGCACTCTTAATACAAGTCTTGGTATCTAAATACCTTTCCACCAGTAGTTGAAAAACCAGGGATTCCTGTGGAAATAGCTGGGTCCCATGACTGAAATAGGAAACATACAAATTAAGCCTAGAATATCTTGTATCAGAAAACAAGGAAGTACTCAAAGAAAGGGGAAATAATTAACTATTTCTGCTTGCCTCTTGGTGGGGAATTCTTGTTCAATCCCAGGTGATGAAACAAAACTCTCTTTTACAGCAGAATGCTAGCTAATAAATGTACTACAGTTGATAAAATTAGGAAATCACCAATTTGTAATGCCCAATAAACTGACTAAGGATCATCAATGAATGCTAAAACCATTAGGGGAAAACCTTTGGTGGAAGAATATCCACAAGAAGGCCACCTATTACTTGTTCATTGCAACGGAGAGACCACTTTAACCAAGAGGTTAAATTTAGCATCACTAATGGTGGATGCTGTCTAAGGTGATGCAATGAAAATTCCATAGCATTGCTTATGAAGCGTTCTTGCCAAAATGTTTAATCTGAATCTAATCAAGCCTTTAGCCCTAACTTCCAGTTTACAGGAAACACATGGCACAAAGGAGAAAGGTAAACTAGATGATGAGAACATAACCAGAACAATTCAAACTGTGAAACATTCAATAAGACATCTGGCCTCTTAGTTCCAAAACAGAAAAGCATTAAAAAAGAAAAAAATGGTAATGTTCTAAATTAAAATATTCTCAAGAGACATTACAGGCAAATGCCTCAAACTGGATTGGATTCTGGTTAAGGGGAAAAATAAACACTATAAAAGACAATACGGATCAATTGGGGGAATCCTAAATACGGAACTTGACTATTAGAGTATTTTAGGGACTATATTATGAAATCATTCATTTTCTGAGTTGCAATAATAGTATTATGGTTTTATAAGAGAATGGCATTGTTAAGAGCTATAAAATAAAGTATGTAGGGTGTAGGTCTTATGTACCAGATATTTTCAAATGCTTCAGGAAAAACCATATACACCGTGTATCCATCAAATAAATATGGCAAAATATTTACAACTGTCCTATTCGTTCACATTTATGTTTGAAATTTTTGTGTTAAAATAAAATAGTGATCAAGCTGTGAGGAGAAGGCCAATGAATACTTGGAGGTTACAAAGATTTTTCCTTACTTCCACTTTTCCCTTGCCCCTGGGGATAAGCCAGGTACTGGGCCCAGTACAGTAGATATGGAGAGGCCTCAGGCAAGATCACAGCCTTCAAGGATCTCACTGTCTAGTGGAGGAGAAATACAAACATTTCAGCTCCACAGAGTGAGTGTGATGACAGAGGCATGCATTCATTCAGCAAATATTTAGGAAGCACTCCATACGTGCCAGGTGCTGAGCATACAATGAGAACAGGGCAAGCAAGTGTGTCCCCTGAATCCACGGAGCTCATATTCTGGTCAGGGAGACAGAATCTAGAATTATAATTGTGGGTAAGTGCATAAAACAGACAGAAGGGTACAGCAACACAAACGAGAGGAAACAAATCCAGGGATGGGGTGGTCGTGAAAGAGGCAGTGAAGTTTTGGGGCTTACTAGAAATCAACCAATCAGAGGGACCTAGAGGGGTGACTTCAAAGGCCTGTAGACTAAAACTACACTGTGTTCCGGGACCGGAAGGGTCAGTTCCGTGGGAGCATGAACTGCTGGACAGGCAGGAAAGGAGGCAATGGGCTGAGGGAAGATGTGGGTGGGAGCCGCACCTCCTTGAGCACATTTAGGAACGGGGGCTGACTCCTGCAGGCTCTGGGAGCCCAGAGTGCTCTCTCAGTGTGGCGGCTGCTCCAGTGCCAGGCCGGGCCCAAACCAGGGACAGTGTGGTTCTTGTTCTTGGCTGCATCTCCTTGTGCTCTGGATGTCTGCCTGCTGGGCTCTGTTGGCTCCACTACCCTGAGGAGCCCCAGTGGGCAGCTGGAAACACTTCTAACTGAATGCTCCATGAGACTCGAGCCCCAGGCGCTGAGAGAAAAGGGTGGCTCTGAAGAGACAAGAGTTGAAGATGAGGGCAGGAAGCCTACCAGAACGGAGGATTATGTTCTCTGAAGTCTAATAGGGGATCTTTCCAGGCCCAACAAGTAAGTAGGGCTTTAATCTCTGCTAATGGTACTATCTCAAAACTTAGCCCCGAGCCCTGGCCTGTGTGGCTCAGTTGGCTGGAGCATCCTCCTATAATTGAAAGGTTGCCAGTTTGATTCCCAGTCAGAGCACCTGCCTAGGTTGAGGCTCAGTCCCTGGCTGGGGTGTGCAGGATCAGCCAACTGGTATTTCTCTCCCTCTTTCTTTCTCTCTTCCTACACCCCCCTCTCTCTAATGAGAACAAATTGAAACTTAAAAAAAAAAAAAAAAAACTTAGCCTCAGGATAGGGGAAAGCTTTTTGCCAGTCACAGGCAAAAAAAGTCAGAAGAATAAACTACTTGGGGCTATTATACATGGTCTCTGAAATTATTTGACTAGGTAACTGCCTTCTCCTCAAGACTGTGAAATGGCAGTGATGATGGAGTCATTATTTTTATATCCGCAGTACTCAGCACAGCTGAATGAATGAATCAGACTTTACAGTATGTATAGTGCTGATGGATCCACTGTGCCATCTGCTGTGACCCAGCTCTCCTGAGCTGTATTGTTGGGCTAGACTTTCCTCCTCAAATTCATCTGTCTCCACTGAACTGTTCTGAATCTCTGGGCCCCTAAATCCAGACTTTCTCCACTAGGAAAGGTCAGCCAGTGACAGGGAGTGGGTTTGGCCTCAGACTCCTTATGCCCCTGAGTTGACTATTCTCCCAATGAAGGAGACATATGCCTGCCACAGAATAACCCTACAGAGCCCAGACAGCTAAAAGCATGTGCACTGAGTCCCAGAAGATGGTTCTTAGTAAGTGCATGTTGTATTTCCCAGATTGTGCAAGTTCTGCTGTTGCCCTATTCTCATTTCTATAGGTACTCCATATTGTAGCTCCTCTCAACAGCAGGAACGAAAAAAAAAAAAAAAAAAAAAAACAGTCTTCAAAGGCCTAGGCATTAGTTGGACACAAGACTAACATCATCAGCCGATGACAAAGCTCAGGGCCCAGAGGCAAGGTTAGACAGGTGATTTCTTGTGCCACACCACCTCCAGACCACCCAACAGCCAGGAACACAACGCCAGGGCACAAGATGATGATGCAAGCATAGATGTCAGGTGGGGAAGGCTGCGTGAAAACGGGAATACCCCAGCAAGGGAGGATGCAGGCAGCAAGCCCTAAACTGATCCCGATTCAGGGCAAGAGAGCTCTCCACACCATTACATCACCCCTCCTGGGATCCCATGGCAGCAAGTGTCAGCTGTGCCTGGCCGGTCCGCACCCAGAGACTGAGGGAAGCCATTTGGATGGATAAGCAGAGGGCAGTGAGGGCTTGCTGGAACCACTGGGAAACGGTCGGGGAGGGCGGTGCGCCTCCACGGTTAGGACCGGGCTGGGCTGAGCTTCCTAGAGGGTCTTTGGGCGAGCTCAGGGAGGGAGAAGCTCCTGGAGTGGGCAGGGAAAGGATGGCCCGGGAGGGACTTCCTCCAGGATCCCAGAGCATGCCCATGAGCAAACCCCTCAGACCCCCGCCGCCAGCCCGGACGGAGCCTTGGTGGGGTTTACGGAGCCGCGGACTAGGGCTCCAACTGCCACAAGCCTGTTCTGACATCCTGCGACGGCCCAGAGCAGCGTCCCCGGGGGCAGCGCTGATTGAAACTCCCGTGCCCGCCGAGTTGTCTCCAAACTCTCGTGCGCCGGGACCCCGGTCCGCAGCTCCCACTCCGACCAGGCACGCCGCTGCGCCTACCTGTGTCCGCGACTCGGCTCCTCCTCGCTAGCACTGCCCCAACCCGGGCTGAGATACCGAGCCGGATCCCCCGCGCCCCGCGCCTCCGCGCTCTCCTCCTCATCCTCCAGCTCCTCCGCGTCCTCGGCCTCCTGGATGGCTACGCGGATCTGCACCGTGCTCTCGGGCCCGGGCAGAGCCTCCTCGCCGGACTGGGCCATGGCTCGCGGGCCTGCCGGGAAGCCGCGCCGCCGGATACCCGCGCCTCAAGGCCGAGCCAGCCGGGAGACCGCTTCTGCGACCTAGGGGGCAGGGGCGGCCTGGGAGGGACGGGGGTCGCGGCGCCCCGCCCCGCGCCGCGCCGCAGCCACCCCGGACGCACACTGAAAGCCAGCGCAGGCGGGCCGCGAAGAGGGAGGGCGACTTCCTCTGCCCTCCTCCCACAGAGGCCTGTCCGGAACGAATGCCTGGACCGCTGAGGCTTCCAGTGCTCGCCCTCTGCTCGCAGGCTCCAAACCCGAGAGGAGGAGCCTGGGCTCCGGGTTCTAGCCCGTTCCTTTCACGGCTGCCCCGGGGAGGGGCGCAGTGCGTCTGACTTCTCGGTTTGTAGATGACGCTAGGGGTGGCAGGCACTAACAGCAGCCTCCTGCTTTTCTACCCCACTGACCTGCCGAGAGGACTGCAACCTCCACCGTTGGTCCCTTTGGCATAACCACCCTAAACTGCGCGTCCTGCGAGGTCAGCAGCTTGGTGCCCACCATGACCTATGCCAGTGGTTCTCAAAGTGTGGCCCCTAGACCAGCAGCGCCAGCCTTACATGGGAACTGGTTAGAAATGTGAATTCTCAGGGCCGATCCAGACCTGAATCAGAATCTATGATTCAGAACTTTTCTCTTTACAAGACTTCTAAGTCAAGCTGAAGTTCACTCAAGTTTGAAAACCACTGTTTCTTAGAATATGTCCTGCATATAGTCAGCATTCAAAAATTTGTTGAATGAAGGGAGCTATTGAAATGGCAGTGTGTTCGAAAACCCTGCTACCTTCCCACATTTGACTTTAAATGTGTTCCATCTCAATCCTTCAAATGTGACTCAGAAACTAGGGACAAAGGCATAGAAACGAATAAAACCCAAATCTTCTTTCAGGAAGCTCTTAATATAGTGCCTTAAGTATAATTTATCGCATCAGTTTGCCAAACTAGGACTCCAAAAAAACAGCACCCATGACCAATACATTTTGACATAGGGAATCAAGTCAGGAGAGGTTCAAGAAATGGGGTCTCTTGGAAAGCAGTGTGACCTTGTAAAAGAACACCATGCATGGGCCCTGGGTGTCTGGCCTGGGGCCAGGAAAGGTGCAGAAGAACAGCCCTTATTTTTAAGGTTTGAGTGTAATCTCTGTCCCTTTCTTTGTCAGCTCTCTCTCTTGATAAAAGAGGCCTTGGAATGAATAAGTGAGGGAAGAGAGAGACTTTGGGAGCTCCACACCAGCACAGATCAGGGCCCCGGTTCTAGGCTACTGAGAGGCAAAAAGTGGAGAGGATCTTTTCAGTGTCAGGTGGGCCTTTCTCCAGGGCTGTAGAGCTTATAGAACCGCTACCCACCCAGTCCCCTCCCTGCTGTGAGGATCGAGAAGAGAGAGATTTGCAGCCCCTTCCATGCCTCCAGATCCAATAACTTTAGTTTGTGAATTTCACAAAGCAATGCATACTCTTTTGTGTAAACCATCCTGTGTGGCAAAGACAGCAAGGATCATTACCCTTACCCACAACAATGACTCACACATGCAACAATTTTACAGTTTATGAAGAGTTCATGCATACCTTATCTCAGGGTTGCCAATTGCCTGGTAACGAGTCCTCTGAGGACTTTTCCGAAAATGCAGACTCCTAGGCCCCTGTAGTTTGAGAACTTGCTGTTGGTGAATGAATCTGGTTGCAGAAGTATTTTATTTGGTTGGAGTTTTGAAAAATAAATTGAATTTATATGCCTTTAAGTTCAAATATATTTGCCTATACTAATTCTAATGTTATTTACTCCTGACTCTTCATAAAAGAATTTTGGATTAGAAAGGATATCAGATACCATTGAACCCTAAGGTCCTCCTATGAGGGAATGAGTAACCCCAAGAGTGCAAAGCCCCTTTATTGCAGGGTTCCATGTAAAGGAAAGATTATATAGATATAGGTATAGATATAGATACACAGATAGAGATATAGTAGATAGAGATGTAGGGAGATGGATATAGAGATAGAGATATATAGATATACACACACAATTTGGAGTAAACTGTGGAATCAAATGCAAAAATTGATGGAATTTTTAAGTCAACTTCACATTTGATTTGAGTAGCCCTACCGACACACCACATCATTGGTGTCACTGGTGAAGGAACCAGTCCTTTTAAAGGACCCTTTTGGTTTCCAGCTCCTTTCTCCACAGAGCTGTGGGTGGAGAATGAGGCCAGTCCCACCTGGGCCTGTGTCGAGCATCATTGTAGGGAGTTTGCATCGGCATTGAGATGACTGGCAAAGCTTCTTTCAACAAAATGATGACCTCAGTCTGGAACGGGCACCAGTCCTTTTGCCTGGAAGCTTGAGAGCTCATTTTTATACTAAACTCAACATGGGAAATAGCTTTTTTCATTGCTTCTGAGAATGAAACAAAAGGAAACGTGTTGACAAGGCATCAGGATAGATTGAAGTTAGGTTGTTTTGGACTCAACTGAAAATATGTATGTTGAGTGTCCCTGGTACTAGAGCTGGAAACTAAGAACTTAAAATAAGATACTAACGTAATGAAAATGAGGGTGGGCTAAGTGTTGAAGGCTAGAATTGATAATATGATAACACGGGGTAGGGGCTCAGGAAAGGGTCTGGTTTTAACTGTAGGTGAAGGGAAAATTCTATTTACTCATTTAATCACTTGTTTAAGCATGTAGCAAATACTGGGCCTGGTGCTGGCCTTGGTTTTGTAAAGTGACAAAGACACACACAGTCCAGAAATACTGGAAGGTGGAGGCATGCGGGGAAGAGAGCCTTCCACAGTGACACCTGCAACAAATGCTGCAGCAGAAATCTGCACAAAGAGGCACAGCCAGTGGGAACACGACCAAGGACATCTCGAAGCTTGCTAGAAGAGCTCCCACATCAGCAGTAGAGTGTGGTGGGAGAAGCACTCGATCTAGAATCAAATGGACCTGGATTCGGACACCAGCCTCGCCACATCTTAGCTATGTAAGCTCTCTGTTGTTTTTCTTACCTAAAATGGTCCAAATGGTCTTTACTGCACCAAGTTGGGGATGTAGATCAAACTAGAGCATTTGCGGAGATTGTCTAGCACAGCCTCTGACCCAGATTATGTGCTTAGCAAATGCTAGTATATACTGTGCTGTGGTCTTCCAAAGAGCTGCATGCCAGGAATCTCTTCAATGGGGAACACAAACATACTAGTTGCTGATATGTATTTTCTTCCATTGGAAATTAAGAAATTGGAATTTCTTTTGTCTATATGCCAAACTCTTATAAGTTAAGGTAGCTTTCAGAGCCAATTTAATTCTGAACACATTGACAAAACAGAGGACCTCTCCATGCAAGAAATCCATATCTTCCTATAGTTCACTTTTGGCTTCAGTAAGTATAAGGTACTTATCCATAAATATGAGATATTTTATGAGACTTGTCCATCAATGTACACTTCTCCTTGTTTAATAATATCAGTCACCAGTTTTAAATGAATATATAGCTGTCTAATTTTGGATTACATTTCCAAGCACGCTTTGCATATTATTATAAACATGTGACTAAATTCTGATCAATAGCATGGGAGCAAAATGTGAACAATCCACCTCTGGATTATGATTCCGGAAACTTGGATGTTCTTCCTGGCCTTTTTCCTCTACCTCTTGGCCAGAGCAGCCAAGTTGAGCCCAAGGATGGAAGTCACATGTTAAAGATGGCAAAGACAACAAACAGGCTTTGGACTTATTTAGTGGACCATCATCTGGAACATCATTGGAGAAAAAAGAAACTCATACCTGTTTCATCCTGTATTTTGAGATATCATTCTTATAGCAGCTTAGCCTCTATCTTAACTAAAACCTGAGGGTTTAGTAAAGTTGAATAAATAACCTATGGAAACACTTAGTTCAGGGCCCAGGACAAAGTAGCCACTCAGTAAATTGGTGTTGGATTTTAATTTTTAAAATCTGGCAACTCAATAACATTTATTGCATGACAAAAGTATACAGTTATGTGTTCAGAATGATGCATGTTTCAAAAAGGAGTAGAATATGCTCTCTTTCTAGGAACTCATGTTCTAATGTGTCAATTGGACTCTGTATTCCTCCTTCTAATCCTTTGCAAGAATAACGTTACCAACCTTATTAGTGGAAGTCCAACCATTGTTGCAAGTGACAGAAGCAGTGGGGACTTCCAAAAAGGCTGCTGTCTCCCACACCCCTAATTTTAAAGTGTCCCCTGCCAAAAAAGTAACAATATCCCAACTTGGGCTTCTACCATTTAAAAATCACCCTTCACTGTTACAATATATATTCTTTGTGGCATATTAACAAATTGTGTTGGCACATACTTCAGAGAGAGTACTTAAGCTTTGTCTGCCCTTTATGCCTTGCGGAAAACTAGTTTACCAAACTGATGGGGAGAGTTCACACATTGCAAACAAGTGGGTTTTATTTGGGAGGAGGGAAGTTAGAAGAGGGCTAGGTCTAGGAGAGTGTTCAGAAATTGCAGGGATAAAGGTGACCAGCCGAAATGCCAGGAAGTACGAAGATTCTTATTCATTTATTGGAGAAAATCCTGAAGAACTTGCACTAAGCTGGACCACACAGAGCAAGAGAGCCTCTCCACTCTCCAGTCAGAAAGGTGAACCCATCCTTGGTCCTCCATCCCCAGGCAGACACACAGGGTGAGGGCGCTATTGGGTCAGAGATTTTACACAGTAGAATCACCTGGGGAGCTCTTATAAATTCTGATGCCCAACTCAGTTAAATTCTCCGTGTGAGACACAGGCATTAGCATCTTTCAAAGCTCCCGAAGTGATTCCAACATGTAGTAAAGGTTAAAAAACTCTGTGTCAGATCGTTCAAGCTCATATTCTCCAGACCCTTCCCAACAGGTCCAGAGAGTGATCACTGGCTCACCTGGTATCCAGCAGCAAGTAACCAGAATGGTTCAACCCTAGTATCTTCCTGGAATTTACTGAGAGATTGGGTGACTTGAAGATGAATTTCTCAGTTGCACCATTTCTTAGCAGAAACAGGCTGCAAAACAGGCTGCTGCAAATTGTACATAAGGTCTGCATAGCACAAGGATGTTTGGCAAAGGGAAAGGGGATATGAAATTGCAGCCTAAACTCTGCACACCAAGTTGTCACCCTGACCTTGGACTTAGTGCAACTAAAAGGGGAAGAGATGCCTATTTCTAACTCTCAGAAAGGAGCTGAAGGGCCAATGGTGTCCCTAGTTCAAGCCTGCCTGAGATAGAGGCAAAGGGAAAATAAAGAACCATCTGCATTAAAATTACCTGGGATCTTATTAAAATACAGGTTCCTGGGCCCTTACCTCAGACCTAATGAATCTGATCTCTCGGGACAGGACCTAAAACTCTGTGTTTTAACAATATCCCAAGTGGTTTCCATTAAGCTGAAATTTGGTGACTGTTGGCCTAGGGTATGGGATGGTCTTTCAAATGAAAATAAATTGAGCACCTCCTACATGCCAGGCCCACGCTACCTTTCAGGGAATAAGAGTGAATAAGACCCTATCCATTCCTCAAGCATCATAAGCTAGTGGGAGATATAGATAAAAAGTGCAGTCCTAGGAGCCCAAGCTCTGGCCCCTGCTGGGGTTCAGATGTATCTGGCACATTCAGAGAGCCAGCGAACAGACCCAGAGATCTCTACAGGAGGGACTGAAGCCCCTCCCAGGAGAAAAGTCCTCTCAGGGAAGTAGGAGCCAGGCACCACAAGCCTGACCCACTAACAAAGCCTCCATTGTTAGAAAGGAGGAATGATTTGGGCGACAGCTCGGTGTCTGACACGTGTTTGTTTGTGGGCCAAAGCCCCAAGACCCAACCTCTGTTTTCATCCTGTAGTTCTATATCTGAGTCCCCGAGAAAGCTGGGGGTTGTGCACTGAATGGTGTTTCCCTGGAACCCATGTAAACCATTTGGGCAGAAGGAACGTGACTTTGGGGCACCACTAATTGAGTGTACATGCAAAGGGGAGGCATTCTTTGCTACTGCACAAAACAACAGCTCACAATTTTGGCACCTCCTGCACTCTTCCTCAGTTGCACGGGGGGCTTGTGGTGCCCAGTGGATGCAACTGTGCCCAGGGGAGAGGACACTGTCTAACAGAATTGCTGGGGCAGCGAGCCAAGGACAACCTGCAGGTGCCATGTGGGAACTGGCTAGGCTTGTCTGGGAACACATATGAGACACCCTAGGATATGCCCACAGATACTTGGGCAGTGTTTGGAGGTGGCTAAGATCAGATATGAATGGCATTAGTGGGTGAGAGGGTGCCAGTGACAGGAGCCCTAACAACATGGGTAACAGACCTAGAAGACTTGGCTTCTCTTCATTCGTCATCCTTGTTGCAGAAAGAACTTGGTGCCTAAGCAGAATAACTTCTGATTTGTAGCCCAGACCAAGCACTAGGAGAGGCCCTGAGGCATGGGCGCTGAGATAGGGCAGGGTGTTGAGAGGAAAGGACCCTGGAGTTCCTGAGGGGGCGGAAGTGAGGGTCATTTTCTCTGCTGGGTTTGGAAGGTCTAGTACGTTCTGCTCTGCCCCCCTTTCGCCCTCAGCTTGTGTCACCTTCACTTTCTCGGCGCTAGCTATATGGAATTTCTCTCAGTTTACTCTAAGGTGCTCCTCTCTTTAGCTTCCTATCCTTTGAATATGCTGTTTGGAATGCTTGAAATTCTTCTCCACTTTCACCTGGCCAGCTCTCACTTATCTTTCAGGTTGCAGCCAAAGTGTCGCTCACTCGAGTGGACCTTTCTGATGGGCCAGTTTAGTGTGTAGGACATTAAATGCAGTCCATAAACTCAGA
Organism: Anoura caudifer; assembly: GCA_004027475.1. Taxonomy (NCBI): domain Eukaryota; kingdom Metazoa; phylum Chordata; class Mammalia; order Chiroptera; family Phyllostomidae; genus Anoura; species Anoura caudifer. Next base: position 203,446 of record PVKU01000877.1, read on the forward strand.
TGAGGAGAAAATGTAACTCTTTGAGGTGATGGGAGTAGTTTGGCCTCAACCAGTAACTTGGATTTGGATTGAAATTCCAGGCATCTGGTGACAGTCATCTGTTCACCCAGAAATCTCTCTGCTGAGATGTCAGGGGCTCTCTTGGCTGTTCCGATGCCAAGTTTGGGGCAAGGGGATCTTTGCTAGGCTCTCTGTGATCCCACATGCCTGGAACCAACACCACTGACATGCAATCATTTCCCTCCTTTTTTCTATTGCTTCTGTTTTGGAGGAATCAGTTTCTGGTTCAGGGAGAAGTTGCTGTCATCTTAAACCCTATTATGCTCAGTGGTTGCTGATTTCGTTCTTAAATTTATATTATTTTCATGGATACAGAAATAATAAAATGAGTATCCTTATAAATTCTGCCAAATTAAAAATTGTTAAAATTTTGCCATCACTGTTTCCTCATCTCTAAGTCTTTTCAAATAAGGGTTTTCACCTATGTAACTGCAACAGCATAGCCACATCTAACACAATTATCTGTAGTTCCACAAAATCATCTAATATCTAGTTTACATTTGAATTCCCCAAATGTTCCATTCCAATCATTTCTTTTGCTTAGAAATGAAAACCAGCATCCAATCAAGCATCACACATTGCACCGTCTCTTTGAATCCTTTGTGCCCATGTTAATTTAGAGCATCTCCACCTTTTTATGTCATTGTCATTGCTGCTTCATGATGTCGGCATTTGTTAAGGATTTGTGTCAGTTATCCTAAAACTCAGGGTTTGGAAACAAAAGCCAAAGAACTCTGCTCCCAACTTTCCCTCAGGCAAAAAGTTTAACCAATCCATCCTGTTCTCCTCAAGATTGAAGGTTTTCTCTGACCAGGGGAAGTTTAGTGCCTAAATCTCTTGACTTTCTTAAGTCCTGGATAAACCATGACATGCTGGTTACCCTCAGAAATGGAGGCACAGGATGGGATATTTGCTTAAGCGGTTGCAAGGCATAGAGCAGGGGTGGCAAACTCACTTTCACTGGGGCCACATTAGCCTCGTGGTTGCCTTCAAAGGGCCAAATGTAATTTCAGCTCCTTAGCAGTTAAGGAGTAGTTACATTTATACAGCCCGAAAATTACATTTGACCCTCTGAAGGCAACTGCTAGGCTGATGTGGCTCCGGGTGAAAATGAGTTTGATACCCTTGACATAGGGTAAAACCCTAAAAATGGTAGTTACCCAACGTCACACAGCTGTACTTGATTGAGCGATACCATCATAGCATCCTGTGGTTACACTTTTGCAACATTCCTCATATTTTTGACTCTGCTTATTATCTACATTTCCTAGTAGATAGTAAACTTCATGAAGGCAGGGATGTGCATGTCTTTTTTAATTCTCTAATCCCACTGTATCGCCATAGTTCTCCTACATATCAAATGTTTATTAAATATTTATTGATTAAAGAAATAATTGAATGATGGCAAAGTATTTCAGAATTGAAAGAATAAAGTAGAATTTAACACTTATTTTCTGAATACCGAGCTAAAAAAAAATTTAAACAGTGACACTGTAGACCTGGTTGGTAATCTTCATACCTCTAATCAATGAATATTAATAGGTTATACTGCCAGCATGCAAATCCTAATAAGTATCCTGTGCAATTGCCCTGGCTATACAGGTGAGACTCTGGAAGTTTAAATGATCTTCAAGATCAAATTTAGACCTTAGCTTTTAAGTCCTCAGAGGTTTCATGCAACAAGGGGATAGATCAGGGTAAGACGTAACTGGGAATCTGGAGACACTTAGTGGGCCCATGTACCAGGCTCCTAAGGAAATCAGTCACACTGTAAGAAAAATTCAATTAAATCAGGTAGAAATAAAAATAATAATTCTACATTATTTTAAATTTAAAATATAATTCTATCTTGTCCCATTGTCCAGATTTAAACCCCTCAGGGCTATTAAATAACTGGTCTCTGAAAGGTCAAAAAAGGAGGGGCTGGGCTGGGGCTGGGGAGGCGGTTGATATGCAGTGTAATTCTGGACCTGGCCTGAACTTCAGGTTTGCTCAAGGCCAAGTCTGGCTTTTGGGAAGTCTTCTGGACTGGGGATTTGGTGACAGACTTGAACTAGCATTGGGTACCTCTTTCTAGATAATTCATTTGGAATCTGATCCCACCTGGAGTCTCAAAGGGCCCAGCGCCCAGGACTGGTAAGGTCTGAGAGGCAGACACCACATCTCAGTGCTTGCTCTCCCCTTCTTTTCTCCCTCCCTAGAGGGAGATGTGGTTGGGACCCAGGCTAAGTCAAAAAGGGTTGGTTTTGTGGCAGATACACCTTGTTCAGATGCTCACCAAAGACAGAGATGTTCGGGTCACTATCGAGTACCAAAGAAAGACTCGATTTACAAGAACATTTAGAGAAGACAAGAATTTTTTAACTGTGAAGAAATTTTGAAATACACAATGAGATTGTTTTTTTTTTTTATCCTGAGCATCAAGAGAGTACTTTTTATGTGTTCCTCACACTGGGGTGGAGGACTGAGGTACTGAGAAGACAACCAAGTATTGTAAAGGGGATAAAGGGGATGACCACTCTTGACACAATCACTGTTTGCTAGCCACATGACTTCATGTCATCCTAGCAGCATCCCCATGAAGTATTGTTTGGGCAAACTGAGGTTTAGCAAAATTAAATGACTTGCTAAAGCTTATATGGCTGGGATGTAGCAGAGCATGGACATTTATTATACCTGTGCTGTCTGACTCCAAATCTACAGCTTCCCCTCTATAGCACACTGCATTCTTCTGGAGATGCAACGGAACAAGGCCTAAATAGCCTCAGAAGTGGGGGCATTATTAATCCAGGTGAAGAATACAGTCATTGCCGCCATGCTATTTGAAGGACCCTGGAAATACATGTTGGCTACTCCATCTTCTCTCCAGCACCTACCTCACTGTCTGAAGTCCTGGCATGTGTTGCTTTCAGATGAATATTGGGGTCATGCCTTTCTAACTGGGGCAGGGTCCTCTGTACTATCCCTCCCTGTTACCTCCATTCTGATGCATTCCAGATGCTCCAGCAGCTTCATTTCTCAGTATTAGCTGTGTATTTGAGAGCATTGTGTGTTTCCTGTCTCTTTGGCTTGATTGTCTTTCATTCTTGGGGGAGGAGGAAGAGTGCAGATAGCCTGGAGGGTGGCCAGATCTTTCACTTTGCAATCTCCAGTCACAGCTGCTAAAGACAACTTATAATGTGTTTTATTCAGTGGAGAAAACATGTTTTGCTTTGCACTCTTGCATAACCATGAAACATCTAGGGCAAATTAGCTTAAAACTTCCCTCTAGTGTCACATTTGGACTAAGTGACAAAGAAAAATGTTCACCTTGACTGTCACGTGTTTGGACACACACCCTGCAGGGAGTCATCTGGGAGTTACAACTGGGACCTGCTGCCTTTATCCTACATCACATTGTTCCTCGTGAATGGTCAGAGCCCAGAAAATGGTATTGTATTTGGACCATCAAAGTGGAGAATTACTTGGGAGGGTCAAAAGGACTCTTCAACACTTTCATCTGGGGGCTCCCCAACTTTAGCAGGCTTAGCAGCACCTGGGAGACTTGTTAAAACTCAAACTTGCTCCTATCCCCACAGTTTCTGATTCACTAGTCTAGGACAAAGTACGAGGTTTTGCATTTCTAGTAAGTTCCCAAGTGATGCTGATGCTACTGGTTGAGGGTGGAGCATATTTTGAAAATCTCAGCTTTAAACTTTGGACAACCAAAGTGAGAAAATGAACACAATACCTGGGATTGACAGAAACTGCACACTGCTGTGTATAGCGGCAGTGGTCACTCTTATACCTTGTTTTGTCACTAAACAGGAAAGAATTGGTGCTAAAATGAGTGAACCACATTTAATCATAGCTGGTGGGAGGATACTTTGGCACAATCTTTCTAGAAAACTTATTGGCAGTCAATAAATATTTACAGGCATTAACCCAGTAATCTCACCATCTATGTATCTCTAAGGAAATAATTAGAAATATGCACAAAGATTAAGATACATGAATATTTCTTGATGCTTTATTTAAAATGGTAGATACCTGGAAATCAATAATATCCAATAGTTCATAAATTATAACAATACCCATACGATGTAATATTATGCCACCATCAAATACTTAGAAAAAAATTGTGGTGATGATAGGAAATGCACATGGTACACTAGTACATGAAAGCCCAAGACACAGAGCTACTGTGAACCTTGGGGTGGAGGGGAAAGACACCTACTAAGAAGGGCTCCTGGTGGCTAACAGGGCTCAAATTTAAAAAGCAGACACCTAGCAGCCGTTTCTGCACAGGGGTCTCTCACACAAACTGCACTTCAGGGAGTGGCCTCTGTGCTAAACTGCCTGCCTGCACTGTGTTTCTGCCATCTGAGCCAGCCCTTAGAAAGGTTTCCTGGAATCCTATTTTAACCAATAAATAGGATTGAGGATTTCCTCATCCAACCAGAGCTGCATAGCTGTGATCAGAGTAGCTCTATTCTGACCGATCAGGAGAGTGCCTTTGGACCAATCAAATAGTGAGGATTTGGAGTCTTCATTTGCATGAGGATGCAACAATCAGGGATTGGGGGCAGAGACTTCTGTTCATATAAGCCAGCTCTCCTCTGGTTCATAGATGGCACTTTCCTTTTCCACTAAAGGAAGAAGACTGCATCTCCCTGGCTGAGCTGAAACAGTGATGTCTCCATGTCTTGCCAGAGCAAAGTGAAGCAGACCCATGAGGAGTAGAGCTACCTGGACAGAGGCTGGGTCCTAGGGACACCTGGCCCCACAACTCTTCCACAGCTGTACTCTTTTCACAGCTGGACTCCAGCATTGTTGAGCTATTTGCACTGAACAAAGTTTTCTTGTTCATTGCACCCAAATTGGCTATTTCTTTTGGTGTTGAATTGGTGCCAATGACCATTGGTTGACACTACTTATACAGTACATCAAACAAATTATATATACAAGGTCTGTCCAGAAATAGTCCAGCAATTGTTAATAAAATGAGAATGATTTGCACCACACTGACATAACCTGGCAGCCAAGGAGAGTGGACTAGATTGCACATGTGTGGACAATGATGACTTCACTGTACTAGTCAGTGGGGGCGAAAGATGCCATTTTGTGAGCATGTGTACTGTGTAGCTGATGTATTCAAAATGACCAGGCAAGTACAGCAATGAATCTGCATCAAATTTTTTATTAAGCTGAATTCTGGCCAAGATGGAGGTGAATGTAGAAACACTTTGCTTCCCCGCACAAGCAAAAGAAGGATAACACCAATTTAAAAATAATAAACAACCAGAAGTGCCAGAAAATCAAACTGCATGGAACTCTGACAACCAAGGAGTTAAGAAAACATTCACCCAGACCAGTAGGTGGGGCAGAGATGGGCAGCTGGAGTGGAGAGGACACATGACAAGGTGGTGGACCATGAAGTTGAGGTGGGCCTGGCTGAACAGGAGACCAAAGACACAAAACTAGTTGTAAACCACTGTGGGGGTTGCCATGGCGGGAGAAAGTCCCAGTCTCACACTACAGAGTTCATTGGAAGGTGGGGCTAGAGCAGACAGAGCAAGCTTTGCTCCCTCTCTGACTCCTCCCCCACAGATGGCGACACACCGTAGCAAAGAGGGTTGCCTCACCCCAGTGAATGCCTAAGGCCCTTCCCCCTTACAACATAACAGGAGCATTGAGACAAAGAAATATGGCCCAAATGAAAAAATAAATCAAAACTCCAGAAAAAGAGCTAAGTGATGAGGAGATAGTCAACCTATCTGATGCAGAGTTCAAAACACTGGTAATCAGGAGGCTCACAGAACTAACTGAGCTTGGTTGCAAAATGAAGGAACAAATGCAGGCTATACAAAGTGAAATAAAGCAAAATATACAGGGAACCAACAGTGAAGGGAAGGAAACCAGGACTGAAATCAATGATTTGGAACAAAAGGAAAAATAAACATGGAACTGGAACATAATGAAGAAACAAGAATTCAAAAAAATGAGGAGAGGCTTATGAAACTTTGGGACAACTTTAAATGCTCTAACATCAGAATCATAGGGGTGCCAGAAGAAGAAGAACAAGAGCAAGAAGTTGAAAACTTATTTGAACAAATAATGAAGGAAAATTTCCCCAATCTAGCAAAGGAAATAGACTTCCAGGAAGTCCAGGAATCCCAGAGAATCCCAAAGAAATTGGACCCAAATAGGAACACACCAAGGCACATCATCGTTAAGTTACCCAATATTAAAAATAGAGAATCTTAAAAGCAGCAAGAGGAAAGGAGACACTTATGTACAAAGGAGTACCCATAAGGCTATCAGCTGATTTCTCAAAATAAACCTTATAGGCAAGAAGGAGCTGGAAAGAAGTATTCCAAGTCATGAAAGGCAAGGACATACATCCAAGATTACTCTACCCAGCAAAGCTATCATTTAGAATGGAAGTACAGATAAAGTGTTTCTCAGATAAGGTAAAGTTAAAGGAGTTCATCATTACCAAGCCCTTATTATATGAATTGTTAAAGGGACTTATCTAAGAAATAGAAGATCAAAAACTGTGAATAGTAAAATGACAACAAACTCACAGCTATCAACAACTGAACCTAAAAAAAAAAAAAAAAAACAAGAAAACAACAAGAACAGGAACAGAATCAAAGAAATGGACATCACATGGAGAGTTTTCAGTGGGGAAGGGGAGGGGAAGAATGAGGAAGAAGGTACAGGGAATAAGAAGCATGATTAGTAGGCACAAAATGGATGGGGAGAGGTAAAGAATGGCATAGGAAACAGAGAAGTCAAAGAACATACATGTACAACCCATGGACATGAACTAAGTGGGGGGAATGCTGGAGGGTTGGGGGTGCAGGGCAAAGGGGGGTAAATGTGGAAAAGTTGGAAAAACTGTAATGGCATAATCAATAAATTATACTTTAAAATTTTTTTGCATTAAGCTTGTACATTCCTCTGTGGAAACTATTCATTCAGATAATTTAGAGGGCTGTAGCTATGGGCAACTGGTGATTGCCAGCTTCATCATGACAACATATCTGCTCATGCAAAAACTCTCCAGGAGAGTTTTTGGTGAAACATCAAGTCAACAGGTAACACAGCCCTCCTATAGCCCAGATTTGGTGTCCTGCAACTTCTGGCTTTTCCCAAAATAAAAATTATCTTTGAAAGGGAATAGATTTCAGACCATTGATGAGATTCAGGAAAATATGATGGGGTGGTGGATGGCAATTGGGAGAACTGTGTGAGGTCCCAAGGTGCCTACTTTGAAGAAGACTGAAGTATCATTGTCCTACGTACAACATTTCTTGTATCTGCTTCAATAAATGTCTCTATTTTTTCATAGTACATGGCTGGATACATTCTGGACAGACCTTGTACATATTTCTATAAACAGCATATTACCCAAGGAAACACCGAAATAATAGCAGTGGTGGCTTCTTAGTGGCATTACATTTGTATTATAGATGTCAGTCATTTCCCTTTACTTGATATTCTAGAATAACATATCACACTCATAGTCCCACTCTTCCAAATTCAAAGGGGAGTTTTAGGCTGACATATTTACAACAAATGATGTACCTTCCCAGTGATGGGTAATTGGATCACCTGAGCCAAGGTAACCTATGAGAGACTCCATCACAAAATTGGACTACTAAAGTCAGAAACTGTGGTTGGACAGCTGTGGAATATGTGTGGATTTAGGGCTGGTGACCACGTTGGGTTGTATGCATGCAAAGGAGCCTGGTGCAAATCTGAGCCTCTGTTGGTTATCATAGCTTCAGTAGCTAAGCAGCACCTGCAGGTGCTCAGGCACACACAAACTTTCCCTAGAAAGCATGGTGAGGAAATGTCGTAAATATCAAACTGCAACCCTTTTGTCTCTGCTATGTTTCCAACAGTCACCCTTTATTTGCCTCTAGATATTATAGTTGGAGAGGGTTTCTCTTCCTTGCAATTGTGTCTTAAATTAGCAGGTGACTTTTATTTGTTTATTCACATAAGTTTGTTTTTTCTTAATCTCCAACACTAAAGGCATTGTTGCTTTTATTAACAGGAAAATAACACTAAAATTAAAACACTGAGCTGCAGCTGAAAAAATAGTTATTTACTAGAAAGTTTCCTGGTTGATTACTAGCTCTTACCCCCCAAACTTCCTATTTTTACATTCTTTTAAAAATATATTTTATTGATTATGCTATTACAGCTGTTCCAGTTTTTCCCCCTTTGCCCCCCTCCACCTGACACCCCCATTCTGTCCATCAATCCCTCCCCCTTAGCTCATGTCCATGGGTCATACATACAAGTTCTTTGGCTAGTCCATTTCCTATACTGTTCTTAATATCCCCTGTCTATTTTGTACGTACCAATTTGTACTCTCAGTCACTGCACTTTTTCTACCACTCTTCCACTTCCCCCTTCCAACTGATAACCCTCCAACCGATCTCCATATCTCTGATTCTATTTCTGTTCTGCTTGTTTGCTTAGTTTGTTTTTTAGATTCAATTGTTGATAGTTGTGAATTTATTGCCATTTTAATGTTCATAATTTTGATATTTTTTAAAAATATGTCCCTTTAACATTTCATGTAATGATGGCTTGGTGATGATGAACTCCTTTAGCTTTGCCTTGTCTGAGAAGCACTTTACCTGCCCTTCAACTCTCAATGATAGCTTTGATGAATAGACTAATCTAGGCTGTAGTTTCTTGCTTTTCATCATTTTGAATACTTCTTGTCAGACCCACCTAGCCGGCAAAGTTTCTTTTGAGAAATCAGCTGACAGTTTTATGGGAACTACTCTGTGGGCAACTCTCTGCTTTTCTATTGCTGCTTTTAAGATTTCTCTCTATGGCATTTTAATTATGATGTGTCTTAGAGTGGTCCTCCTTTTGTTCATCTTGTTTAGGATTCTCTGTCCTTCCTGGACTTGTATGTTTATTTCCTTCACCAAATTAGGGAAGTTTTCTTTCATTATTTTTTTCAAATAAGTTTTCAATTTCTTGCTCTTTTTCTTCTCATTCCTGCATGCCTATGATTGAATGTTGGTATGTTTGAGATTGTCCCATCCTTGTTTTTTGGATTCTTTTTTTCTTCTTGTTGTTCTGATTTATTTTTTTCTTTATGTTCCAAATCATTGATTTGATTATTAGCTTCATCCACTCCACTATTAGTTCTCTGCAAATTTTTCTTTATTTCACTTAGTGTAATTTTCATTGCTGCCCAGAAAGTTGAAGTACCCAGTGAGTTCCTTGAGCATCCTGATAACCAGTGTTTTGAACTTTGCATCTGATAGTCTGATAGATTGTTTATCTACATTTTGTTTAGTTCTTTTTCTGAAGTTTTGTTCTGTTTTTTTTTTTTTTTTCACTTGGGCCATATTTCTTTGTATCCTTAATTGGGCAGTTTCCCTGTGTTTCTTTCTATGTATTAGGTGGAGCTGCTTTGACTCCCTATATCAGTAGCATGGCTTATTGTAGAAAACAGGTAAGTTAGATGTGACAGAGCCTTAAGTAATCACCAGGGCTGGGCTACCTGTGTGGACCAGATTGATGGAGTCTCTGATATGGTGTTACTGCTCTGTGGCTCTGTGTGGCAGAGGGCTCAGAAAGGGGACAATGCTGTTGCATGACCTCTGGAGTTTCATCTGGAATGAAGATATCCATCAATACTCATCCCAATGCCAGAACCTTCAGTTTCTCCCCATATGTGACTGGGGCCCTTCCAGCTGCTTCCCTGGTGCTGGAGCCCAGAGTGAATGAGTCTGTGTATGTCCTAAGTCCATTGCTGGCCCTTTAAGATGAGATACTTGAGAATCCCGCATTTCTTCTGCTTCCCCAACTGCCAGTGGTTTTTAAAGCCAGAAGTCATAGGGACTTACCTTCATGGCATTGGCACCCTGGACTGGGTAGTCTGTTTTGGGTCTGGGTTCCCTCACTCCCAAAGTATCCTTCCTGATTGTTATCCACCACATGCAGATGTGGGACTTCCAAGTCCATGTCTCTGGGTCTTCACCCCTCCTACCCACCTGGATGAATGTGACCTCTTTAATTCCTTGGTTGTTGGGCTTCCACACAGCTCTATTTTCTGACAATTCTGGGTGATAGTTATTTTGTAATTTAGTTGTAACTTTTGCTGTGGTTGTGAGAGAAGGCAAACCATGTTTACCTGCATCTCCATCTTGACCAGAAGTCCTACATGTGTTCTATATTTTGTATTCTGAGTTTCAGAAAATGAAGCAGTTTAGTTGAGAATCCAGAGAGAGTTTGAGTTTGGAAAGTGTCCATGCAAAAGTCTTGTCAGGTACTAAGCCAAGCCTTATCATTTCCCACAGCAACTCTTTATGGCCTTCAGCAGCAAAGACTGATGGAAAATAAAATGCAGAGTTTTTGCCATTGATTTATAAACTGGAAAATTGCAATGGTGAGTCATCAGCAACATAAATTCGGAAAGACTGATGCAGAGCAGGCCACTTTGCATAAAAAATCTGCTTCAGTATCACACTAGCTCAACTGTGGCTTTTTATTTTTAGAAATATGAGCAAATGCCATATAGTTGGTTACCACTTTTTATGATATGTCAAATTCAAGTAAAGTTTCATCAACTCCAAAGAGTAATACAATTCAGGATAGGATTATTTGGAAAAGCCTATTAGGTAATCTTATCCTGCTCAAGGTCATCATCTCATCCTCTTCCCTTTTGGAAACCACATTCTAACTAAAGAAAGATTGGAATTGGTTCTGAGAATTTTAAAATATGCCATAAGATCTTTATGGGAAAGGCTGGTTCTGTCATGCTTGATTTTCTACTCAGTTTCTTGAATGAGTAAAAAACCCATTCATATTGTGTGAAGAGATGAAACTGGGGGATGAGTACTTGGAAGTAACTTCCTGAGGGGTTCAATTTGAGGGGCCAGATTTGTGCTGTAGAAACCTGGGATGATGTTGGGAATAAAATGGTGACACAATTTAGTAGATATAATTTCTCCAAAAAATTTTGTTCTAAAAGGCTAAAAAAATTTCCAAAAGGGAGAAAATTATTGCCACTTTAATAAAATAGGAATTTAGACCAGAAAAATTCCCTAAGCAGAATCCAAGATGGCTGTCACGTCTGTGAGGAGAGTGATTTGGGTCTGAAAGCATGCAGTGGATCTGTGTACAAAGCAAAAGAGGACCTTATTTCCCAAGAGATTCCAAAACCTGTAAGAAAAATGACTCACAGCGACTTCCCTCAGTGATGAAGTCAAACAGAGGTAACTTGAGTCTAAACTGCAGTTGACTCAATTTTATTAACTGTGTTCTGCTATGCCATCACTGAGGTAAAATATCATGTGCAGTTAAAATGGCTAACTAAACCTATTATGATAAAATAAAAGGATAAGGGTGAAGTAGAGAAGGAAACACAAAAATACTAATTGCTCCCCATTCTGTTCCATTGATCTGTTTTTATGCCAGTACCATGCTGTTTTGATTGCTATGGCCTTATAATATAGCTTCATATTAGGTAGTGTGACTCCTCCAACTTTGTTTTTCTTTCTCAGGATTGCTGTCGCTACATGGGGCCTCTTGTGGTTCCATATAAATTTTGAAATATTTCTTCTATTTCTGTTAAATATGTCATTGGAATCTCGATAAGAATCCCGTTGAATCTTTAGACTGCTTTGGGTAGCATGGACATTTTAATGATGTTAATTCTTCCTATCCAGGAACATGTTATGTGCTTCCCCTTATTTGTATCTTCTTCCATTTCTTTCTTCAACGTCTTATAATTTTCCTAGTACAGATCTTTCACATCTTTGGTTAGGTTTATTCCTAGGTATTTTATTCTTTTTGTAGCAATTGTGAATGGGATTATTTTTTATCAATTTCCCTTTTTATTATTTCATTATTGGCATATAAAATGTAACTAATTTCTGGATATTAATTTTGTATGCTGCTGCTTTATTGAATTCATTTACCAGTTCTTGTAGTTTTTTGGTGAAATCTTTGGGGTTTTCTACATACAGTATCATGTCGTCTGCAAATGATGACAGTTTTACTTCCTCCTTTCCAATTTGGATGCTTTTTATTTCTTCTTCTTGTCTGATTGCCATGGCTAGGACTTTCAGTACTCTGTTGAATAATAATGGTGAAAGCAGATATCTTTTTCTTATTCCCAGTCTTAAGGGGAATGCTTTTAGTTTTTGCCCATTGAGTATGATGCTGGCAGTGGGTATGTCATACACAGAATTTTTTATGTTTAGTTGTGTTCCCTCTATTCCCACTTTACTGAGAGTTTTCCAAGAATAGCAAGAGGACAAGCCCAGTGTTCTAGCACTTTCAAAGCCTCAGCCAGCATCGTCTTTGCTAATGTCCCATTGGTGAAAGTGAGACGTATGGCCAAAACAGATTCAAACAGTGAACAAATAGATTTCACCTCTTGATGGGAGTGGAATTTATGGGTATTTTAAAAAAACATTAGAACTAGATAGTAAGGTTAGTAAATAAATAAACCAATAAGTACTCAGAACTAAAGAGAAAAGGATGGGATATCAAGGAGACGGTCCTTGGCTGTAAAAATTATTCATGTCCTGGGTGGTATTAGCAAAACAGTGCCTGATGTCATTTAGTCCAGCCAGGGAATGCTCTATTTAGGGACTGTTGTGGGTTATGTTATCTCAAAGTCACTTTTGAGAATCTGAGTAGAACAGCAAGCACCATCTTGGAATAATCTTGGTGTCCTAGACATTGGGATCTATCTGTTCTGAAACTAAGCAGACAGGGACAATATGGGAACATCTGAAAACCTGCCCCCTGCTGGTTCAAGGGAAAGAGAACCTACCTTTTCTTTTCGAGGGCAGGGACTAAGAGCTAGGAAGTGCAAAGGGTAAGATGAATGAGTAGCAAAGGGTAGGTTAGTTGTTTGAGCTGGAATCAGGGAAAAAATATGGAGATGGATGGTAAGTTTGCTCCCAGAAATAAGGCATCACCATTAATAACAAGCAGTAGAGTATGACCTGGAGAGAAGGTTAGGGAACATTTAAAGGACAGGTGAAAGACAGGTGATAGTCTCCTGAAGCAGTTTGAAATTTTTGTAAAGATGATGAGTCAGCTCTGCCACTAACCAGGCTTTGTTCACAACAGAGAAATTTTACAAATATAGTTTTTAAAAATTACGTGTTTATCGATTATGTTTCCTATAACATTAAACATTTATATATAGTTGGAGATGACAGAATATATTTATGCACAAATCAAAACCAATCATTGTGGACAAATCACCTCTTTCTGTTTTCTCTGACAAAATGAGAGATTTTGACTGGCTAATTTTCCCAAAGTTCTTTCCAGCTCTAACATCTTCATGGAAGCTGGAAAAAGAAGTAAAGGATTGGCATATGTGTGAAAGGAATGAGGCTATGTTAGTTAGGAGGAACCCTCTTCAGAGAATGTTAAAACCAGCACTGAGGAAGATGTGAAATCTCTAGAGCAGGGATGCCTTTCACCGGGGGCCACATCGGCCTCGCGGTTGCCTTCAAAGGGCCAAATGTAATTTCAGCTCCTTAACAGTTAAGGAGTGGTTACATTCATACAGTCTTAAAATTACTTTCAGCCTTTTGAAGGCAACCGCTAGGCTGATGTGTCTCCCTGGTGAAAATGAGTTTGGTACCCCTCCTCCAGAGTTTTACAAACATGATAGGTCACTACCATACATTCAACAAATATTAACTGAGTAGCTACTAGATGCCGACAGAGGAGTCAGTGAATGGCAGCAGCTTGCTTCAGCACCAATGGCAATTACAGAATCATTTGGGTTTATTCAAATAATTTTAGAGAAAAGTAGAATTTGTAAGCACATGCAGCTTATTATCGTTTGCCATAAAAGGGGAGACTGGATTGCTGAGACAATTGCAGGCAGAGATTACCTCAGATAACTTCTCTGATCTTCAGTTTCTTTATATGCAAAATAAAAGGGCAAGATTAGATCATCCCTAAAGTCTCATTTGGCTCCAAAATTGTGGTTTGGCTGCCCTGCAGTTCTTAGTACTTTAGCTCAGCAACCCCCTCTAGTGTCTCTGTGAACTAGGAAACCTCCAGTAGGCTCCTACTGACTGATGAGAGCCCCTGAAGACTCAGTGTAACTGAAGACAGGCCTGAGAATGCAGAGAGCAGAGCAAGGGGTTGTTGGGGATTACAACTCACACTGACATAATGATGCCTATGTGTCAGGCACTGTTCTAAGTGACTAATATTCATTTAATTTCACAACAAACCTATGATAAAAGGTACTAATAATACCCTTACTTTGCATATGAGGAAATGGCACAGAAAGATAAAGTAACTTGCCTACTAAGTGGCAGAGATGGAAATCAAGCCCACCTAGTGGCCTACAAAATCCATCCTCTTAAACCACTGCCCTGTTCAGAGATTTCTGCATATGGTTCTTCACTTAATCCTCACAGCAAAAATATGATCATATGATCTGGTTACTAAAATCACAATTTTTCAGATGAGAAGTCTTAGGCCCAGAAAGATGAATTAACTTGCCTAGGCTCATGTAGTTGATAAACAGTGGAGACTGGACTTCAGTATTCAGCCAGGGTGAAGGGAGAAAAAGAAAAGATGCATCCAAGATACTTTCATCTCTCTATTTTTGTCTCTCACTTTCTCAAATGTCATCGCTTCATTATTCTTGGTACAGAAAGGGATGATGCAGCGTAAAATGCCAGACAGTTTTTGGTTGGTTGGGTTTTTCCCCCCCAATTATCTGAATTTGTTAATTCAACTAATGGATAACGCACACTTGTGCGCATTTTTCTTGGTCCCTTTTGCTTCTCATTTTGGAGCAATGTTGCCAGGTAAGTAAGAAGACCTGAAGTGCTACAGGAGGTTTACAAGCTCTCCCTCGGGGAACTTATATTGTGGTTTCAATTATCACTTTCATGGAATGCCTCCCAGACTGCATTGCCATGCCTCACCACTCTAACCGCTGGAGAGAGGCATCTGCTTTGCTGTTCCATTACCCTGTCAAACCCACATTCAGTGTTCATTCAGCAAATACTTATAAGCACTTACTATGTGCCAAGCACATATGCAAAACCCTTAGGCCCTTAGAACTGTGCTTGGCATACATGAGCAGGATTGAAAGACAATCCTTAATTTCAAGTTTTACAAGAGTCTGGTGGGGGAGATTGGCAAACTGTCCCTTATAACACACGGTGATAAATGCTACGATGGGCTAAGTGTGACAGCTTTGGTATATGCAGTGACATTTAATCCAATCGTAAAAGAGAGGTGAGAATAAGATCAGGGTAGGCTCTGTAGACAAGTGATTTGTTTCTTCCTCCCCAAATTGGTTTCTTCTTAATTCTACTAATTGTATTGTTATTTTTAGTTACCCAGGCTTAAAAACTCAGTCACTGTGTACTTTTTTGAAATTAATCATCATGTTCAGTCAATTCTTCCTCCTCAATATCTGTTGCATTCTTTACGTTTCCCTACTCTAGTTCAATGTTCTATCTTGCCAAGTCAGGATGATTGCAAAAGTCTATGATCTTAACCCGAACAATCCCCTCTTTTCCCTGCACCGTATGCCAGATTCATTTGTCTAGCATATGTTCCTGCCCCCAAATCTCAAAAGCTCCTTTAGTGTCCAAACACAAAGATCAGTCTCCTGGCTCTGGCAGCATTCTGCCTCTGGGTTTCTCCTCCTCCTCCATCTAAAACACCCACAATTCCCTTGTAAGAAGCTCTGCCTTCGATCTCACGATACCACCATCCCTCCAGCCCACTCACACTCTCTGCTCCTGTTTTTTTTTTTATTATTATTATTTTTCTAAATTTGGTATTAGTTTCAACTGCATGTCTACAATCTTACTTGCTTATTCATTTACCTGTTGATGAACATTCAGGTTGTTTTCAGGTTTTGGCTCTTATGAACATTTGCATAAAAGTCTTTGCGTGGACATCGAGGTCTGTTCAGAAGGTATCAAGCCACATACTATGAAAAAGTAAGACATTTATTGAAAAAGATACAAGATACAAGAAATATTGCACACAGGACAATGACACCTCAGCCCCCTTCCAAGTAGGCACATTGGGACTTCACATAGTTCTCCCAATCACCATTAGCTGCCCCATTGTATTTTCCTGAATCTCATGCATTGTCTGAAATCTTTTTCCTTTCAAAGGTTATTTTAGTTTTGGGAAAAGCCAGAAGTCGCAGGGTGCCACAGGGCTGTAGAGGGACTGAGTCACCTGGGTGATTTAATGTATTGCCAAAAAACTCTGCACGAGACATGATACATAACCAGGATGTTGTTGTGATGAAGCTGCCAGTCCCAAGTTGCCCATAGCTGTGGCCTTCTGAACCTTCTGAATAGTTTCCACAGAGAAATGATCAAGCTTAATGCAAAATTTGATGCAGATTCATTGCTCTACTCACTCAATCATTTTGAATGAGACACCACACAGTACACATGCTTACTCAATGGTGTCTACTGCCCCCACTGACCAGTACAGTGAAGTCATCATTGTTCACACATGTGCATACCAGTCCACTCTCCTTGGCTGCCAGGTTACATCGATGTGGTACAAACCGTTCTTGTTATGTTAACAATGGCTGGACTTTTTCCAGACAGACCTTTTATATTTTAATTTCTTTTGGATAAATACGTAAGAGTAGAATTGGTTGTTTGAATGATGTGGGTCTCCTATTTTCACACAATTTTCCAAACTGTTTTCCAAAGTGGTTATCCCATATCACATTCCCATCAACCATGTGTGAATTCCAGTTGTTCTTTCTTTCTCTAACACATGGTTATTCTAAATTCTTTGCATTTCTTTATTGCAAATGATACTGCTTTTTATTTCACTTTCCAATTCTTCCTTTCTAGTAATAAAAACACAGTTGATTTTTCTACACTGACTTTACTAAGCTTGCTTATTGGTTCTAGGAGATTTTGTAGATTCCATAGGCATTCTGTATACATGATCATGTTATCTATAAAAATGAAAGTTTTATACCTTCCTTTTAAACGTCTATGCACTTTTTGCATTTATTACAATCATTAGGATTTCCAGCGCAATGTTGAATAGAAGCATGGAAGAATAGACACCCTTATTTTGTTCTTAATCTTAGATAGAAAACTTTCAGCCCTTGAATATTAACTATGAATATAATTGGAATATACTTTATGGTTGCAATTTATCAGGTTGAGAAATTAAGTCCCTTCTATTCCAACTTTGCTGAGAATTCTTATCATGGACATTGATTTTTGTCAACTGTTCTTTCTAAATCTAATGAGATGATCATACAATTTGCCTCCTTTCTGCTTTTAATGTGGTGAAATACATTCATTGATTTTTTAAATTTAAAGTCAACCTTGCATTACTGAGTGAAACTATACTGGGACATGATGTATTATTCTTCTTCTAATATATTGCAGAATATGTTTGCTAATAGTTTGTTAAGGATATTTGCATCTACTTTTACAAGGGATATTGGTTTGTAATTTCTTTTCTCATAATGTCTTTGCATAATTTTGGTAATAAGATAATGCTCAACTCATAATATGATATGAAAAATGTTCCCTAGTCCTTTTGTCTTAAAACAGCTGTGTATCATTGCCATTTTTAAATGTGTTTGATACAATTTGTAAGTGAAGTTATTTGGGCCTAGAATTTTCTTTGTGAAAGAATGATTACAAATTCAATTTCTAATGAATATAGGACTATGTATTCAGATTGTCTGCGTTTTCTTGTGTCAGTTTTGATAGTTTGTCTTTTTTTTTCAGTTGTAGAATTTCCATTTGGCTCATTTTTAGTTTCCTTTTTTTTTTTTTTTTTTTTTTTGAGATTCTTCACCTCTTCGTTCCTTATTGGCACATTTTCCATTTTGAACATACTTACAATAGCTCCTTTGAAGTTCCTTCCTGCTAACTCCAACTTCTGATCACCTTGGGATTGGTTTCTTTTGATTCCTTTTTGTCTTGTTTATGGGTCATATTTTTCAATTTCCCCACATAACTAGTAATTTTTAATTTCATACTGGACATTTTGGAAGATGAATTCTGCTATCTTCTTCCAAAGAGTGATGGATTTAGTTCCAACAGGCAGTTAGCTTGGCAGGATTCAAACTCCAAATTCTGTTTCCGCTATGATGGGTAGCAGCTAAGTTATTCCAATTGCTGCTTCTGCTGGGCCCCTTACATCTCTCCATACAACACATGTGTAGTTCAGCGATTAGTCAAAGTTTTGGGTGTAGTTTATAAAAAGATTTTTGAGTTCCTCTGAAGTGACTTCCACTTTCCCATGATTTGCCCCAACACTTTTCATTCTGACAGCCTTATTTTCATCTCTGGGTTCACGGGCCAGTAAAAATTCAGCTCTGTGCGTGAGTTCTAGCTGTCCTTCATGGCGTGGAATGGGAGTACATCCAGGTGGAAAGGTGCAGAAAGGCTCACTCATGCACTGCAGTCACCACTTTCAAGGTTGACCCTCTGTTTTTGATGCTCCCTCGAAGATGCTCAGTATTTTTTCCCCAATTTATATGTGTTAACCATGGGAGTGGTAATATTTTATAAGTTTTCTTACCACTAACAGAATAGGAACTTCTGCTTTCTTGGGGACATTAAAAAAGAAAAAAGGTATCTCCCAGACCAGAAAAAGCTAGCTGAGTTCAACACCACTAAACCAGTATTATAAGAAAAGTTAAAGATACTCCTTTAAGAAGAATAAAGAAAAAATAAAATATAAATATGAATAATAAAATGGCAATAAGTACATAACTATCAATAATTACTTTAAATGTAAAAGGATTAAATGTTCAATCAAAAGACACAGCAAAGCTGAATGGATAAGAGAAAGACCCATACACTGTCTACAAGAGACTCACTTCAAATTGAAAGACATACACTGAAAGTAAAGAGATGGGAAAAATATTTCATGCAAATGGAAACCAAAAAAAAGGTGGGGTATCAATGCTTATATCAGACAAAATAGACAAAGAAGGGCATTATGTAATGATTAAGAGGTCAATCCAACAAGAGAATACAATCCTCATAAACATTTAAGCACCCAACATAGGAACACCTAAATATACAAAGCAAATCTTGATGGACATAAAAGGAGAGATCAATAGTAATACAGTCATAGAAGAGGATTTTAACACCCCATTGACATCAATGGATAAATCTTCCAGACAGAAAATCAGCAAAGAAACAGCAGCCTTAAATGACACATTACACCAGATGGCTTTAATTAACATTTTTTAAGCATTTTACTTAAAAGCAACAGAATATGCATTCTTTTCAAGTGCACTTTTCTGATATATCTCCTAAAGCAAGGAAAATAAAAGAAAGAACAAATGGCACTACATCAAACTAAAAAGTTTTTGCACAGCAAAGGAAAAAAATCAATGAAACAAAAAGACAACTTACTAACTAGAAGAAGATATTTGCAAATGATACATCCAATAAGGGGTTAATAACCAAAATTTACAAATTCATACAACTCAACACCAAAGCAACTAATAATCCAAATAAAAAATGAGCAGAGGACCTGAATAGACAATTCTTCAAAAAGGACATATGGAGGGGCAAGAGACATATAAAAAGATGTTCAATGTCAGTAATCATCAAATAAAAACTACAAAGGCTATAAGAGACAAGGAAGATATCACTTAATACCTGTTAGAATGGCTGTGATCAATAAATCAAAAAACAAGTGTTGGTGAGAATGTGGAGAAAAGGGACCCCTCAAGCACTATTGGTGGGAATGCAGATTGGTGCAGCCACTACAGAAAACAGTATGGAGGTTCCTCAAAAAATTAAAAATAGAGCTACTTCACCCTGTCTGGGTGACTCAGTTGGTTGGGTGTCATCCCAAACACCAAAAGGTTGCAGATTCGATTTCCAGTCAGGGAACATACCTAGGTTGTGGCTTCAATCCCTGGTCAGGGTGCATATGGGAGGCAAGCGTTTGATGTTTCTTTTCCTGTCCCACCTTTTTCTCTCTAAAATCAATGAATATATTCTCGGGTGAGGATTAAAAGAAATAGAACTACCACATGACACAGCAATTCTACTTTTGGGTATTTATCCAGAGAATTTAAAAACACTAATTTAAAAAGATATATACACCACTATGTTTATTGCAGCATTATTTACAATAGCCAAGAGATGGAAGGAACTTAAGTCTCCATCAATAGATGAGTGGATAAAGAAGATGTGGTACATATACAATGGAATATGACTCAGTCATTAAAAAAAGAGTGAAATCTTACCATTTGCAAAAACATGGCTGGAAAAAAAGAGTATTATGCTAAGTGAAATAAGTCAGACAGAGAAAGAGAAGTAACATGTTATTTCACTTATATGTGGAATCTAAAGAACAAAATAAACACACAAAATTGAAACAGACTCATAGATACAGAAAATGGAACGATGGTTGCCAAAGGGGAGGGGGATTAGGGGGCTGGGCAAAAAAAGTGAAAGCATTAAGAAATTCAAATTGGCAATTACAAAATAGTCACAGGGATGTAAAGTACAGCGTATGGAATGTAGCCAGTAATATTGTAATAATTATATATGGTGCCAGGTGGGTAGTAGACATATGGGGATGGATCACTCTGTAAATTATACAGATGTTTAAACACTATGCTGTACACCTGAAACCAATGTAAAGTAATATTGAATGTTAACTGTAATTGAAAAAGAAAAAGAAGAAATGACACCATTACCACCATCATCTCTCCAGTATTCCCAGAGAATATTTTTAATGGAACAAGCTTTACATTCATATACTCTTTTTTTAATTGTTGTTCAAGTACAGTTGTCTCCATTCCCCCCCCCCACTCACCCCAGCCACCCCACTCCTCACCCTTGATCCTACCCCTTTTTGGCTTTGTCCATGTGTCCTTTATAGTTGTTCCTGAAAACCCTTCCCCCTTTCCCCCCATTAGCTCCTCCCACCTCCCCTCTGGTTACTGTCAGTTTGTTCTTAATTTCCAAGTCTCTGGTTATATTTTGCTGGTTTGTTTGTTTTGTTGATTAGATTAACGGTACGATCATATGGTATTTGTCCCGTACCTCCTGGCTTATTTCACTCAGCATAATCCTCTCCAGTTCCATCCATGATGTTGCAAAGGGTAGGAGCTCCTTTTTTTCTGCTGCATAGTATTCCATCATGTAAATATACATTCACATACTCTTAAGATGTCTGTTTTCTTTCACCTAAAGCCCAATGGTATCCAATTAAGTTTGAGTATAAAAAATAAACACCAGCAGATAAACCATCCATAGGATACATTTAAAATACAATTTAAGCCTAGAGTAAAATAAATATTCGTGATTGGACCTCAAATGCCTTACATGGTCTAGTTCTTTCTGGAAGCTACTCCAATATCATCTCTTATCATTTTCTGCCTAGTTCGTTATCTTCAGCTACCCTAGCTTTATGCTCTTCCTAAATATTGGAGCACCTGCTGTTCTAACATCTGGAATGCCTTTCCCTCACATAATTACATGGTTGGTCCTTCTGACCATTCAGGTCTCTGATCACATATCACCTCCTCAGAGAGGCCTTTTCTGATTAACCTATGTGAAAGAGCAAACCCTCTCACCCACCCCAATTATGCTCTAACATCTTACTCTGCTTTACTTTCTTTAGACCACTAATCACTATCTCAAATTATTCATTCAATGTCTGGCTCCCCACTAAAGGTAAGTGTCAAGAGGACAGAATCTTTCTCTGCCTTATTTGCCAATGTAGCCAAGTGTCTTGCTTAGTTGTCTGGCACAGAGTAGGTTTAATAAGTAATAAATAAATGAAGAATGACATGAGAGGTATATGAGGTAAATCAAGCTTCCCCCATTAAACATATGTGGCAATAAAAGAAATTAATTTAAAATATTTATGCAGTAGGTAGATATACTTTGCCTCCTCACACAACCAGAGAAGGACGATGACAAATTCAAAAACAAAAAATAAGCAGAGGTGCCAGAAAATCAAACTGGAGGGAAGTCCAACAACCAAGGAGTTAAAGAAGAAACATTCATCGAGACTGGTAGGAGGGGTGGAGACGGGCAGCCAGGATGGAGAGGACTTGCAACAAGGTGGCAGATGGTAGACCAGGTGGTCCCACATTTGAATTCAGATAAACTGGGAGGAATAACTGGGGAGTGAGACAGACCATGCAACCCAGGGTTTCAGCACGGGGAAATAAAGCCTCAAAATCTCTGACCGAAAAAACCTGTGGAGGTTGAGGCAGCAGGAGAAACTCCCAGCCCCATAGGAGAGTTCATTGAAGAGACCCACAGGGTCATAGAACATACACAAGCCCACCCACCCAGGAATCCACACTAGAAGGGCCCGATTTGCTTGTGGGTAGTGGAAGAAGTGATTGAAAGCTGAATAAGTGGCATTGTTCCCTCTTAAGACCCCACCCCCACATACAGCTCCATAATGCAGTGAAGTGGGTGGCCCGGCCCTGGCAAATACCTAATGCTCAGAATGTATCAGGCCCGCTGAGACAAAAAAAAAATATGGTCCAAATGAAAGAACAGATCAAAGCTCAAAAAATAGAACTAAGTGTTGAAGAGATAGCCAACCTATCAAAAGCAGAGTTCAAAACACTGGTAATCAAGATGCTCACAGAAATGGTTAAGAATGGTGTCAAAATAGAGGAAGAAGTGAAGGCTATGTGTGTTGTGACCATTCAAGGCCAGGCAGGTTCACATAATTAGGGCAGATGGAAGAACATTCCCGGAGCCGTTGAAATGTCTGACATGCCTTTATTCAAGGGTGGGTGAGCCACCCATGCAGCAAGCTGCATGTCCCCCTGCATGTCTCTGCATGGCACACTGCATGCCATCTGTCCCCTTGAGTGGCACACGTCATAGCACCCAGTGGGAGTCCCTACCTTCTTAAGTACTAGAGACAAATAAAGCCAGAAGAGTGCCAACGGATTGTATGCAACAGAGCTTCATACTACACATGGGAGCCCACTCAAGACTATGGGAACAGTTTATCAGACCCAGTCTCAAGGCTATGAGAACACTACTTACCAGGCCCATTCAAGGTTATGGGAAAACTGTTTCCCTGAGTTACCAAGGTACCTGGGTGAGGTAGCCAGACTGCCTCCATTTAGCCTACACTATGAAAAGTGAAATGAAGAAAAATGTACAGGGAACCAACAGTAACAGGAAGGAAACTGGGACTCAAATAAACGATTTGGACCAGAAGGAAGAAATAAACATTCAACCAGAACAGAAGAAACAAGAAACAAGAATTCAAAAAAAAATGAGGAGAGGCTTAGGAACCAATGGGGCAACTTTAAATGTACCAACATCTGAATCACAGGGGTGTCAGAGGGAGAAGAGTAAGAGCAAGGCATTGAAAACTTATTTGAATAAATAATGAAGGAGAACTTCCCCAATCTGGCAAAGGAAATAGACTTCCAGGAAGTCCAAGAAGCTCAGAGTGTCCCAAAGAATATGGACCCAAGGAACCACACACCAAGGCACGTCATAATTACATTACCCAATGTGTTGCGACCATTCAAGGCTGGGCAGGTCCATGGTATTCACACAGACAGAATACCATTCACAGAGCTGTTGGGATGACTGGAATGCCTTTATTCATGGGCAGGTGAGCCACGCATGTTGCAAGCTGCATGTCTCCCTGCATGTCTCATGTTGTGGCCCTTGCTCCCCAGCATGGCACTTGTCCCCTGCCGAGTGTCTCCATTGCACCCAGCAGGGGGTCCCTACTTGTTTAAGTACTAGAGGAGATCAAAGCCAGAAAAATATCAGAATATTACATAGCATAACATAATTCTGCTCATGCAAGCCCACTTGATGTTATAAGAACAGTTTATCAGACTCAGTCTCAAGGCTCTGAGAACACTACTTATCAGGCCGCTCCAAGGCTATGGGAACACAGCTTCCCTTAGTTACCCAGACACCTGGGTGAGGAAGCCAGACTGCCTCCACTTACCCTGCACCCAAGATTAAAGATAAGGAAGAATCTTAAAAGCAACAAGAAAAAAGGAGATAGTTACCTACAGAGGAGTGCCCATAAGACTATCAGCTAATTTCTCAAAAGAAACCTTACAGGCAAGAAGGGGCTGGCAAGAGGTATTCAAAGTCATGAAAGTCAGGGACCTACATCCAAGACTACTCAATCTAGTAAAGCTATTGTTTCGAAAGGAAGGGAAGATAAAGTGCTTCCCCAAAATGGTCAGGTTAAAGAAGTTCATTATCACCAAGCCCTTATTATATGAAATGTTAAAGGGACTTACCTAAGAAAAAGAATATGATCAAAAACATGAACAGTAAAATGACAACAGACTCACAACTATCAACAACTGAAGCTAAAACAAAAACAGACTAAGGAAACAACAAGAACAGGAGCAGAACCACAGAAATGGCGATCACATGGAGGGTTACCAGTGGGGAGGGAATCGGGGGAGAATGAGGGAAAAGGTACAGGGAATAAGAAGCATAAGATAGACAGGGGGAGGTTAAGAATAGTATGGGAAATGGAGAAGCCAAAGAACTTATATGTACGACCCATGGGCATGAACTAAGGGGGTGGGGGGTGGGGATGCTGGTGGGAGGGACTGTGCAGGATTGAGGGGTAAAAGGGGAGAAAAAACTGGGACAACTATAATAGCATAATCAAAAATAGATTTTAAAAAATTATGCAAAAAGTAAACAGTATTACATAAAAAATAAGTTCCCGGTGTTACTTTAAATAGCCAGTATTTTGTTTTACTTTATTGCAGTGAAACATGACACAAGATATTATAAAATCATGTGAATCAACATACTAAATATATATTCTCTATTTGCATGAAGAAAAAAACCTATTTGAATAGTAAAAAAAAAGAAGAAACAAAAGTCCTGTCATGGTTGTCAAAGCTGTTTAGCACGTAGAAATGAAGCAAACTCATGACAGTGAGATTTGGCAGTGAATGGGCTGACAACGTTCACTGTGGTTTGAATTAAGGAAAAAGGCTATTTCAAAGCTTAAGGCACATGGGTGCTTACTGACAGTATTTAGCTTCAGAAGATTTACATGCTTAATTTTGAAAACATAGGTTATCTTAAAATATAAAATAGTTGTCTTAAATTCAAGCCAAAGCAACAATAATTATAATGCTATGTTTTTACATAATAGTTGTGCAAGCTCACAACTTCTATTAATTTTTATTTTGTTATTCATTTTATTAAAATTAAAATTAATCAGATATGAGATTAGCTTTGGAAGAAAATCACTTTGGTGTATTATTTAAACTTTAGGGGATAAAATGCATGCAGATTCTTCCAACCATTGTAGATCTAAGAAGACATGTGAGGTGTAAAATGAACATTTACTTTTACCTTAAAAAAAATCAGAGTTATAGTAAGTTCCTCAGAAACCATTGTAACAAATTACTTCATGATACAAAATAGCCATAGAAACTTTCCTGCTGCATAGCAGATGGGGTGGCCTAGTTTCACGTCTGTATTTCCCAAATGTAGAATTCAGTAGAGTGGGACTGACAGAGGAAAACCTAATGCCTAAAGTGTGGGTATATTATAAATGTAATACTTTTTTTCATGACGTTAGTAATTTCATTCTAACCTAATCAAGCTAATTTGTTGTGATAGGAACTGATACAAATAGATTTCATTCACAAGGTAATCTAAGTATATGAAACTCTATCTCTATTTAAATTGATTCCCTTAGAAAATTTTCTGTAAGAGCCATTCAACAGAAATGCTCACAGGGACTATCCATAGATCTAATGGTGTTACAAATGGGCAAACAAATAAATAACATAGACAATAATAATCAAGGACAAGTGCCCTGGCTTTACCCCAAATCATTTAACAGTATCAGGCTTGGTTGTGTTCATTATCATGGTTCTTCATTTAGAATAGTGACATTGTAACTCATGAATGTCAAAGAAGGCCCATATGAGTTTTGCTTCTGCGCTAAGCTTAAATATTCAATGCTTAATTTTGATCTGGAAATGTCGCTACTGTGGTTTTGTTTTATCTCCTGATTTCCACCAAAAAGATTAAAAGAAAAAGAAGGTGAAAGATGGATGGGGGTTGTGGGAAGGATTATCTTCATTACCTCAACAAGCAGGTAAAATTTTGCCTAGAGCTAAGCAAAGTTTTCTGATAATTCAACTGTCAAATTATCTGGAAGTGGAAGATTTACAAGAGCTATGAGATGATTATGTGAGCAAAGATTTGAAAACCATTTGTTGTGTTTTTAACAGATCTCTTCTTTCAGTTGCACAGCTATAACAGACAAGTCACTCTGGTCACTCTTTTCTTTTTAAAGATTTTATTTATTTATGGTTAGAGAGAGGGGAAGGGTGGGAGAAAGAAAGGAAGAGAAACATGGATGTGTGAGAGAGACATCAATCGGTTGCCTCTCCTGTGCACCCTAGTGGGGACCAAACCTGCAACCCAGGCATGTGTCCTGACCTGGAAGCCAACCTGTGATCTTTCTCTTTGCAGGAGGACACCCAACCAAGCCACACTGGCCAGGGCACACATGCACTCTGTTTACTCTTGACGTACCAGTCTGAATCTGCTTCTGAGTCAATGAGATAAATGGCAAAGATAGAGGAAGTTCTAGACCATAACTCATCAGTCTGAGGAGCGCAAGTTCACCGCAGTCTCACACTTTCACCAGGGCCTGAATACCTGGAAGAGAATAATCACAGGTACCTGTGAGTTAGACTTTGATTTTCATGAGTCTTTCATATACAAAAGATCAATTCACTTGATCAATCAGTTGAAGAGTCAAAACAAACCCACATGACCGTAAAGGTGCCTTTACAGAGAAATTTGCATACTTTTATGCACTTGGGCTTCTTTGCAGTGAGTAGGTACTGAAGTGACATCATTAGATAATCAGCATAGACTTGTACTTGTGCAACATCATTTTCAAATGTAATCTAAAAATGTAGATCATGTGAGAATTGTATCAAAAGGAAACCTATCTTATACAGTTCTATCTTTCCAAAAGTTACAAATAGTAAAAGGCTACCGATAACATTTTCAAGGTCACATTAGGAAGGTGGAGTTTGAACCCAGGCAAACGGACTTCATAGTCCAAGTTCTTAACATCTCTGCCACACTATTTATCACTCTTTCTAAATCATAAATTGTTTAGCATTCTGGTCAAGCAGAAATCTAAAGCTATTACACTCTTTGCTTATAACCCATTATTTTTTTTTCTAAATCGGCAAATACCTGAGATAATACTACTAGCATTAAATTATTGGACATCATCACAGTACCATTGTTCTAGAAAACCCAATCATCAGTCTTTTACACTTACAGAGAAATACTCAATAAGATAATAATACTAGCTTTAGTGTTTTTATACTTGCCTGAGGAAAATAGTGATGTGAAATGGAAATTTTGATTTGTGGAGGAAGAGATGGAAAGAAGGAGGATTTGGATACTTAGAAAATAACGTAAGAATGAGTATCTAGACATTATGTGGAAGAGGCTAAAAAAGATATCTTAGAAATGTAAGAGGGCCTGAAAGAAGAAAAAATAAGATGTTGCAGGAAAATAAAAACAAAATTATAGTGCTTTTGTAATTTTACTCACAGTCCTGGTAGTAGCAACTGCCTCCAGACCATGGAAAAAATATTTCAGTAAACATCTTTGTTGTAACACAGGCTATTAATACCCAAGCTAAAGAAACTTTGTGAAGAATTCTTTGTAACATGAATAATTACATCCAATATTATTGAAGACTTAAAAATTTGTCTCCTTTTTTTGTGTTTATAAAATTATGACTAATTTCCACTGGCTGCATCTACGTTTAAGCCAAGCATTTTAAAGTCTAGAATATGTACATACAAGGTCTGTCTAGAAAAAGTCCAGCCATTGTTAATATAACGAGAATGGTTTGTGCTACATTGATGCAACCTGGCAGCCAAGGAGAGTGGACTGGAATGCACATGCGTGAACAATGACCACTTCACTGTTCTAGAAATCGGGGGCAGTAGACACTGTTTAGTGAGCATGTGTATTGTCAGTCCAATCACATTCAAAATGACTGAGCCAGAAGAGCAATGAATATGTTTTCAAATTTTGTGTTAAGCTTGATCATTCCTCCATCACAGGTGTGTCCAATCTGTGGCCCATGGGCTGCATGCAGCCCAGGATGGCTTTGAATGCAGCCCAAGACAAAGTCATAAATTTACTTACAACCTTTTTTTTGCCCATCAGTTTTTGCTGGTGTTTTTGTATTTAATGTGTGGCCCAAGACAACTCTTCTGCTTCCATGTGGCCCAGAGACACCGAAAGGTTGGAACCCCTGCTCCATGGAAACTATTCAGATGATTCAGAAGACCACAGCTACGAGCAACTGGTGATTGGCAGCTTCACAATGACAATGCACCCGCTCACGCACCCCATCTCATGCAGAGTTTTTGGCAAACATCAAATTACCCAGGTGATTCAGCACCCCTACAGCCCAGATTTGGTGCCTTGCTACTTCTGGCTTTTCCCCAAACTAAAATCACCTTTGAGAGGTAAGAGATTTCAGACTGTTGAGATTCAGGAAAATATTATAGGGCAGCAGATGGCAATTGGGAGAACTGTGTGAAGTCCCAAGGTGCCTACTTGGAAGGGGACTGAGGTGTCATTGTCCTATGTACAATGTTTCTTGTATCTTGTATCTTCTCCAATAAATGTTTCTTCTCTATTTTTCATAGTACATGGTTGGATACTTTCTGGACAGACCTTGTATATCTTTACAAAACAGATATATCTGATAAAGTGGAATTTTAGTAATTTAGTCAGATTTTGAAAATAACTTTTGTTCAATATGCAACAGCACATTTTATCACTGAGAAAATTCACACCATACAGAGAAGCAAAAAAACCCTTAAACACTGGCCATAATTGCATCATGCATAGTTAACAACTTTACATTTTGGTATACTTTTTTTTCTTTGCATTTAGAAAATTTTGGATCATATGTTTTATGATTATACTTTCTCCTTTAATTCATCATGTTGCTATGTTGTTAAATATTCTACATCATAATTTTATGGCTGCAAACACTTTATTGTACAAATATGCCATACTTTATTAAAACCATGTTATTGGAAATCTTTAAACATAAATCTTTGTGCATATGTCTCATTACTTCTTCATATTAAAAGGTTAAGAAGCAGAATTTCTAGGAATGTATTACTTAACTAGGACATGAGTCAAAAGAAAATATTTAGAGTTAGGCAGAGAGAGACAAAAGGATGGAAATATAGGAAAGATCGTAAAAGAAATCACAGATAAGATGAAAATGTATAATATATAATACTAATTGTAGTCCCAGAGAAAATGGCACAGAAGCAATATTTGAACTGCATAACAAAATTTACCAAAATTCTCAGATGATATTTATTAAAATGAAATTTATTTATCAAAATGAAAACAAAAATCATAACTATGCATGTTACTGTAAAACTAAAAACCAAAAAGAAAAACTTAGGGCCAGCCAGAGGAAAAAAGATACATTTCCTTCAAAGGGGCAACCATAAGACAGAGTAATGCCTAAACCCTTAAGGATACAGAAAAACTGAAAGTAAAAAGATGTGAAGATATGCACTATGCCAACACCAACCTAAAGAAAGCTGGAGTCACTACATTAGTGCTCTATAACTAATAACATAGCTTCGAAATACACAACAGAAAAATAGTTAGAATTACAAGACAAAATATTGTAAATTGAGAACCACAGTGGAATATTTTTAACATACATCTCTCAGTAACTAATAAGTAGACAAAAATTCCATAAGGATATAGGGTATTCAAACATGATTGATAGACACATGGAGCGCTGTACCCAACACACATAACTGTCAAGTGCATGTGGAATGTTCATGAAAGCTGACCTATGTTAAGTCTAATGCAAGTTTCATGAATTTCAAAGATTAAATTCATATGTGGTATATTGTCTGGCCACAGTGTAAATGGCCTAGAAATCTATAACAAAATATAACCACAAAATGTCTGTATGTTTGGAAATTTTTAAATATACTTCTAAATAACCCATGAGCAAAAGATAAAATTATGGTGGAAATTAGAGAAGATACTTTACACTAAATAACAACAAGACTATTCTATATCTAAAACTTGTAAGATTAAGTGCCTAATTAGAAGGAAATTTATAGTCTTAGCTGCACATAATGGCATAGAAAATTGTCTAGCTTGACTAATTTAGATTAGAATCATTGACACCATGCAAAAATGTGTTACCCAAAATTCTTCTAACATGTTCCTATTCCAGGATCAGTTTTTCTCTATCAGTCCCACTCTGCTGAATTCTGCATCTGGGAAGTAAGCATGTGAGACAACTGCACCAGCTGCAATTCACTATGAAAATTAGGAAAATGATCTACTTTAATTTCTCAATAAATTAAGGCAGAACAGTAAATAAACATTTAAAAAGTAGAGGGACCAAGGGTGAACTATGATACAAAGTATGGGCTTTGCATGATGATGTGTTTCTGTGGGTTCACCAACTGTAACAAATGTGCCGCTGTGCGCAGGGAGTTGGTGATGGGGGAGGCTGTGCATGTGTGAGAGCAAGGGCTACGTGGGAAGTCTCCCTACTTCCCCTCAGTTTTGCTGTGACCCTAAAACTATTCTTAAAAATTAGTTTTACAAATAACTTTAAAATACTGGAAATATTTTTTTAAAAATGTAAGTGGTTGGGCAAAATTGGAAATATTTGATAATTTAATGTCTTGTCTTCACATAAGCAGATTAGTTATCCTTAAGTCATTCTTTGTGTGAAATACCTCATCCTAATATGTAAAGATATGTTAGTGTTTAAGTTTTCTCTAACAAGCTTGATTATTGAAAAAAACAGATATGAAAAGGTCTGTTAATCATTTAGCTCAGTAATACATAAATGTAACCAACCAATTAAAAAATCAAAGGTAAAATAAATTAGTGGGAAGGAAATAATAGAAATAAATGAAAAAGAAAAAACAGAAAAAACTAACAAAGCAAATTTCATTTCTTTGAAAAGACTAATAAAAATGGGTAAACACCTGGTGAAGCAGATCAAGGGAAAAAACAGAATGAAAAAGCAAAATTTGCTCTAGATCATAATTTTAAAGATAAGAGATTACCATGAACAATTTTGTCAACATATTTGAAAATTTAAACTGACAAATTTCTTGACAAACATAATTTCTCAAAATATAAAAACAAACAGAAAACTCTGGAAACTGAATCCATCATTAAAAATCTTCCCACAAGGAAACTCCAGAGCTACGTTGTCATTATCAGTGAATTCTACCAATTAGTACTAAATTTCTTAGTGAATGCATGATGCCAATTTATAGAAACTTTTCCAGAGAATGCTAAAGGGGGAACAATTCCAAATTAACATAATCTTGATACTGTAACCTATTTTGCTCATGAACACAGGTGCAGAAATCCTAAATAAAATATTAGCAAGTCAAATGTAACAGTATATAAAAAGAACAATAAACCGTGGCCAAATTGGAGTTACCTCAGCCATGCAAGTTTGATCGTGTATTTTCAAACTGGACAATATAATTCACCACATTAACAGAATATCAACCCATGGTCATTGGCACCAATTCAAATGCCAGCAGGAATCCCGTTTGGGGTGTGGTAAAGAAGGACACTACCTAGTGCTAAAAGCTCAACGGCAATACAGTATAGCTGTGAAAAAACAGCACTGCTATGGAACAGCTTAATAATGCTACAGCATGGCTGTGAAAACAACATAGCCACGAGGCTGTCCTGGGGCCAGGTCCCTCAGCTAGGCAGCTCCTCGATGGTGGATGGTGCCCTCAGCTCTCCCAGCTTCCAGGCTCCGCCAGATCTGTTCTGCTCCACGCCTGTCTGCTCCAGGGAGAAGTCCCCTAGGAAAAACAATCTTCAGTCTTAGGTAGAAAGTGCCATCTGCGGATGGCTTATAAAGACAGAAGTCCCACCCTTGGTACTTTGCTCAGAATAGAACTGCTCTGATTGTTCAGAGCTGCGCAGCTCCGGTTGGATGGGAAAAGCCTCAAAAGCCTCACTCCTATTGGTCGAAACAGGACTCCTGGAGCTCCGTTATAAGGGCCGGCTCAAAGGGCAGAAACAAAGCGCAGGCGGCAGGTCAGTGCTGAGGCAGGCAGTCTAGGGCAGCGGCTTCCGTGGGAAATGCAGTTTGCGTGAGAGGCCCATGTGCAGAAATGACCCCTTGGTTCTGTTTTATTTTATTTTAATTTTTCTTTGAGCCCAATTAGCCACCAGCAGACCTTCTTAGTGGGTGTTTTCTTTTTCAGGGTTCACAAGAATAATAAAACATATGATCATTAATAGACTTAGAAAAAGCATTTGATAAAATTCAACTTCATTTATGATTTAAATCTGTATAACTAGAAATAGAGAATATTTGTTTATGATAAAGAAAGCTAAAAAGGAAACTACAGAAAAATCTTATTAAATTAAATAGTAAAATATTAAAGGCTTATACTCTGAAAATAGGAATGAGGAATCCCCATCACCTTGTCTCTCCCACACACTGTAGTAATGGAGGTTCTAGTGCAACAGGAAGAATAATAAATAAAAGCACCAACATCATAAAATATTTGCAGATATTTTTACACATGTGGAAGATCCAAAAGAATCTGCAAATTACTGAATAATAATTTAATAATAATAAATGAGTTTAACAAGATTTCTGGATACAAGGTCAACAAAAATCAATTTATCTACACACATTTAGAGAAAAATTTTAAATACTATTTAAAATAACGAAATCAAATAGAATAAATCTAATGAAAAGTATATCAAACCTCTATGTAAAATGCCACTAAATGTTTTTAAGGGAAATGTAGAAATCTAAATAGATGGAGGGATACACTATGTTCATGGATTGGAAGAATCATTAATGTCAATATGCCCTTCCTCTCCACATTCATTTATAAATTCGATGCAGTCCCTATCCAACTTCCAGTACATGCCTTGTGAAAATTGATGAACCAATTCTTAAATATATATGGAAACTTAAAGGGCTCCAAATAGCCAAGATGTCCATGAAGATGAACAAAGTAAGAAGAACTAATCAATTGAATATTAATTCTTACTATAAGCTAGAGCATTTATGGCATTGTGATAATGGTCCAAGGACAAGCAAACTGATAAATGGGACAGAATTTTAAAATGTAGAAACAGACTTATGCATATAAACTTGATTTATGACAAAGTTGACAGTGCAGGGCAATGAGGAAATGCTATCTTTTCAATAAATGACGCTAAGGTTACATTGGGAAAAAATGAAACTTAAACCCTACCTTACATCATGCACAAAAATCAATTCTGAATGGGTTGCAAATCTGTATGTAAAAGTAACAATACATGTATATAAAACATCATAGTAAAATGCTTTAAACATTAAGCATACAGAAAAAGATTGGTAAGTTGGTATATATTAAAATTAAAACTATAGTACATCAAAGGACATTATCAAGAGTAAAAAGGCAAGCCACAGTGGGAGAAGATATTTAAAACATATTTAATTGATGAAAGTCTTGAAGCCAAAATTTATTAAGAACTTTAAATCAAGAAGAAAAAGACAATCCAAAAGAAAAATGGTCATATCATTAAGAGGGTATCCAAGTGTTCAACTAACATTCAAAAAGGTTATTCCTTCCTAATTTCATTTACAAAATGGGAAATTCAATGTAAACCACTACCAAACCCAGCAAAAGGACTCAAATGTGACAGCCTGACAACCCAAGTGTAGACATGTGGAACAATGTCAACTTTCATATGCTGCTAGTAGAGCATAAACTGCCACAAGTATTTTAGGAAACTGGTATCACATACTAATATATTACCATGTCCCAGCAATTCTAGTTATGTAACATCAGAAAAATGTATGCATATGAAACACGCCTAAGAATGTTTATAGGAACATTATTTCCAGTAGCCTCAAAATGGTAACAACCCAAATGGTCAACAACGGAACAGATAAAAAATTTTTGGTATATTCATTCATTGGACTGCTATATAATGATGAAAAACAAATTACTGCTATATGCAACAGTATGGATAAATCTCACAAATACGATGTCGAACAAAGAAGCCAGACACAAGAAATGCCTAGAGTATGATTCTGCTTATATGAAGTTCAACAACAACTGTAACAACAAAAGTAAACTTGGTTCCTCTGAGGAATGGGGAAGGGCTGGGATTGCTAGTAATGTTCTGTTTCTTTGACCTACGTAGTGGTTACACATGTTAAGTATATGATGATTTAATGACTTAAGATTTGTACACTTACCTGTATATTTGCTACACTCCAATTAAACAGTGAAAAATATCGTTGAATAAAAAATCAAGATGCAAAATTAACAGTTAAGGAAAAACAATAATCACAGCTTTGTGCAGCAAAATATCACACATTGTATAGTGCTCCCCAGGGCCTCTTTTCTCCCTTTTCTCAGGCTTTCTGAAGAGACAACATTTTACTTATATTTCCCTATGTTTAGGACCAAAAACCTGGAACAGTCTACAATAGCTCTTTAATCACTGCTGTGGGATGGTGGTCAGTTGGTTCTGGAATCGGCAAGTAAAACAGTGAGTGGGGGTAAAGTCAGAGGTGGCACAATCAAATGCCTCAGCAGTTTCTGAGGCTCTCAACCGAGACCAATCTAAAAATTTATTATTATCAACTCTAAATAAACCCTTTTTAAAACCTTACATACTTTTAAGTAACTATTATTAAAATCTGTACATAGTTTACTAATAACTCTGTAAATATAGTAATGTAATATGGATTGTTAGAAATGTTGGCTGGGCATACTTATTAATTGAAAAATAATTTTGGTATCCCCTTTGGATTTCTCAATAGTTAGCCTTTGTTATATTACAAAATATTTGGTTGTTTCATTAGCTTGGCTTTCTCTCCCAATTTTTGATTAGGTGGTATTATGGGGAAGAAAAATGGTGTAAGAGTGTGTGACACAGGTTTAATATTTATCTTTTACTATATATTTACATTTATCTATACACATACGTACATAAATGTGCTTGGGTAAAGTGCCAGGTAAGGAGAGATGTCTTGCATGGCATATAGCTTGGTGAGAAGGGAAGCTGGCAGAGAATTGAAAATTCTATTATAGTACACAAATTGTTCTTATAGTCACATAATCATTCTATAAATACTTATTGAATTTCTTAAATTTGCAAAATATTGTTCTAGGTACTTGCAATACCATAATGAACAAATCAGATATGATCCCTGCTCTCATGGAGCTTACAATTAATGTAAGAGACAAACATTAAGCAAACTACACAATTATTTCATGACAATTGTGATGAGTGCTATTGAAGCATATTACATACAAAGAATGGGAGCCTATAATTAGGGAATCAAAGGGGAAGGATGCTTGAGCTGGTTTTTAAATAAAAGGACTTAATTGATAAATAATTTTTTTAAAAAATAAAAGACCTTAATAAGAGGACTCCCCCCTTTCTTTACAGCACCCAGCAGCACTTGGAACATTAATACCCTTTTTGGTAGCCAGTCACCACTTTTGACACAGCTCAGGGTGTGTCCCATTCCTTCCTGTTCCCCTTAGCCCTTCCCCATGATGGAGTCCTATCCTGTAGGATGAGCACACAGGATCAGGTAGCCAGATGTCCCCGACTTTAAGTCCAGGTCCCTCTGCCTGTGCCCGTTATTTTCCCATCTTACCCCTACTGTGCACACTGCTATCAGTCATCTTGCCCCATCCCCAAGTAGCTGGAGTCCAGCCCCTGTGGTGTCCCCTTCCCAGTGCCTGGACCCCCATGTCAACCCGGGGACATCTTGACACCCCCTCACCTGAAAGGGCTTCCTCCATGAGGTGGCAGACTGTGCACCATGAGGGACAGAGGACACCTGAGGTCAGAGAGATAGAGGGGCATTCTAAATGAGTCATCCTTCAACCCTGATGGGGAATGGAAAGGGCATAATTCCAAGGTATTACATGAAACAACTGAGATCAGCAAGAGTGGTACCTGTGAGCAACAAGGGCAGTGGCCTTGGATAGAACTGGTGTGGTAGGTAGGGACAGAAAAGCATGCAAGAACTTATAGATGGGTTAATAATTTTGTTCTTTACCCTAATATTGGTTGGTCGAGAAGTCCATGTGGTTTTTTTCCATAAAATAAGACGCATTTTTCATTCTCACCAATAACTTTATTGATTTGGACATTTTGAGTATGTCAGCTATCTCCCATATGGTATAACATTGATAGTTATCAATTAATATCTCCATTTGATCACTATCAACTTCAACTGGTCTACCAGACTAGGGAGCATCGTCCAGTGAGAAATCTCCAGCACGAAACTTTGCGAACCACTTTGACACGTTTGATCAGTCACAACACCTTCTCCATACATTGAACAATTTTTTTGTGTTTCAGTTGCATTTTTAACTTTCTTGAAATGAATAAAGCATAATATGCCAAAAATGTGTTTTTTTCCATCTTCAGTATTAAAATGGCTACACAAAAACTCATCAATTTTGATGTTTTTTAATGCATTGATATGATATGGCAGCTGTCACAATACAATTGAACAAAATTATTTCAAATGAAGTTAAAGACAACTAAGAGCTATTAGAGCCATTTTATGGAAAAACAAACAAACAAACAAATTTTTGGCCAACCCAACAATTACAGGATGCAATTAAAGGGTCTTAAGCAACCACTCCAATATAGGAGCAGGCTGGTATTGCATAGAGTTTTGGTCTGGTAATCAAACCTAGAGCAAGGATTATAGACCTTTGAGGAAATCATTAGCCTCTTGGAATGTTTTCCTCATACAAATTGTGAATTTGGACTAGATGAGCACTAAGGTTTCCTTCAGCTCTAAAATTCTCTGAATACTTCTGTATATTCAAATAAGGTCACTTACAGGTGACCTTATTAAAAAAAATTAAAATTATAGTTGACCTACAATGTTACATTGCTTTCAGTTGTACAATATAGTGATTCAACATCTGTATAGTTTATAAAGTGGTCACCCTGTAAGTCTAGTACCCATCAGACACAAAAGACAGATTTGGGTGAACTCTTCCCATTTGTAGAAATGAATGATGTTTAGATCCAATTGAGTCATAATTTTACCTATGTAATGGTGACAGGGCTGAAGTTTATTCTCAAAGGCTGGGAAATCTTTACGATGGGAAATGGGGAAGATGGTAGGGACCATATGCAAAATGAGTGTAATCAATGCTTATAAGGATAGACAGCAAGCAAATGCAGGCAAGGTGGGGGAATTCAGCTTAGTAGAATCATTTAACTTAAAGGCAGCTAGTGGCAAAGGAAAGTTTAACAGTGAGAAGGGATTATTTATCAGCAATTCCCTTTTCCCACCATTTTGATATGTATAATTGACATTTCCTCAAGCTTGTGTCTTGCGTACTGTTTTGCAAAAAGAGTTTCAAACACCCCATTCCTTGAGATTTGCTCAAATAAAACTCCTATTTAAAAACTCTCAAGCGGAGGTGAGGGCGACTTTATAATCTGAAGGACAATTGTGTGGGTTTTGGGGGAGGAGCAGGTATAAGGAACTGCAATTCCAAAGTGTTAATGCTAAATAGGATCTCGGTGATCACCTTTGAAGTGCATTCCCAATTTTACAGTGGAAACCTTTGGGGTGACCTTTAAAACGAAGCCTTTCTCAAGGTATCAGTAAAAAGAGATGCTGCCCTCTTCCTGGTCCAGGGGAGCGTACTGTACCGGAGGCTGGATGCTGGGCGGCCTCTGAATGCCTGACTGCCTGGGGCTCTCTTCCCTTTTCAGGGTCACCCGTTTGGTCTCCCTCTAGTTCTCTCGCAGGTGCTGGGGAGGACACATAGTGCAGAGTGAGCATGGTGTCCGCCACAAGCCTCAGGCGCTGGGAAAAGCGCAGGTTCTTCTGGATCACCGAAGAGACGTCAAAATTGCGCAAAGCCGATCACCAAGAAGTCACTGCGCCCGTCCAGTTGGCACGGAGGGCCCCCCCCCCCACACACACACACAAAGCTTCCCACAGCAGCCACAGGGCCTGGTCCTTGGGGAAGAGCAACAGCGACTTGCCGAACTTGGTGGCGAGGCTGCCGTGGGAGCGGGCTAGCTCCGAGGCAGACTTTGTGGCGGAGGAGGCGGGGCTTGCTGCTCTCCGCACGCCGGTAGAAGCCGCGTCCAGCCCGTTACCTTCTCGTATCTCCGACCACCAGAAGGGCTGTATTGGGGCCCCAAGTCGGGTGCGTACCTGGCTCTTGGATATCTTCCTCTTCCTCCCGGCAGTCCCCCACAGAAAGCAGACAGCCACCCACAAAAGGATACAAATTTCGCGGGGACAAAGCTAAGGTGGGCGGTAAATAGGCACGGACCGGAAGTGGTGGTTGTCATAGCTACCGACGTGGCCCTTCTTGTCCCAGTTCCCACAAACCTAACTAGATGCTCTAAAGGCTGTTTTGGCCAGTTGATTTGGGAGAGGACCAGACCGGAAATCGCTGTTTCCATGGTGACCCCATAGCGGGTTGCCTGGTACTTGACCCATTTTGATCTGTTTGAATCTCTGCTGTAGCGTCATTTCTAACAGATTCTGGACTGTCTGCTGCCATGATTCCTGGGAAATACCGCTCAGTTTCTGGCCGGGCTACGAACAATGTAGGTTGGGTCTTTTACTTGCCCTTTCTTTCCATTCGTATCGTCCTTTCTGGCTGGCGTCTTTGTCCTAGGTGATGTATTGTTGGGCCCGCGACTGCTGAGTCTGCTGAAGCTATTGTGTGACGGAGGCTTGAGATTCGTGGAATGAACCAAGGCACTTAGAGGGTATTAATTTTGTATGATGGGTATTCAAAGTCTTGTCCCAGATCTGGGTTTCCCAGAAGGTGGAGCTGGGCTGCTGTGAAAGGCTAAGGTTCATTTACATTCCTTTAACTAGTCAGTTTTTTTAAATTAAGAAAATAATTTATTATTAACAGACATCCCCATCTCCTTCACCTGTTCCATTAAGATATTTACTTGAGCCTGAAATGTCAGGTATCAAAATCCTGCGGTGCTAAGTAGAGGGTTAAATT
Organism: Anoura caudifer; assembly: GCA_004027475.1. Lineage (NCBI taxonomy): Eukaryota > Metazoa > Chordata > Mammalia > Chiroptera > Phyllostomidae > Anoura > Anoura caudifer. Next base: position 242,591 of record PVKU01000877.1, read on the forward strand.
GCTGTAGACATTTTAGAAAATAAATCACAGTGAAAGCTTTAATACTTAATTGTGATTATATTGTTTTCAGCAAATTCTCAGAACATGATCAGATGCCAGAAACAAAAAGCAAGCATTCTGTTTGTTATATCTTTATTTGTACCATTTTGGGGAGGAGTATGTGTGTATGTTTAAGTTGAGAATATATTTTATGGTTTAATTTTTACGTTGCAGGTGAACTGTGGGCTTCATCTGGTTATTCAAACATCATCTCTTCCTGAAAAAAACAAAGTAAGAAATAGCAGCATGATTTAAAGTGTAGACTCTGAACTGGAAATTTTAAGTACATTTATTTTAGTGTCCAAATTAATCGTAATTTTTATTTTCTTCCTACATAAAGTAAAACAAGACAAACCTCTTTTAAAAACTGAATCTTATTTCACTAATTGCAAGAGGTAAAGATTTTTTTTTAAACATTTAGACATTTCTTAAATCAGAATCCTTCCTAAAATTGATGGCACATTGTCATTGTCATTCATTTGGGAAAGTATTTTCTTTCTAAGTAATGGGTAAAATGACGGTGTGTCCTACTGCTATTGAAATCTTGTCCTGGATAAAATGTAATAATTTGGGGTAATATATCTGTACATTTCAGTTAAAATAAGGGGAAAAATAGATTAGTAGTGGAAATAAATTAGGCGTAATGCTATTTAGAAGTTAAGATATGAAGAGGAGATTCTTGTTTTTCCCAAATAATTTTCCCATATCTCTGGTATTTCCATGATATCTGGCTTCTCATTTGATTTTTGAGGTACATACGCTTTTCTTTCCTTCTTGTCATACCTCAGCACTCAGACATACCCACTTCCCACACTGTTGTCTCAAGACACAATATACTTTTTCTCCTTTAACAAAGTTGTACATCTCAAACCATCCCAATTCACTTTTTAAAAAATGAATAAAATGTTTAGTAGATATCGCTAGAGGAACTCTAAAGTGAAGGTCAGACTTTACAGAAAACAGCAAGAGAAGAGTGAGTAGGGGCATGAGGAGGGTGGAGAGAAGGACACAGTCAAGGAGGCAGCGTTTAATTACGTTCTGGATATGAAAACGAACACTCCTGAACTCGACCATTTGATCGTCTTGAATAAATAGCAGTTAGCTAGATTAAATAAAAATATTCTTTATTATAATTGGTCATAGTAGATTCCCTCCAAAGATTTGTTAATGGATTTCACTGGACAAATCCTATTCTAGCATTACAGTGTGTTTCTAGGAATGATGTGCCTTATCCATATTCTTTCTAAACAATTCATTTTCCCTTGTGTGGACATAGGTTTTCAGAAAATACCTTTAGTTCTTATAATTCATAAGAAGACAATGCAAATGCCATTGTAATGTTTATAGTATGGGTGAATCAAAGGCATCCTAATTTTCAAAAAATACTTATTTAGGTTTTTTGTGGCTAATCATGAGAGGTTATTTTATTTTTTTCAGTTCTATCAAATAAGTTAAAAGAGAAATCCTTTCTTTGAAGGTTTAGGTATACAATCTTTTTATGTTATAATTGGACTCTTAAAGAATTCCAATGATAAAACAATGATTTTTCCAACAGATTTAGTTTTTGTATGTTTTTGCTTTTGTTTTTGAGAAAATCATTCTTTTAATCCTTGTATTTGTGGTAAGGGTATGGAGGGATTGACAGTGCCTCAGACTGGAGCATGGTTTCATCTGATCTTATGAAATTGACTCTGATTCAGAGTCAACTGATAAAATGATAAATGAAAATTTATCATTTTAATCACTTTAAATTGTGCAAATCAATGGTATTAAATACATTGACCATGTTGTGCAGCCATGACTACTATCTACTTCCAGAACTTAATATACCCCTTAAGCAGGCACTCCCCATGTCTCCTGCCCCAACCAACTGGAAGCCACAAATCTCCTTTTTGTCTCTATAGATTTTTTATTCTTGATATTTCATGAATGGAATTATGCAATGTGTGGCATTTTGTGTCTGTATTATTTCACTTAGCATGATGTTTTGAAGGGTCATCAGTATGTTGTAGCATGTGCCAGTATGTTGTATGTTATTTTATGATTAGCTTTATTACTAATTACTATGTTCTTATCCAATTTTTTAAAAATAATTTTTTAGGTTGAATTAAGGCTAAATAAAGAAACAGCATCCTTCCCTGGCCGACTCTTACAACATGACCTTGAAAGAAACTACTCAAGTAGGCAAGGTATTATCAGTGAGTAGAGATCAGATATGGCTTATCTTTTTGAATATTGTTTAGTAATATTGACTGTATAGATCCAAATAGACTTGAATTAAAAATGAAATGGTAAATTGGTGACCAAATTGGTTTGGTATTTGTTTAAATCAGGATTTATTTTATGTCCACAACATAGTAGATTATTTCCAACACAGAAAAGATACTGTATTTTAGTTTGGGGGTGGGCTGTGTATAAGAGAATAGGAAAGAATCTTCTAAATACTGTATTAGAACTAGGAAAAATGGCTAATTAGTGAAGGTAAGAGTATGGGCACACAGATCTTTAGGAAATAAAACAATAAGAAGAGTAGAAAGTTAGGAGTGGAAAAGAAATAACTTCCCTTAAAATGCATATAATTATAGATATTTTATATCAAGGGCCTTAAACTTTAGGGCGCATCATCTGAGATCTTGTTAGAAATGCAGATTTTTAGTGCTCCCCTTGCCCTTTTCCCCTTCCCCATCCTGATTTATTTAAATGTGCATTTTAATAAATGATTCATGGGATTCTGAAGGATATGATTTATGGATCACACTTTGAAAAATACTGTCTTATATGATCTGGTTGTATTTCTGAAATGCACTTTTCAGTTTAAGGAGAAATTTCTTTCAGTACAATACAGTTGGGTTTTTAGTTGGTCACTGATGACTGTTAGCCATTGGTAATGTGCACTACAGGATCCTTCTGTACAGTACCATCCCCACCTCCTATGAGAGGATTCTGTGTAAGAGGGCTGATCTGTATAGGCCTCTTTTTGTTCATGCCATTGTTGCATGGATATATTTGATTAGTTTCCATTTTTGTTTCATTACTTTTGGGACTTACTCATGGGTCCTTCTAATCTGACATGATTTTTCTCTATCAGATCCTGTAGGAGTGTATCCTACACTCCTGCCTTGGCCGACTGCTGGGCATGCCATCAACCTAGCCACAGTTCCACAGTGCAGGAAACATCTGTCTTGCTTTCTTTGGTTCAGCTGAATACATGTTTACTGAGTATGTTATGTGCCAGACAATGAATTAGGCACAAAGTTATAGCTATAAAGAAACTGGAAGATCTCAAGTAGAGTTTTTTAATGTTAGCATTGTGAATTCCTTCACATTTTTCATAATACTATCCTAAATTATTTTTCAAATTGAGTCAAAATTAAATACTTTTCCCAAATTATTCTCGAGTTAGAGGAGGAAGTTGGTATACAGATTTGTGAATGCCTGACCACATAAATTTATCTAAATCATAAAGTATTCCTAGATGTTTGCTAATGAGGAGACAGTATGGAAGCACTGAATTTTGTGAACCTGAGAGATGAATAAAGTCTTATGTGTAAGTAATGACCCATAAAACACAAATTAATTCTTTAGGGAACCAATCCCCCATGGACAGCAAGGGATGACTGAAGGTTTTGGGGGGAGTCAAAAGCTCTGTTTTCAACTGCATGGGGGTTGATGGTGCCCATTACCCTCATGTTGTTCAGCATAAATTAACCAAATGTATTCTCAGTCCTAAGTAAAGAAACTATGTTTTATTTAGGCTGATTTTTCAAATACTTGGTATATGATTTCTTTTAGGCTTTTTAGAATACTATTAAGAGTTAATCCCTGTATCCTTGAAATTTTGTAAGAGATATTTCAGGGACTACTATACAGTAAAATCTCAATTAAATAAACCTTAATTGATCAAATCCCTTAATTAAGAATTCTAAAGTGTGTATATAGAGAGGAGGAGGTAATGCTTAACTTTTAAGATCATGATAAATCACTGGAAAATCTAGAATCAGGATTCTGGCTGCTAAACACTTGCAGAGATAAGGCTGAATGGACACACGTATATAATGATGTACTATATCAGTCAGTCAGCCAGCCACCCACCCATCTATTCATCCATCCATCTGCTTACCCATCCTTTTGTCCATTCATCCGCCCATCCATCCATGTATTTAGGGTGAAATGAAGTGAAGATTCTTACCAATGTTGACCTTATGCCTCTAAACAACTGTGAGATCCTAATTATGAAAGAATTCATTCAACAATTTTACACTAAAATATAAGAATTTATTATTTTGATAGTAATACTATATACAAAATAGATTTCCTATTAACTCTGATTAATTTACTGATTTCCTACTGAATTTAGATTCTTAATGAATATAAAGAATATAAAATGAGGTCTGTCTCTCAAGTAGCTTGTACATTTAATTGGGAATAGAAAGGCTACATATCTGGTAAATTAAATAGTGATATATGAGATAAACAATAACAGGAAGTATTTCAATTAAAATTTTGTCACATAGTCATGCAGTTCATATGTAAGATGAAACATCCCACATATATATGTGGGTTTTTGATACATACATATACATATGCTGGTGTTTGTATATCCACATATTTAAGTGGATGCTTCAACTACAGATCACTGATTCCCAATCATTTAGGGGATCTTGTTTGTGGATTGTAAGGCTTTGCTACTCCATCATTCTCATCTCTTGCTATTTATTGTAAGATACATATCACACCAGTTGTGATAGTCAGTTCACGTGGATAGTGATTATGATAGGAGTGGAAAAGTATGATGATAAAATTCTTTTATTCACTGAGTATAAATAAAATTTAATGTTCAATTACTATCTCTACATCACAATTCTTACAAAGTTTAAATCTGCATCTTAAATTGAGGATTGGCTTGAAGTCTTCACAAAAGAACTTTAAAAATCTAACTCTGATGCTAATAAGAGAAATCAAGGTTGGCTACTGTTTGGAGTTTTTCCTTTATCTGACCAGTTAGTCCTTAATTAGTTAGTTCTTAGTTTGTTTTTATTTCCAAATCAGTTTACTAAATGATGGTTGCTTGGGTACCCTGCTAGCAGCTGGTCATGTCACCAGTCCATTTCACTGATGAACATGACATCAATTCTGAATGCCTGTGATATTTCATGATATTCAGGAAAGTGGGGTGTAAGCACTGGTTATTTTGTTCAAGAAGCTAGGTTCATGATTCTTTGGTTTATACCTTTCACACCTGAAGAAGCTAGCAAATACCATTGCTTTCTAGCTCTTTAATACAGTCTATATGGAACTTAATTTTAAGCTGCCATCATGTTGTCTGATGGCCTCCCAAAGAGTGTATTAACTTCCTACACTTGCTTTTATCTTTTCTCCTTATTGGTCAGTTTAAACAGCAGAATTTTGTGGTAATCCTAGCTTCCATTTTATTGCTTATCGCTCCCCTCAACATCAATTGCTGCTTTCAGGAAATTTTCTTTCCAAAGAAGAAAATACAGTAGAATTCCTCTGTGTCATACTGTCACCTTTGATCCATTACTCAAATCTTACCTTATTTCTGCTACTTCCCAGCATCTCTTCTCGACTCTCCTGCATTTTTCTAGGTCTTTAATATCCACCTCCCCCCAAACCCATCTGTAACCACCTTCTTTAAGTGAAAAATAATGACATACATTTATGTGTGAGTATATCATTAGGTATTATTTTTTATTCTGCATTTTGTGCATGTTCTATATAGTTTGTTAATTTCATATGGGTTTGCCCACTAGATTGAAAGCTACTTAATGGGAGAGACAACATCTAACCAAGAACCTATAAATGTCATGGGGTGTCATCTACCCTCAGTCTCATCACTGTAAGTGTATAGGATTTGTTGACATCCACTTTGGTCCTGCAGTATTCTCTATGATAGTAGCTGAGCATACCAAAAAAAGCGATGATGTGAGGTTTACATTTGCTATCGAAACTACTTTCTCTGTATTTCCTGTCGCAAAGTCGTGTATTGTGTAGCTTTGTGATAAACTTTTTGATATTTTGAAGGAGATGGAAGAGTAATAAGCCCTTCGCCTCGTAATAAATCATCATGCATCTCATCCACAACAAACGTGACAGAACTATATGGGCTGGACATGAAAACTGCCATGAGCTCCTTTTCAGCATTTGGAGATTCTTCCATTCAGATACCTTCCAAGTCCAGAATCCGGCAGGGCTGTCATAGTGCTGGCCCCAATGTACCTGGTAATGAGGGACTATCGTCTCAGTTATAAGAGAGTTCAAATTTAGTACTAGGTGTCAGCATTACAAAGGGATGAAGATAGCACTAGATTATTTGGCATACACAGTACACATAGTTTAGGTTTGAGGAGGAAAGAAACAAACTCAAATTTAGTAATTAATTTCAAATATGGGGAGCTATGGAAACTATACTTTCTAGAAAAGATATTTGTAGGTACCAAAGTTCTCCAAATATAAGATGACTTAGTTTTAAGATTTTAAAGGTTTTTCTTAATCAGGTAATTTGTCATTTTCAATAGGTGATCATATTAATTTGGTGAGCTCATCAATGCCATCATTTCCCATTCTCCAGCGCTCTTCTGAAGAGAAAATTCTTTACTCAGACAGGTTGACCCTAGAAAGGTGAGGACAATTTATTTTGTTTTAATTTATTGACTAGATAATACATAGACTTGGTATAAGATTCGAAAGGTACGAAAGTCTCCCTCATCTTGTTCTCCAACTATCCAGCTCTCCTACCACTGTTACGAGTTTTATATTTATCCTTTGAGGAGTATGGGGAGGAATTTTGTATCTACATAATGTGAAAAGCTTGACTATACTCTGCAAGAGTTCTAAGTAATTCTAGAATATGACCAGTGAAAATGGATTTTAGGATAGAAAAAGCTTTGCAATATAGACCTCACACGGGCTTCTGGGCCCTGTTCAGTGGAATTCCCTGTCACCTCCTAAGCTCTCCTTCACTCACTCTGCCTCCTTGAATACACCAAGCTTACATTTCCGGGCTTTTGCACTTACTGTTCCCACATATCTGTAGGCTCATTTCCTTTCCTCCTTTAGGTTTTTACTCACATGTCTTTATCTCAGGGGTGACCTTCCTTGGCCACCCTCTCCAAAGTTGCAACCCTTTCCACCCTGGCAGTCCACAGCTCCCTTCTCTACTTCATTGTTCTTCTTGGCACTTATCATCTTCTAACATATTAAATATTTTTCTTACCAAGTTTATTATTTGTCTTCTCCTACTAAAATATAAGTTCCACAAACACCTGGAGTTTTTTTTCAGTTCTGTATCCTCAGCACCTAGAACAGAGCTTGGGATAAAAGACCCTCTCAATAAGATTTTTTTGAATGAATGAATATATTTAGGATTTGATCCCTATCTTTAAGTCCAGGAAGTTATCTGCAGTAGGAGGGTGGGTGAAGGATCCCAGCCCTGCCTTAGCAGTGCGTGTCTGACTGCAGATTGTTAAGCAGACGTCTTAGCTTAGTAGTGCACACCTGACAGCGGATGTCACAGAGTATTTGTATTTGGGAGAAAGCTCTCTGTAGGGTGTGGCGTGTTGTTTTGTAGCAAAGTAACATTTGAGGGCAGTTACTCTCATGACATCTTTGCGGTATTGTTGCTTTTTGAAATTCTAATGCTATCTAACACAACTTTCATAATATCATTTTAATGTTTTGATGGATTTACAGTAATTTTAATGTCAGTCTTTAAAAATCCAGACAAAAATAGTGCTCCAGCCCTTTAGTTTCATGTTACTTGAGACTGACAGGAGCCAGTATTTTTAAGGTAGTGACATAAGTTAGGCACTTGTGTTGTAGCTTGGGGTGACTCTGGCAGTTGCAAAGCCAGTCTTCGGCAGGTGGACCTCTAGGGTAAAGAAGCAAACTTTGATCAGGTGGAGACTTGTTTACCTATGAAAGGCTCAAGGGAATTGACTCAGCTTCAAAGACTGGTTATGAAATCACAGGATCACAAAGATGTTGTAGGCCTAATTAGTACCAGACCTGATCAGTACCAAGATGTGCAGTCCCAAAAGCTGGGCTAGCAGCAAGGTACTTGGGGATCATTATTTGAGAGCCATGGGTAACAGTGGTGATTTTTGAAGGGAGATCTGCACTATTGTGTTGTTTCTTAGTCCAGAGACTAAGGGATTGAGAGTAGAATCCAGCCCTGAGAAGAAATGCATGGAAGAACTAGGCTCTGAGTGTTCTGGAAGTTAGGGTAGGCCTGGAGTACCAGGCATGCAGCTTAGCAGCACGAAGTAGAAAATCAGAGGCAAAACATAATCCAATAGACACCTCAGTGATGGGGTAGGAGGTGTAGCAACTCAAGGATTTTGTAGGCATAACAGGCTCTCCTGGAGACCACTGGGTAATAACCCAGTGTGTGTGTGTGTGCGCTTGTTGCTGGATGACAGGGACTTAGAGGGTTAAGGGGCATGCAGGTGAGCCTTGGAGTTGGGACTTAGTCACTGGATTTGGAATCTGAGAAAGTGATTATTTCAAGTTGCAGAGGCTTATGTAAGAGGTGGGTCAAAGTTTGTGTGTGTGTTTCTATTTTAGTGATACTGACTCAAGAATAGGGTGAACTAGAAGCTAGGGTATCAGTAAATTTAACTGTGAGAAACAAAGGAAGACTGAAGCAGGAAAAATGAGACAATATATGTTTTTTGCTGAACTGGTGCACAAAGTTATAAATTTTAAACTAGAATACTTGTAATTTATAAAACAGAAGTACCAAATGAGGTAGTATAATTGAGTGCATGAAATGAATTCTAAATACCAAACACATTAAAAGAATTAAACTGCTACCTAATATTTGTTTTCTTTTCTTCAATTTTAAACCAATTTCTTCAGGGTCCATATTTTTATTTATTTATTTGTAATGTATTTTATTGATTATGCTATTGCAGTTGTCCCACTGTCTCCCCCTTATTCCCCTCCACCCTGCACCATCCCTCCCTCCAGCATTCTTCCACCTTAGTTCATGTCCATGGGTCGCACATATAAGTTCTTTGAGTTCTCCATTTCCCATACTATTCTCAATCTCCCCCTCAGGGTCTGTATTTTTAAACACCATGTCTTTGTCAGCCATTACCATTCAGTTATTATCTGCTGTTAATTAGTTTTTTTTTTATGTGGAGGATTCTGATCACTCGTAGAGTTTCACTTATGCTTATAGTACTCTGATTTATTTGCTTTAAAGGTTCCATTAACTTGATTTTTACTGAAAAGAAATATTTCTAATTAATTTTCACTTTTTGTTCACACTTTGATCAATAGAACTACATTTTCCTTGAAGACTGTTGAAAATCTCAGAGTAGAATCATTTCTATCTGGTCATTTAATTACCTTAGTAGAATTCTTTATTTTTTATTTTTTTAATTTTATTTTTTTATTTTTTTATTGTTCAAGTACCGTTGTCTCCATTTTCCTGCCACGACTTTCCCCTGCCCCACCCACCCCCACCTCCCACTTTTAGTCCTACCCCCTTTGGCTTTGTCCATGGGTTCTTTATACATGTTCCTTGACAACTCTTCACCTTTCCCCTATTATCTCCTTCCTCCCCTCTAGTTACTGTCATTTGATTCTTTATTTCCATGCCTCTGGTTCTATTTTGCTTGCTTGTTTGTTTTGTTGATTAGATTCCACTTAAAGGTGAGATCATAAGGTATTTGTCTTTTACTGCCTGACTTATTTCACTTAACATACTGCTCTCCAGTTCCATCCATGCTGTCAAATTCTTAAAGGACCCTACACATAATAACTTTACATGTAGTACATTATAACTTTTTGTATAATGGAGGTTTACTGTCTTAAATATAGCTTAAGACATATATTGCTAAAGTTTCATCCTACCCAATAGCATTTTAAATATTCTGCAAAGTTCAGAGTTAGTGTTGAACATGTAAACATATACTTAAAATCTTACGTGTCTGCAGAAATGTACAATAAAGGATGAAATTACTTTATCAAAATGAACTGTAGATGACTGAATTTCTTGCTCTTCCTGTATCATCCAGCTCAAGAGTCTACAATTCTATGAGACACCCTTTTTTATGTTTTTCTCTTTTTCCTGATGACTTAGTTACCTGCGCAGTCTTTCTATCAGTCGATTGATGGCAAGGGCATTTCTCCGGTTATGTGACGTGGTTCTTTGAACCATCAGAAACCTCTATTGCATAAAGCATTTACATTGAGTGTTTTCTGATATTAAGTCAATTTTATGTGAAACAATTTATATGGGAATTTTTAAAATATAATGAGAGCTTAGACTTCATTTTAATAATTACCACTGTCAAAGTATATTGGCTTTTATAGGAATGATTTATGATTTTATCTAAGATGCTTAGTTCATGGAAGCAAGAAGTGGTTCTATTTATCTTTTTCTCCTTATAATGTGGGAGCACAAAGATGCTAATAATGTTTGTAAGAGGAGGCAGGTTGCCAACTCAGAATCTTATTAACTTTTTAAATGTTTCTTAGGCAAAAGCTGACTGTATGTCCTATTATCGATGGAGAAGAACACCTTCGTTTGTTGAACTTTCAGCACAATTTTATAACTCGAATCCAAAACATTTCTAATCTTCGGAGGCTAATATTCTTGGACTTATATGATAACCAGATTGAAGAAATTAGTGGGCTTTCTACTCTAAGATCCCTCCGTGTCCTCTTGTTGGGGAAAAACAGGTAATCTTTGTGGAGCAGTTTTTGTTTATTTTATTTTGGGCTAATGTTGAGTCCTGTGGTGTTTAGATGGCAACTCAGAATTAAAAAATAGTTAAAAACCTACTAGACTAAATGTTTTGAAAGATTTTTGAAATATATTTTATTGATTATGCTATCACAGTTGTCCCATTTTCCCTTTATTCACCTCCTCCCTGCACAGCCCCTCCCTATCCGCCTTAGTTCATGTCCATGGGTGATATATTTAAGTTCTTTGGCTTCTACATTGCCTACACTAGTCTTAATCTCCCCCTGTCTATTTTCTATCTACCATTTATGCTACTTACTCCCTGTACCTTTCCCCCCATTCCCTCCTCCCCTTTCCTGCTGATAACCTTCCATGTGATCTCCATTTCTGTGATTCTGTTCCTGTTTCCTTAGCTGTTTCCTTAGTTTGTTTTTTTTTAGGTTCAGTTGTTGATAGTTGTGAGTTTGTTGTCATTTTACTGTTCATATTTTTGATCTTCTTTTTCTTAGTTAAGTCCCTTTAACATTTCATATAATAAGGCTTGGTAATGATAGATACCTTTTACTTGACCTTCTCTGGGAAGCATTTTTTCTGCCCTTCTATTATAAATGATAGCTTTGCTGGATAGAGTAATCTTTGATGTAGGTCCTTGCCTTTCATGACTTGGAATACTTCTTTCCAGCTCCTTCTTACCTATAAGGTTTCTTTTGTGAAATCAGGTGGCAGTCTTATGGGAACTCCTTTGTAGGTAAGTGTCTCCTTTTCTCTTGTTGCTTTTAAACTTCTCTCCTTGTCTTTAATCTTAGGTAATATAATTATGATGTGCCTTGGTGTGTTCTTTCTTGGGTCCAACTTCTTTGGGACACTCAGAACTTCCTGGACTTCCTGGAAGTCTATTTCCTTTGCCAGATTGGGGAAGTTCTCCTTTATTATTTGTTCAAATAAGTTTTTCACTTGTTGCTCTTCCTCTTCTCCTTCTGGTACCCCTATAATTTGGATGTTGGGACGTTTAAAGATGTCCTGGAGGTTCCTAAGCCTCTCCTAATTTTATTGAATTCTTGTTTCTTCATTCTGTTCTGGTTGAATGTTTCTTTCTTCTTTCTGGTCCAAACTGTTGATTTGAGTCCCGGTTCCCTTCCCATCACTGTTGGTTCCCTTTATATTTTCCTTTATTTCACTTTTCATAGCCTTTATTTTTTCCACTATTTTGCAACCATACTCAGCCAATTCTGGTAATCCTGATTGCCAGTGTTTTGAACTGTACATCTATTGGTTGGCTATCTTTTTGCAACTTAGTTGTATTTTTTCTGGGGATTTGATCTGTTCTTTCATTTGGGCCATATTTTTTTTCTCAGCATGCCTATTATGTAGTAAGGGTGGAGCCTTAGGTATTTGCTGGGGTGAGGCAACCTACTTCACCATGTTGTGCTGTATGTGGGAGAGGGGTCCTAGAGGGAACAGTGCCACTTGCTCAGCTCTCTGCTGGTTTTTAGTCACTTCCCCTGACACCCACAAGCAAATTGGGCCCTCCAGTGCTGATCCCCAGGTGGGTGGGTTTGTGTATGTTCTAGGACCCTGTGGGTCTCTCCAATGAACTCTCCTGTGAGGTTGGGGGTTTCTCCTGCCACCTCAACCCCACACTAAACCCCCAGATTTTTTTCAGTCAAGAGGTTTTGAAGCTTTATTTCCTCTACACTAAAACTCTCGGTCCCACGGTCTATCTTGCTCCCCAGTTGTTCCTCCCTGTTTATCTACACACAATTGTGCGACTGCCTGCTCCTCCGTCAGCTGCCACCTCGCCACAAGTTTTCTTTGCCAGGCTGTCCATCTCCGCCCCTCCTGCCGATCTGGATGAATGTTTCTTTTTTAACTCCTTGGTTGTGGGACTTCCATACAGTTTGATTTTTCTGTCAGTTCTGGTTGTTTTTGTTTTTAAATTGGTTGTTATCCTTCTTTGGTTGTGTGAGGAGGCACAGTGTGTCTACCTTCATCTCCATCTTGTCTGAAAGTCCTCTTGAAAGATTTTTTGAATGGCTTAAGATTCAGTCATAATTTGTTTTGTGAGATTCAGTCTGACAGTTAATTAAAGCTAGTAACATTTATTGAGTGTGCATTGCTTTCCAGTGTCATAGCTTATGTGGAAGTAGATAGTAGGTTTGGCTTTTATGTTTTCTTAGGCCATATTTTAAGCATGTGTATTCACTTTAGGCATATGTATTTCGCTAGTGATTCTTCTTAGTGCTTAATTGAGGGTAGACACTTGATATTCTATGATTGTCAAATTACTGATTGGTTCTTGTTCAGGTTGTATTTTCAGTATCCATTTAAGATCACGCTGTGTGAATGTCCCCAGTTCTTATGAGGGTGTATTATGTGGTGCAGATACATGATTCATGACTGATTTCCTTGAGATTCATTCATGACTTTTCTTTATATTCTTTTTCACTGGATAGCTTTTGCAATGCCTAGAAAGAAGAGCTGTTTGGCAAAATTCAAAATGGTTTTATATTATCAAATGATAAAGTTTAGATACAGCATTATACCCAAGCTTGGTTCCCCTCCCCCCATCTTTTTTTACCCCACAACACGCATCTTGAATTACCTCTTTATTTTCACTACCCAACAGTAATATAAGATAATTTTTCCAAGATCATATCCCAGAGTTCCAGAGTCTAATCTGTTCTCTGCAGTTTTTTGAAAGTTCCCATTGGTGTAGTATGTCGTTTACTATTGGGTCAAGTGTTAATCTAACCATTATAGTACCATTAGGGAATTTGGGAGAATTATAGGATTATAGACTATTAGAGCTTGAAGAGACCTCAGAGATTAGCTCTCTTATTTCACAGATGGAGAAATGGAGATGAAAGCTAGTTTTTGCAAGGTTGGAGATGTACAAACTATATACAGTAGGAGTATGCCACCAGAGCAGTTCACTAAGGAAAGTGAGGAGTAAATTTTTCATATGTTTAAGCCATTCCCTTCTAAAGGTGCTCTGTTATCTCTCCTGGAGATAGCAGTTCTCAGCCTTGGATTTACTGATTTCTTTCTCTAGCTTCCATTTATTCTTTAGTAACCATTGCCTTTAGGTGCTCCTCGTAGTCCTTGGGTAAGGTGTTTCCAGTGACATTTTAAATCTCCTTTTTTAGTTTTAAACATAGTATCTAGAGCTACTCCTGGCTCCTAATGTTTTAAATAATTTCTCAATCTACTCTCCTTTCCCACGCCTCAAAGACACCAGTGTGTTGGACACTGTTACCTTTTTAAAGGTCTCTCTGCTCCTCCAGTGTCTGGGGCCCACTGCCCTTTTCTATAACCTCACCATTGTCAAGTAAAAGCAGTCTAGTGCAGTCTCTTCTTCCTCTCTCTACTCCTCCATCCTGTTGTTTGTGTGCTTTGAGTCATATTTGACTTAATTTTTTCCCCATAAAGAAAATAGCGGTTATTCAAGTTCTAGAACTGTGAGTGTTCTTGAATAAAAAAGAAAATGAGTCATTAGACAACTTTCCACATTCTCCCAAATGGCATTATTTCAGAAGTATCAGTACAATGAAAATCTGATCCCTAAAATGTATGTCTAATCTGCTTTAGCCAACTGACTTTGTCACAGCAAGGGACCTCTGAATCTTAAAGATGCAAATCTAAGAACAACAATAAAAAAAAAACAAGCAAAAAAAGAGATGCAAATCTATCCTGAGGCAGTTCTTTAGTGATCATTAGACAGACCTGGCTGAGGGCTGCTGGAGAAGAGAGATGCACCTCTGCCACTCTGTGTCCTCATGTTCATCTTCGGTGACCTGTGGCCCCTTCTTGCTCAAAAGTCCATAAAGTTTTCTCCCTCCACATTGCGAAGCACTGCACAGTCATTTAGTCCAAGGCAGTGGAACCCTATATGAAAGTCTAGGGCAACCAGATGCCTGTAACAAGCAGCTCCAGCAAATATTTCTGCTGATAAGGCAGAAAGACCCTGCTCAGATGCTGTATGTGAAGTTTACATTGCTACTAACGAACTCACCACCCCTCTGTGTGGCTTTGCTATTGAAATTCTTGCTGGCTCACTCTTCTGCTTTCTGAATCCCCTGTTTATCCTTATGAGATCGGTGCTTTCATGATCGTAGGCTAATGAACAGAACTTCCCTGCATTTTCTTCTCATCACCAAGAACCATATATAAAACTTTCTGCCAGATCCTGGGATTCCACATGCCTTTCCCTTTGATTATTTGAAGGTTCCCACTCACAGAGTTGTCTCTGACATCCAAAAAGCCTAGCCTTCATACAGACCCTGCCATCAGTGACATGAGGCGGCCTGCAGAGATGGCCGTCATGCGTCCCTAGAAGTCTGTAGCAACTGAAGTGGCAAGTGAACCTTGTCCTTTTCTAGTTTCAGTTTTGTTTAATGGGAGAAGTTAAAAAAAATAGCCTTCAGATCACATTGTGTTAATTTAAAAATCTTCAACTATTGAAGATAGTTGGGAACTGACTATGATTCTGTAAATTCTTCATCAGTAACTAATCTAACTGTGGCTTCCCAGGTTAATTGATATGTTCATTCACCTCTGAATTCTTCAGAATTCTGTTTTAATGTCATTTCAGGTCCTGGGGGTGGGGAGAAAGTCTATGGCAAAGATAGTTCATGAGAACAAGACAGCAAGATGTTTAGTTGTTTTTGAATTTAATTGACTGACTTGCTTATTTTTCTTCCTATTCACCTGGGCAATCAGAATTTGCAGTCAGAATCACAGTCATGAGGTGTCAAAGCTGGGAAAATGCTTGAAATCACAACAGATACGGAGTGCTTTATTGGATAGCTTAACAGTACGTGAGGCCTTGGTGGAGTTCTGTGGGAAGACGGAAGACGTGTTGTACATTTAGGTTTCTGTGACCGAAGTGCTTTAAATGTGCCCAGAGTTTCTGGTTAATACAGAAGCAGATTACATGAATCCTCCAGATCAGAGAAATTTGGGCTGGGACAATCTCCATCCCTTGTGTATAATTTCCAAAATGTTAATAGTATAATTCTCAGACAAATAGAGATTAACTCCAGGCCAATTTTTAATTGAATCATTAAGGAGAAAACAGTAGGATGACAAAGGTGGTTCAAAGGAGGATAAGAGAAACTAGGGAAAATGAAGAATGCTGGAATAAGATTAAGTTATAAAACAGGTTAATGTTCTACAAAGCAACAGAAACATTGCATCATCAGTTTCGTACAAGTTAGTATATAACTTTACAGAATTTGGGCTCTGATCCGGAGTAAACAGTCAGATGATTCTTAGGTAGGCTTTTTTTTTTTTTTTTTACAAAGAATTATTTGATTGCTGTTCAAGTGCAGTTGTCCACATTTACCCCCATCCCTGCCTCCCTCCCCTGATTCCATCCCCCTTGGTGTCCTTTATAGTTGTTCCTGAAAACCCTTCCCCCATTATCCCACCTCCCCTCTGGTTACTGTCAGTTTGTTCTTTATTTCCATGCCTCTGGTTATATTTTGCTTGCTTATTTGTTTTGTTGGTTAGGTTCCACTTAAAGGTGAGATCATATGGTATTTGTCTTTCACTGCCTAATGATTTCACTTAGCATAATGCTCTCCAGTTCCATCCACGCTGTTGTGAAGTGTAAGAGCTTTAGGTGAGCTTGTTGACAGTGCTCTGAAGTGACCTTGAAAGGACATGCAGTCATCCCTTTGCCTTCTTTTCAAGATACAGTTAGCAACACTGAGTGGTGCCCTTTTTTCTACATTCACATATCGTAGTTCATAAAATTGTTTTTATATTGTACTATGTTTTTCACCTGCATATTTACATTTTATTACGTATGTTTTCCCATGTCATTAAATATTCTTTGAAAATATAATTTTTAAGAGTTTCATAATCTGTATGAGTATATATGTAATAATTTAATATTTTTCTTTTTGTTAGACATTTACATTGTATACTTTTTTCTGTGATAATGCTGTGATGAATATTCTTGTCCATTCATCTTTGTCTGCATCTCTGATTATTTCCTCTAGAATAGGCTTTAATATTTTCAATTAGGTAGGTGAGTTCACCCTTACAAAGCTCATATGAGGGGGAGTTGAGATTTGATAAGAAGAAGGCCTGTATTTTAGGACATTACTTCTCAAAATGTGATCCCTGGACCAGCAGCATCAGCATGGCCCAAGAACTTATTAGAAATGCAAATTTTTGGATCCTAACCTGGAAACTCTGCAAGTGGGGCTCAGCAAGCTATATTTTATCAAGATGTCCCAGATGATTCTGATACACACGGAGGTTGGGGTATTTTAGAGATAAAATTCTGTGCTTTTTATTTTATTTTCTTTTTTAAGATTTTATTTATTTACTTTTAGACAGAGGGGAAAGGAGGGAGAAAGAGAGGGAGAGAAACATCAATGTGTGGTTGCCTCTTGCATGCCCCCCACTGGGGACCTGGCCTGCAACCCAGGCCTGTGCCCTGAGGGGAATCGAACCAGCGACCCTTTGGTTCGCAGGCCCACACTCAATCCACTGAGCCACACCAGCCAGGCTATGTTTTTTAATTTATAGTAACATTTCAGTTTTTCAAAAGATGGCAAATCAAAACTTCCAAATAAATATTCAGAAACTGAGTCCAGTAGAAAGCATTTAGGCAGTGTTCATTTTGTCTCTGGTAAAGAATCCAGTTATGAATACCCCTGTACATAACACTCATCCTTTTGGTTCTGTCTTCGTTCATTCATTCAACAAATACTTTCTGCATGCCTGCTTGGTGCCAGGTACTGTCATGAGTCCTGGAGATAGAGTGGAAAACATATCAAAGTTTATGACCTCTTGAAACTCACATTTTGTTTAGAAGGAGAGCGTAAAAAAGGAAACACATGAATAATATAAATTTAGGCAAGGATAAGCATATTGAAGTCAATGAAAGCAGGCAAAGGAGAGAGTAGTGGGGATGGGGAGAGGGAGCTAGTTTTGATAGGGTCATCTGGAAAGGCCATTCTGAGAAGATATTTGAGGCAAGACCTGGGTTATGTGAAGGTGTGAACCATGTGAAATCCTGGGGGGAAAAACATTAAGGAAGAAGCAATAGCAAGGGTGAATACCCCAAGCGGAAATGAATTTGGGAGGCTAGAAATGGCAAGAAAGCCCCCTCGGCTGGAGCAGAATGAACAGATGAACCTAAGCTTAGGGAGGAGATAAGGCTGGAGGAAGTCAGCGGCCAATTGGGTTAGCACCTTGAGCACTGAGGTAAGAAGTGGGTCATTCTGAGGTGAAGGGAGGTGCTCGGAATAAATGCCTTGCCTAAGATTCTTAAAAGAATTTCTCTCTTCTAAAGATAAGACTTTTAAGTGAAAGGACATGTCCTCTGGTAGGACTAATTATTTAACAATATAATTAAATTAATGGAAATATGTTTTTATTTAATATAGTTATATAATTTATATATTTATATAGACAGATATAGCTATTTCTATGTCTATATTTAATTTATAGAGAATAAATTAAAATGAGTTGTGCTTTAACACATTTTGATTTACAATACTTGTGATACAACCACATTTCTATTCTTGTTCTGATTTTTAGAATCAAGAAAATCTCAAATCTGGAGAATCTAAAAAATTTAGATGTCTTGGACCTTCATGGAAATCAGGTATTATAAAGACCTTTTATTTCTTTCTTCTTTGAATAAATTTTGACATTGTAAAAGTTTTAAGACTTATATATTATGTTGAATTTTTTAAGAGTTACTTTACTGTTTAACTGAAATATTAAGCCTATTTATATAAGATTTGGTGATTTCTCACAGTAAATGATACATAAAACATTCAAAATTCTTACAGATATGATAATTTTGTTCCTTATTTTGTTTTTTATTAACTTGTTTTTAAAATAGACATTATCCAATCCGCACCTAAGAACTAGAACATGACTACTGAATCTCTTCTACTTAGGTGTTCCTCCTTTATTTTGAAATAACCACTATTTTGGATTTCACATTTATCATTCCTTTATGAGTTATTTTTAGTTGGTTTTATTACATATATGTATGCCTAAATAATATATCATTTAATAGCATTGTCTTTTAATTAAAAAAAGGTATCAATGTTGTCATCTAGTTTTTGCTTTTCAGATACAATATTATATTACTAGAATTCATCTTATTTTTTAAAGATTTTATTTATTTATCTAGTTTAGATGGAGGGTATGGGAGGGAGAAAAAGAGGGAGAGAAACATCAGTGTGTGGTTGCCTCTTGTGCAACCCCCACTGGGGACCTGGCCTGCAACCCAGGCATGTGCCCTGACTGGGAATCGAACCAGCGACCCTTTGTTTTGCAGGTCAGCACTCAATCCACTGAGCCACACCAACCAGGGCTGGAATCCATCTCTTTGATTGAGCAGCTGTAGTTTATTCATTTTCACTGTTGTATGTTCCTTGATGTGATTAAACAAAACTTGTTTATCCAGTTTATTATTAATAGACATTTGGGTTGTTTCCTTTTTTTTTTCTGTTTTGTTTCCTATTGGAAATAGTACTTTTAAGAATGTTCTTGTATACGCTTCTTCCATATACTATATGTACTCTACAGTATAGCTCTAGAAGTAAAATTGATGGGTTAGGTTATTTAAATGTCTAACTTTAAAAGATAATGCCAAACTGATTTCCAAAGTGGTTGTGCCAGTTTATACCCCCACTAGTGCTACATAAAGATCCTGTTACGTCACATTCTTTTCAGCTTTTGGAATTGTCAGGCTTCTTAATTTTTGCCCATTAAATTTTTATAGTGTCTCCTTGTGGTTTCAGTTCACATTTTCCTGATAACTATGTGATCTGGGCTCGTTATTCTTCTATTCAGTCAGTCAGTTGTCTACCCCCATGTTTATGTAATTTCTCCATCTGGTTTGTTTTGTTCCCCTCCTTGTTCTCATCTCCTGGAGCATCTTGGCCTTGTGTAAGTCTTTGCTCTTCCATTTAAATATTAATCTTTGAAATGTGGGTGTTTACTTAGGAATAGGTACCTGAGCAGAAGGTGAAGCCTCTCCTGAGGCGGTCAGCACACGTTCTGGGATGATCCAGGAGAACCTGTGTTGGTGAACAAGGTGCGCCACTGCCATTTGCAGTCAAGCAAGCGCAAACCTCAGTGTGATCTCTCTAGGCTTTCTGACAGCTGTTAGTCCTGATCGTTTTGGTGAAAAGCTAATATAATTTTAAAAAGCCTTGATAGATGTAGATTCTTCCTATCTGCCAGGTTCTAATCTTGTACAGCCACGATGGGGTGTCTGTCCGAGTGTGCGCCTCACAGCACGGTGCTGGTTGCCTGCTCTGCAGGCTGGTTAGTGTCCCTCTGGTAGAGGGGAAATTACCCAGTTAGATGGTGGGGAATTGGCAGAGGAATTAAAGAGTTTTGTAGGTAGAAGAAAATAATATGCAGAACAACTGAGACTAAAAGCAAAGTGGTATTTTTTTTACTGTTTGAGATTGTAGCAGGTGTTGAGGAACTTTGAAAGATAAGGTAAGGTAAGAGAGGTAGATAGAGGCCAGAGCTCTTTTTTCTTGTGCCCAGGGGTCCCCATTGCCTGGGCCATGGACCTGTACCAGTTCAGCCTGGACTGCACAGCAGGAGGTGAACAGTGCGCAAGCAAAAGAAGCTTCATTCGTATTTACAGCCACTCCCCATGCCCACCTCCTGTCAGATCAAGCGGCATTAGATTCTCATAGGAGCATAAACTCTGCTGTGAACTGCACATGCGAGGGAGCTAGGTTACATGCTCCTTAAGAGAATCTAATGCCTGATGGTCTGAGGTGGAGCTGAGGCGGTGATGCTGGGAGTGGCTGCAAATACAGATCATCATTAGCAGAGAGGTTCAACTGCACAGAGACCATAATAAATCAAATGCTTGCAGATTTGTATCAAAACCCTATCAGTGAGTGGCAAGTGACAATTAACTACATCTGGTGGCAGACTATAAAGCTGTCTTCCCCATGCCCCGTGTATGGAAAAATTGTCTTCCATGAAACCAGTCTCTGATGCCAGAAAAGTTGGGGACTGCTGTTGTAGCCCACTCTTAAAAACTACCCATGGCTAAAAGCGAAACATTTTATGGTTGTAATATTTTGTTAAGTTTATTTAAAAATGTATATATGAGAAATAAATATGTGGTTTTAACAATTCATATCCATTGCCCAAGATCTATAAGAGCACCTGCTAAATGAGTAGCATATCATTTCACCTGTACATTATGTCTAGGAATTATTTAACCAGCCATTATGTGGATGAAGAATTCTTTATTCCTTGTTGGATGACCTGTGTTATGTTTCTTATAATTTCAGCATATGTTTGGGATAGTCTGTGTATTAAGATTAAACATCCAAACCACACAAATTATTTCTCAAGGATCTATAATAATAAGAAGGAAGTTTTTAATGAAAATCTGTGTTTTGTTTCAAAATATCTAAATCTAATAAGCAAAAATTCGGAGTATTTTGAAGCAAAAAACAGTCTTGGTGACCTTAGGTTTTTAAAAAGTCATAAGATAAACTATTCAAGATGAAACAATGTCCAGCTCTATAAAAACTAGCATCAGGTAGTTAAAAAAAACTAAAGGAAAATGACATGTATAATTTTTGTCAGTGTACTTGTGAAAATGTATTTGATTTATGGATGTGAAAATGTTCTGAGGAGAAATAGACTGGGGAAGGGAACAAGGTGGAGAGAGCTGAAACTGGAGACAGAACAGTTGACAGTCTTATCTAGTAATCTCGGTGAGAAGTGATAATGGCTTGATCTAAAATAGTAGCAATAGGGACATGATAAGGGGGCAGACTGATAAATATTTACAAGGTAGAAACATCAAGATTTAGCTGTGATTATATGTGAGAAGTGAAGAATGCAAAGGGATTGAGAGTTTGACTCTCAATTTCTGACCTAGATTTTGTCTGTTCTACTAGAATTTGTTCTCTTGGTAGATGCCTTCTTTAACATGGACACAGATATGCTTCAAGAAGAATCTTCTTTCAGTGACATCTTTTCCTTCAGGGAGAGCTTGCCCTTTCTGTGCTTGCTTGCCTGAAAGCAATACCCTTTTGATATTGCTGAGTAGGAAGGTTGTTTTTATCCAGACAGAACAGTCTGGGTTACTCTTATTCAAAAACAAAGACTGGAGTGTTGAGCTCTTGGAAGGACAGATAAAGTGCTTCCCAGATAAGGTCAAGTTAAAGGAGTTCATCATCACCAAGCCCTTACTCTGTGAAATGTTAAAGGGGCTTATCTAAGACAAAGATGATCAAAACTATGAACAGTAAAATGACAAACTCACAACTATCAATGACTGAGCCTAAAAAAACAAAAACAAACTAAGCAAACAAGTAGAACAGGAACAGAATCACATAAATGGAGATCACATGGTGGGTTATCAGTGGGGAGAAGAAAGGGAGAGAATAGGGGGAAAAGTATAGGGAATAAGAAACATAATTGGTAGGTACAAAATAGACAGCGGGGGTGGGGTTTAAGAATAGTATAGGAAATGGAAAAGCCAAAGAACTTATTTGGACATGAACTAGGAGGGAGGAATGCTGGAGGGAATGGGGGTACCAGGCAGAGGGGGGAAATGGGGAAAAAAGGAATGGGACAACTGTAATAGCATAGTCAATAAAATATACTTAAAAAAAAAGAAGCTCTGTAGTCTGTCTTGGGACCCTCTGTCTGATCAGTGTGACCCATAATTGGGCATTTTTACATTCCTATCATCTCTTCTTGCTGTGAAGTTTATGAAGAAATATGCTGTCACCCTGTTAACATCCTATGCCTGAAGTTTCAATCATTGACTCTATGCTTGTGACTTTGTGCATGACTGTAATGAGTAACAGACTAAAAGAAGCACCATAGAATTATGAGCAGAAGGGGAAGACACTATGCAGGTCACACAACAACTACACCCCTTCATTCTATATATTTATCTCTCTCTTGAACTCAGAATAGTTTAATTTTATATATTTAAATATTGCTTTCTCATCTATGTTGTCTGTCTTCCATATCTTCATCTTATCTTTTATTCTTCCTATCTCTATTTTTTCTTAGTATCTTACAATAATATCTCAAGCTTATGCTGACATTAACTGATTTTCTACAGTGTCTATTTTGCTTTTTGCTGATTTTATTCATTCCTAATTCTGATACATATTTATTTTTGAAATATTTTTGTCTAAGTTTTATTATTTGGTTCTGTCATCTGCAAATACTGTGGTAACTTTGTTTCTTTTTTATAATTTTGCCTATTTTCATTTTACATTAGCTAGACCAACAATCTTAGACAAATTTGAAAGCATTATTGAATGTTACCTTTAATAATTGAATTTAACATAAGCATATATGGGTTTCTCCTCAAACCTGTATGGAATCTAGATTATATTTCTTGAATGTAAGAGAAATAACAACAAAGAAATTGCATTATAAATTGAAAAAGTTTTTTAGCTAGCATCTGCTTTGAAGTATTAAATAAAAATTTTAAATAATGCTGTGATGGCAGTACAGATGAGAAAATTAATCTCTGGTGATTGTGAAACTTGTTTTTGAATGTTCTGCAGAAAAGTGTTATGTACAGGACTTATTATTTTTGAACTATGTTACATTGCAAGATTGATAAAGTCCCCACAAGGACCTCTGCTTACTTCTCTGTCATGCCCAGCCTCCACCCGTTGTGTTGTGCTTGCGACAGATTCTACCACAGTGTGGCTTCAAATCATGTTGTGCTCTCACCACCTTATGGGTATAGTTTTTATTTACCCTCAGCTTACTGGGCAGCTCGAACGCCTCTGCCGCAGTTCAGTGCTTATGCGGATGTGCATATTCTGTGATTCTGACCCTCTTGTTCTAATCTAAACAGTTAGTGTCCGCTGATTTCATCCTGGCTAAACATTGTTGCCTCTCCTAAGCACTTCCACTAATAAAGAATATCCATGCTCACCCTCCACTGGGGATCCTACTTAGTTGAATCCTTTCCAGATTCTTGACTGCTCTCTGGATGCTTCAGTAGCAATGAAATTAGCAAGGGAACTTGGTATCATTTTTTTTCCTTGCTTTTTCTTTCAGAGGGCGGTCTTTCTGGGTCAAAGTATTGATGGCTAATGCTTACTCATAGTAAGTTTCTTCTTGGCAGGTAGTATGTATACTTCTTGTCACCTTCATGGGCCCAGGCACAGTGTTAGGCACTTAGAGATGCCCCAAATGATGAAGTTATTTGGTAAAATTGACTTCAAATATTTTCTGTGTCCCTTTAGTTAATTTTCTCAAGGTAAATGACTTCATATTATCTACAACAGAAGAAATTAGAAATAGATTTTTATTTTTTTAACTGAAGCTAGCTTTATTTTTTTTTAATTAAATTTATTGGGATGAGATTGGATAATAAGATTACGTAGGTTTCAAGTCTACATTTCTATGAAACATGATCTGTATATTTCATTGTGTGCCTTCCACCTAAAGTCACATCATCTTCTGTCATCCTATATTTGGCTCCCTTTACTCTTTAGTAGCAACCCCCACCTGCCTTCTCTCTGGTAACCACCCTACTGTTGTCTGTGCCAGAGTTTCAGTTTTATATCCCACACATGAGTGAAATCATATGGTTCTTAGCTTTTCCTGACTAATTTTCCTTAACATAATATTCTCAAGGTCCATTCATGTTGTTGCAAATGACAGTATTTCATCTTTTCTTATGGCTGAGTAGTACTCCATAGTATACCTGTACCACATCTTCTTTGTCCGATCATCTATTAAAGGAAATTTTGGTTGTCTCCATGTCTTGGTTACCTTGTATAATGCTGCAGCGGACATGGGAGTACACATATCTTTGCAAATAAATGTTTTCAACTTTTGGGGTACACACCCAGAAGAAAGATTGCTGGGTCATATGGTAACTCTATTCTTAATTTTTTTAGGAACCTCCATATTGTTTTCCATAGTGGCTGTACCAGTTTACATTCCCACCAGCAGTGAAGGAGGGTTTCTTTTTCTCTACAGCACCTTCAACAGTTACTATTACTTGTCTTGTTGATAATAGCCATTCTAACAGGTATGAGGTGGTATCTCATTGTATTTTTGACTTGCATTTCCCTACTAGCTAGTGAAGTTGAGCATCTGCCTACATCTGTTGGCTGGTTGTATATCATCTTGGGAGAGGTGTCTGTTCATGTTCTCTATCCATTTTTTAATTGGATTATTTGGTGTTGAGATTTTAAAAAATTTATTTTGGATATTAACCCCTTGTCAGAGCCATTGTTTGCAAATATCTTCTCCCATTGGTTTGGTTGCCTTTTTGTCTTGTTGGCAGTTTCTTTTGTTGTACAGAAGCTTTTAGTTTGATATAGTCCCATTCATTTATTTTTGCCTTTACTTCCCTTATCTTTGGAGTCAAATTCATAAAATGTTTTCTATGACCGTGGTCCATAAGTTTAGTGTGTATATTTTCTCCTATGTATTTTATTGTTTCAGATCTTACATTTAGTTCTTTGATTTATTTTGAATTAATTTTTGTACATGGGGACAAGTTGTAGTCTAGTTTTATTCTTTTGCATATGGCTTTCCAGTTTTCCCAGCACCATTTATTGAAGAGGCTTTCTTTTCTCCATTGTATGTTTTTGGCTCCATTGTTAAAAATTATTTGCCTATGTATATGTGGGTTCATTTCTAGGTTCTCAGTTTTGTTTCTTTGGTCTGTGGTCTGTTTTTCTGCCAATACCATGCTGTTTTGATTATCATTGTTCTGTAGCGTAATTTGAAGTCAGGTAGTATGATACCATCAGTTTTGTTCTTTTTTTTTTTCTGAGGATCACTTTGGCTATTTGGGGTCTTTTATGGTTCCATATAAGTCTTGTGATTTTTTTCTATTTCTTTTAAAAATGCCATTGGGATTTTGATGGAGTTTGCATTAAATCTGTATATTGCTTTGGGCAATATGGATATTTTAACTGTGTTGATTCTTCCAAGCCATGAACGTGGAATATGTTCCTATTTCATTGTGCCTTTTTCAATCTCTTTTAGAAATGCTTTGTAGTTTCCTATATACAGGTCCTTCACATCCTTTGTTAAGTTTATTCCTAGGTATTTTATTTTTGTTGCAATTGCAAAAGGAATTTTTTCATTTCTTTTTGTGAAGTTTCATTGTTAGTATATAGGAATGCAGTGGATTTTTGTACACTGATTTTGTACAAATCCTGCAACTTTACCATATTTGTTTATTTTTTCTAGTTTTCTGGTGCAGTCTTTAGGGTATCTTATATAAAGAATCAAGTCAGCTGCAAAAAGTGACACTTTTACTTCTTCATTCTCAATGTGGATGCCTTTTATTTCTTTCTTTTGTCTGACTGCTCTGGCTAGGACTTCCAGAACTATGTGGAGTAAGAGTGGTGAGAGTAGACAGATTTGTCTTGTTCCTGATTTTAGAGGAAAAACTTTTGGTTTTTGACCATTGAGTATGATACTGGCTGAGGTTTAGTAATATATGACCTTTATTATGTTGAGATACTTTTCCTTCTGTAACTATATAAAAATAGTTACAGAAGGAAAAGTGTTTTAATCATAAATGGATGTTGTATCTTATCAGATGCTTTTTCTGCATCTGTTGATAAGATCATATGATTTTTATCCTTTGTTAATGTGTGTATTACATTTATTGATTTGCATATGTTGAACCATCCTTATGCCCCTGGAATTAACCCACTTGATTGCGATATATTATTTTTTAATGTATTGTTGTATTTCATTTGCTAGCATTTTGCTTAGGATTTTTGCATCTGTATTCATCAGAGATATTGGTTTGTAGCTTTCTTTTTTACCTTCATCTTTGCCAGGTCTTGGTATCAGGGTTATGTTTGTCACATAAAAAGCATTAGGACACATTGCCTCTTCTTCAATTTTTTGGAAGAGTTTGAGAAGGACAGGTGTCAAACATTCATTGAGTGTTTGGTAGAATTTACTAGTGAAGCCATCTGGTCCTGGGCTTTTACTTTTGGGAGAGGTTTTTGATGGTTGTTTCAATTTCCCCACTGTTTATCAGTCTATTTAGATTTTCCATTTCTTCATGATTCAGTTTAGGAAGGTTATATATTTCTAGAGACTCTTCCATTTCTTCTAGGTTATTGAATTTCACGGCATATAATCCTTCATAGTATTCCGGTATGGTCCTTTGTATATCTGTGACGTATCTGGGAACTTATTCTCTTTCATGTCTGATTTTGTTTATGTGAGGCTTTCCTCAGTTTTCCTCAGTCAGTCTAGTCAGGGGCTTGTCAATATAATCTTTTCAAAGAGCCAGCTCTTTGTTGTATTACATTTTTATATGGTCTTTTTGTTCTCTATTTCATTCAATTTTCCTCTAAATTTTATTTTTCCTTTACTCTGCTGACTTTGAGTTGCTTCTGTTCATTTTCTAGTTCTTTAAAATATAATGTTAGATTGTTTGGTTGAAATTTCTCTTGTTTCCTGAGCTAGGTCTGTAATGGTATAAACTTCCCTCTTATTACTGCTTTCACTGCATCCCCGAAGTTTTGATATGTCATATTGTCATTCTCATTTGTCACTATATGTCTTTGATCTCAACTTCTATTTCTCCTATGATCCAGTCATTTTTTAGTAGTATGTTGTTTAATCACCACATATTTGCGTTTTTTAATTTCCTTTTTGTATTTGACTTCTAATTTCAGAGCATTGTTGTCAGAGAATATGCTTGGTATGATTTCAGTCTTGAATTTGTTCAGGCTAGTTTTGTGACTACACATATGGTCTATCCTTGCAAATGTTGCATGTTCACTGGAGAAGAAAGTATAATCTGATGTTCTGGGAAGAAAGGCTCTGTAAATCTCAGCTATGTCCGTGTGATCTAATGTGTCATTTAAGGCTAATATTTCTTTTTTGATTTTCTGTTTGGATGGTCTGTCTAGAGCTGTCAATGGAGTATTTATTTCCCCTACTCTCATTGTGTTTTTGTCAGTTTCTCCTATTAGTTCTGTTAGTAGTTGCTTTATATATTTTGGTGCTCCCTGATTGGGTGCATATATATTGAGAAGTATCAGGTCTTCTTGATGTAGTGTCCACTTTATCCTTATAAAATGTCCATCTTTTTCTCTTGTTACCTGTGTTATCTTGAAATTTATTCTGTCAAATATTGGCATGGCTGTACCTGATTTTCTGTGGATGCTGTTTGCTTGGAGAATCATTTTTCACCCTTTCACTTTGAGTCTATCTTTGTCTTTGTGGTTTAAATATGTCTCCTGAAGGCAGAATATGGTTTATGTTTTGTTTTTTTTTTTTTTAAACCCAGTCTGCTATTGGTGCTTCTTTAGTGGTGAATTTGATCCATTTACATTTGGTAATTATTGATGTATGAGGACTTCTTGTAGCCATTTTATCCTTTGTTTTCTGGTAGTTCTGTGCCTCCATTGGTTCTTTAGTTCTGTGTTCCTCTGTTTCATTTTTTTTAAAGT
Organism: Anoura caudifer; assembly: GCA_004027475.1. Taxonomy (NCBI): domain Eukaryota; kingdom Metazoa; phylum Chordata; class Mammalia; order Chiroptera; family Phyllostomidae; genus Anoura; species Anoura caudifer. The sequence goes on from PVKU01000877.1 coordinate 270,797, forward strand.
TATATGTCTCAGTTTTTGTTTTGTATGTGGTTACCATTAGGTGTACAAAAAAGAAAGTTTTATATGTGTATATACAGTAGTCCTTTTTCTTTTGAATGCATCCGATCCCCATTTTCCTTTGCAAATTCAGACTTTTTCTCTCCTCTCCTTTTATGTTTTATTGTCATAAATTATCCCTGTTATGCTGTAAGTTTGTTGGTGATCTTACTTAGTTTTGTGACCTTTTGTTCTTTGTTTCAAGTAGAATAACCCCCTTGAGTATTTTCTGCAACAGAGGTTTTCTGGTGATGAATTCTCTCAGTTTCTGTATGTCTGGGAAAGTCTTTATTTTTCCTTCATATTTAAAGGATAACTTTGCTGGATATGTTATTCTTGGCTGGTAATTTCTCTCTTCCAACTTACGGAGTGTCTGCTGAGAAGTCCAATGATAACCTAGTGTACTCATATTCTTTTATAGGTTACTTTCTTCTTTTCCCTGGCTGCCTTGAGAATTCTTTCTTTGTCATTAATTTTTGACTGTTCTAATATAGTGTGCCTTGGAGAAGGTTGTTTTGGATTGAGGTAATCATGTGTTCTTTTTGCTTCTTGGATTCAAGGATCTAGCTCTTTCATATGTTTGGGAAGTTGTCATCAACTATCTGTTTGGTATGTCTGTTACCCTTACATTGTGCTTTCTGATGGAGTCAGATAGTTCTTGTAGAGTTCTTTAATTTTTTGATGCTCAAGTGTTTCTCTTCTTCCCTCTGTGTCATTTCTAGATTTCTTTCCTCCACCTGGTCAGCTGTATTTCCTGTGCACACTAGTTCATTCCTGATCTCTCTTACTGAGTTCTTCACTTCCAGAATTTCTATTTGATTTATTAAAGTTTCAGGTTTTTTGATAATGTATTCTTTTTGTTCATTGATTTGGTTTCAGAGTTCATTAAACTGCCTCTGTGTTTTCTTGCATCTCAGGTTGGGTTTTTCAGAACTGCAATCTTGAATCCTCTGTTGTTTAAATCATATATTTCTATGTCTTTAAGTTTATTTTCTGGAAAATTTTCATTTTCTTTCTGAGCTGCCTCATTACCTTGGTTTAATTCATGGTATTTGATGGATCTTTTTCTGTCTAGGCATCTATGTGTGAGTGGAACTTCTCTAATAGATCGATAAGGTCTTTCTATTGTTTTCCAGTAGGTAGCACTGAATCAGAAGGTTTTGTTTGTTTGTTTTAGCTCCCTTGCACTTCTATGGCATTTCAGATCTCTACAGATTGGTAGAAAATGGCTAGTGTTCCTTGGGAAGGTGGACGCTTCCCCTGTGAAGTGGTCATCTGGTCTCTGGGGACCAGCCCTGCAGGGGAACCTGGTGGTGATTGGGCTTCAAATCCGTGACATCCCAGTGCTGTCCCCTGCAGCCACATGCTGTCATCAGTGCAGCTTTGACGTGTGGTGGTAGGGTGAGCTGGGGGGACCTGGATGCCTCCCTTGTTGCTTTTTCCTTCCAGCAAGGTGGACCTCTGTGGCACACCCCAGTGCCTCTACTGGATCCTGGGATTAGTCACTGAGTTCTCCTGTGGCTCAGGGAAAGTGTTTCTGTAGCACTCTTTCTCAGGTTTGCAGATAATGTATTGTACTCTGCAACTGGACATGAAGGGTGAGGGGAGGTGAGCTCTGGGAGGTTAAAGGAAGTTGGCTGGACTTTGTGGCCAACCACGCCTGCATCTCTGTGCTTTGTTACTGCAGGTCACTGGGCTCAGCTACAGCTCATACTGTCCATTTCTGCAGGAATGCTCTCTAAATACCTTTTCTCCTTCTGGCTGAAGGAAGTGCCATCCACAACATGATTCCTCTTCTCTCCAGGCCGAGCCCCACAGTGAGCTCTGGGATGCAGGGCTGTGTCTATGGCTCCTTTGAGCTGTTTTCCTTTCTTGTCTTCCCAGTTCGGTTTACTCCCACTTGCCCACCTTTAGATGTTTCAAAGTGTGGATCTCCTAGACTTGTTTGTACATTGAGTGAGAATCCTTTGTTGAATTACAGCTGCTCAAACTGTTGAAACTTAAAGGGGAGATACCAAGGGGATCTCTAACACCACCATTCCGCTAACGTAACTGGGATGAGAAATAGGTTTTTAAATGTCGTCATATAAACTTGTCCCTTAGTCTAATGGCTACATACTTTATTTTTGGGTTATTGTAACATACATGTCTGAGATTTGTGCCTACTAATCATCCCTTCCTCATTTTTAACAGATTACCAAAATTGAAAATGTCAATCATTTATGTGATTTGAGAGTTTTAAACCTTGCCAGGAACCTTTTAAGTCACGTTGATAACCTTAATGGGCTGAACTCACTCACTGAACTTAACCTGCGACACAATCAAATCACTTTTGTGGTGAGTATTGAAAGGAATTGATGTGTGTTTCCTGGCTTTTCTTTTAAGGAAATGACATAAATGTTATAGTATTGCTTTATGCAAAGTAAGCAGCTAAGGTAATTCAGATTTTTTTCCTGAATTTAAATTGTGGATATAATCATTATATAATCATTCTGTTTTATAATTTTTTGATTTGGAAAGTATTAGAATGTTTTCCATTTAAAAAGGTAAATATAAAATTAAAAACAGAATAGACATATTATCAGTAAATGAATTAGTTTGTGTAAATGTATACTGAATTATTTCCCGTTTTGTCCTGAGTATAGAATTAATAAGAAGGTTATTAATGATTGAAAGTTGATGAATTATTTCACCAAGAAGGAAAAACTTAGGAGGTTTAGGGCTATGCAGGCATGCATAAACATCACATCCTTTGCAGTTTTTAAAGAGACAGCTTGGTATAGTAGAAAGAACATTGCATAGGGTATCAGAGGCCTAGTTCTAGTCTTAGCTTCATCTCTCATTACCTGTGTGACCTTGGGTAAATCACTTTAACTGTGTAAGCCTCAGCTTACTTTTCTCTAAAATAAAGGCATTGGGCTAGATTATTTCTGGGGTCCTCTCCAGCTTGCTAACTCTGAAAAAAGACCTAAAGATGGGAGAGAACTGGCATGTGAGCAGGAGGAAAAGGTTAGCACTGTTGGGACAAAAACTACAGAAAGGTGAGCCTGGAACTCTGAAGATAAACTTTGTCAGATTTATAGTTTTATTCAGGTTCAGCAACTAAATAACAGCTAACACTCAGGCATTTTGTATTGGGCATATGGGAAAGGCCCTAGAAATATGGCTTTCAGCTGTATGATGTGGTACAGGCCAAGCAGACTTCTGATAATGAATTAGAATATTATTTGTCCTTTTAACAAGTTTCCTGTGTTTACATGCAATAGAAAAACTATGTTAGGTTCTCTGTGGATATCTTTAAGCTCTTTCAAAGGCACAATCTAACTTAACTTTTTCAAGACATTGAGTTCCTTCATAAATAATTAAGTGTATACCATAAGTGGTACACTTCAAAAAGCTGGGGACAGATGATGCCTTATCTCTAGGCCTCATTGTACAGACTGATTTCATTTTAAAGTTTTTCCAGAAGATCTGAGCCACAAAATGCTCATATGTCTTGAAATAATTTCAGGGGGCCTTCTCCAGAACATGGATTTTGTCCTCCCCAGACTGGATTTAAATACTGGGAATGGCTATCTTCAACAACAGGGCAGATTGAGTTTGTTACGTTGCTGAGTCTCTAGGAACCTCTCAGGCTGGACTTAATCTGTCCTCAAGACATTGGTTATGTATGGGAAGAATCCAAAAAGTTTTGGTATTGTAGGGTACAGAAACCTATTGGCCCCTAGCATTTCCTGGCCTATATTTTATCTTTCTCTTGGGAAGTGCATTATGCATACCCAGGAAATTGCTTACTGAGTTTCTTACTGAGTGTCATAGCTAACCATTACTGTTACAGCTTAAGCAGCAGTAAACATCTTAGTGAAAGTGAATTACAGCAATTTCTAAAAGTTGAAAACATTATGTGTATGGCATCATTGTCATGATAATGAGTATATGCATATTAATTTATAGGAAATTGTGAGTATACATGTAAGGATAAATGAATGTTATCCAACTTTTTATTTTTTCTTTTTCAAAGCATTATTTTTCTAATCTAAAAAAACCAAGAGACCTTTAAATCTTAGGATTTCTTTCTTTTTCTTTTTTTCCATTATCTCTTCTTTTCTTCAGGGTCAGTTATCACACCTAATTATTTTTGCTTGTTTTATTTTCTTTCATGGTTTTTATTTTTCTCAATGGCTGGTATTCTTAAATGAAGATCACATTGAGTAGTGGCTAGGTCTTTTTTGCAGCTGAATAGCTCTTTTTAACGTAACATCTCTCCCTAGAATGATCACTAGATTTGTAAGTTGTTGAATCTCACACACTGGCAGCCTTTCCTTTTGAGTGAGTAGAAGAGAAAAGGCAATCTTACTCTGTAATTGCCAAAATTAGAAAGGACTATTGTTGGTAGAAGGACTTTAGTAATCTTTTGTGCCAGGAGAACTGCCATTTCTTTTTCCCTCTGCTCCCACTGTAACAAGTTATTAACCATCTCCACAGATAAAACACCCACACTCTCCATCCTTCCTGGATAGATACTCTGTTTGGTTTAGAGACAGCTCCTGAGTCTCCAGATGAGGGTTTCCTCAGCCAGCTGCTCTGTACGTGGCTATGTGTGGCTGTGTATGTGTACCACAAGAGTAGGGGTAGGCTAGGGGTTGAGCAGGTGTATTGGTATTCCAGGAATAGCTGTTGAGTAGACAGTCCTTTAATTACACATCCACTTGACTAGTCACAGTCAAGCACAGGTTATGCCTGCGCTTTACTGACTCCAAGCATTAAGTAGAATGGCATTGTGCCCCCAAAGGACTGCTGCCTTTGCAATGCAGCATCTCTCTTGAGAGTTCTGAGCTGCAGTTTTCTCTGTTCAGGGTTATCTCTGAATTCATCCTGTCTGCTTTCTGGCTCCCTGAAATTTATCAAATGTTGATCTTTAATGATAACTCTTGTTTTTATCATCTCCATGGATTTACTCATTTTGTGGTTATTTTGTTTTGTTTTGTGTTTGCCTCACCCATTGAATCTTGGGAAGGACATGAAACAAATGTACTACCTTTTTCACCATCTAATAAGAAACGTTCTCATTTTTTGATATAGAAAAGTTATTCTTTGTTTGTTTATTGTAGTTAAATTCATTGATCTTTTTCTTGGGAATTTTATAAAATTTAAAACACGTTACTTTTTTAGTTTATTTGGTATCTTTCTCTTTTAAAAAGATCTAAAACATTTCAGGCATTTTTAAAAGAATTTGTATCCACCAATCAACTTAATAAATAAAATGTTTCAATATAATTGAGGCTTTCTCTGTAACCCTCCCCTAACACATTCCCTCCCTCCTTTGCAGAAGTACAACAGTTCTGAATTTTGTGTATATTCCCAGGCATGTCTTTTTTTCCCCCGTATATGTTTGCATCCCTAAATATTATGAAGTAATTGTTTTGCATGTTTTTGAATGTTCTCTGAATGGTATCATCATACTGTATATATCTTCTCTTTAACATTTAATCTCCTTATATCCTCTTCAGCTCCTTAATCACCTCACTGTTGCCTGAGTCCATGAGTCTTTTTCCTTTTTGCTCAATCCCTCCACCCCCTCACTTCCCCCCAAATAGCTGTCATCCTGTTCTCTACATGTGAGTCTGTCTCTATTTTGCTTGTTTGTTCAGTTTGTTCATTAGATTCTATGTATAAGTGCAATCATATGGTATTTGTCTTTCTCTGACTGGCTTATTTCACTGAGCATAATGTTCTCCAGGTCCCTCTCTGCTGTCACAAAGGGGAAAATTTTCCTCTTTTTTACAGTCGAGTAGTGTTCTTTTGTGTAATGTCCCGTAATTGTTTTACCCACTCATCTACTGATGGACACTTGGGCTGTGTCCATATCTTGGCAATTTTAAGTAACACTGCAATGAACACAGGGGTACTTATTTTTTTTTCGAATTAGTGTTCTGGGTTCCTTCATATATCTTCCCAAAAGTGGAATCACTGGATCAAAAGGCAAGTTCATTTTTAATTTTATCAGGTATCGCCATACTGCTTTTCACAGTGGCTGCACCAGTCTGCATTCCCACCAACAGTGCAAAAGGTTCCCCTTTCTCCACAGCCTCGCCAGCACTTGCTGTTTGTTGACTTACTGATGATGGCCATTCTGACAGGTATGAGGTGATATGTCATTATGGTTTTAATTTGCATTTTTCTGATGATTAGTGATGTTGAGCATCTTTTCATATATCTATTGGCCATCTATCTGTATGTCCTTTTTGAAGAAGTGTCTATTCAGGTCCTTTGTCAATTTTTTAACTGGGTTGTTTGTTTTTTTAGTGTTGAGTTTTTTAAGTTCTTTGTAAATTTTGAATATTAACCCCTTAAGAGATATATTGGCAAATAAGTTCTCCCATTCTGTGGATTATCTTTTTAATTTTTTTGATGATTTCCTTTGCTGTGTAAAAACTTTTTAGTTTGATATAGCCCCATTTACTTATTTTTTCTTTTGTTTTCCTTGCCTGGGAAGATATATCTGATAAAAATATGAGCATTGTCTGAAATTTTGCTGCCTATGTTTTCTTCTAGGATTTTTATGGTTTAGGGTCTAACATTTAAGTCTTTAACCTATTTAAAATTTATTCTTTTTTTAAAGATTATTTATTTATTTTTAGAGAGGGGAAGAGAGGGAGAAAGAGGGGGAGAGAAACATCAATGTGTGGTTGCCTCTCATGTGACCCCCACTAGGGACCCAGCCAGCAACCCAGGCATATGCCCTGTTTGGGAATCAAACCACCGACCTTTGGGTTCTCAGCCCATACTCTATCCACTGAGCTACACCAGCCAGGGCTAAAATTTATTCTTTTGTGTGGTGTAAGAACATGGTCTAATTCCAATTTTCTGCACCAGTTTTCCCAACACTGTTCGTTGAATAAAGGGTCTTTAGGCCATTGTATGTGCTTGCTTCCTCTGTTGAATATTAATTGACTATACAGGTGTGGATTTATTTTTGGGCTCTCTATTCTGCTCCATTGATCTGTGTGTCTGTTTTTATGCCAGTACCATGCTGTTTTGGTTACCATGGCCTTGTGTATAGTTTGATATTAGGTAGTGTGATTCCTCCAACTTTCTTCTTCTTTCTCAGGATCGCTATTGCTATGAGGGGCCTTTTGTGGTTCCAAATAAATTTCTGAAATATTTGTTCTAGTTCTGTGAAATACAACATTAGAATCTTGATAAGAATTGCATTGAATCTGTAGATTGCTTTGTGTAGCATGGACATTTTAATGATGTTAATTCTTCCTATCCATGAACACGGTATGTGCGTCCACTTATTTGCATCTTTTTCAGTTTCTTCAGTGTCCTACGATTTTTTGAGTACAGGTCTTTTAATCCTTGGTTAGGTTTATTCCTAGGTGTTTTATCCTATTCCCAGGTATTTTTGAAGCAACTGTGAATGGGATTGTCTCCTTAATTTCCTTTTCTGTTAGTTCATTATCAGCATATAAAAATGCAGCTGATTGCTGGATATTAATTTTGTATCCTGCTATTTCCCTGAATTCATTTATCAGTTCTAGTAGTTTCTTGGTAGAATCTTTGGGTTTTTTTATGTACAGTATCATGTCATCTGCAAATAAAGACAGTTTTACCTCTTCCTTTCCAATTTGGATGCCTTTTATTTCTTCTTCTTGTCTGATTGCTGTGGCTAGGATTTTAACTACTATGTTGAATAAGAGAGGTAAAAGCAGATATCCCTGTCTTGTTCCCAACCTTAAGGGGCATACTTGTAGTTTTTCCCTGTTGAGTATGATGCTAGCAGTGGGTTTGTCATATATGGTCTTTCTTATGTTTGGGTATGTTCTTCCTATTCCCACTTTGCTGAGAGTTTTTTTAATCATAAATGGGTGCTGGATTTTATCAAATGCTTGTTCTGCATCTATTGATATTGTCATGTGTTTTTTATCCTTCATTTTGTTAATGTGGTGAATCAAATTTACTGATTTATGAATGTTATTCCAAACTTTCATTACCAGGATAAATCCCACTTAATCATGGCATATAATCTTTTAAATACACTGCTGTATTAAGTTTGCTAAAATTTTGTTGAGGATTTTAGCATCTATGTTCATCAGGGATGTTGGCCTATAATATTCTTTCTGTGTATTGTCTTTTTATGGTTTTGGAATTAGGATAATTCTAACCTTGTAAAATGAGCTTGAGAGCCTTCCTTCCTCTGTAATTTTTTTTTTGAAATAGATTGAGAAGGAGAGGTATTAGTTCTTCTTGAATGTTTGGTAAAATTTATTTACCAAAATTTGGAAGTTTTTTGATTAGTGCTTCAATTTCACTAGGTGTAATCTGTCTATTCAGAATCACTGATTCTTCCTGATTTAGTTTTGGAAGATTGTATGTTTCTAGGAATTTACCCATTTCATCCATGTTGTCTAGTTCTTTGGCATATAGTTTTTCACAATATTTTCTTACAATCCTTTGTATTTCTTTGACATCAGTTATTTCTCCACTTTCATTTCTGATTTTATTTCCTTGGATCCTCTCTTTTTTTCTTAATAAGTTTGGTTAAAAGTTTGTCAATATTGTTTATCTTTTCAAAGAACCAGCTCTTAATATTCATTGATCTTTTCTATGGTTTTTTTTTTTTAGACTTTTTCATTTCTGTTCTTGTCTTTATTATTTTCTTCCTTCTACTCACTTTGGGCTTTGTTTGTTGTTCATTTTCAGGTTCCTTTAATTGTGAGATTAGATTGTTTATTTGAGCTTTTTCTTGTTTTTAGAGATAGGCCTCTAATGCTATGAATTTCCCTCCTAGGATTGATTTCCCAGTGCCCTACAGATTTTGATTGTTGTATCCTCATTTTCATTTGTTTCAAGGTATCTTTTGATTATTTCCTTGATCTCATTGACCCATTCATTATTTAATTACATCTTTTTAGCTTCCATGTCTTTGTGTGCTTTTCAGTGTTCTTGTGATTGATTTCTAGTTTCATAGTATTGTGGTCAGAGAAGATGCTTAATTTGGTTTCAAACTTCTGAAATTTTTTGAGACTTGTTTTGTGTTCTAACATGTGGTCTATCCTAGAAAATGTTCTATGTGCACTTGAAAAGTCTGTATATTCTGCTGCTATGCAGTGAAATGCTCTGAAGATATCAATTAGATCCATTACTCTATTGTGTCATTTAAGACCATTGTCTCCTTGTTGATTTTCTGTTGGGAAGATTATCCATTGATGTCAGTAGTGTGTTAAAATCTCTGACTATGACTGTATTTCTGTCAGTTTCTCCCTTTATGTTCTTCAAGATTTGCTTCACATATTTAGGAGCTCCTGTGTTGGGTGTGTATATGTTTACTAGAATTATATCCTCTTGTTGGATTGTTCCCTTTTTTATTATGTTATGTCCTTCTTTGTCTCATAAACCATTTACATTTAAGGGGATTGTTTATAGATGCATATTTATTGCTATTTTATTGTTAGATAAAATGTTTTCCTGTTTTTTTTTCTTTCTCTTTTTCTCTTCTTAAATTAAGCCCTTTAACATGTGTTGTAGTACTGGTTTGGTGTTAACAAATGCTTCACTTTTTTCTGTCTAGGAAGCCCTTTATTTCCCCTTGAATTTTAAATAGTAGCCTTGCTGGGTAAAGTAGCCTTGGTTGTAGTTCCTTGCTTTTCATCATCTTGACTATTTCACACCACTTCCTTCTGGCCTGAAATGTTTCTGAGAAATCAGATGACAGTCTGATTGGTGCTCCCTTGTATGTAACTACCTTCTTTTCTATTGCAGGTTTTAGGATTCTCTCCTTGTCTATAAGCCTTGTCATTTTAATTATGATGTGTCTTGGTGCAGGCCTCTTTGGGCCAACTTGTTTGGGGCTCTCCGAGCTCCGTGGACTTGTGTGTCTTTTTCCTTCACTAGATTAGGGAAGGTTTTGGTCATTATATCTTCAAATAGGTTCTTGATACCTTGCTTACTCTCTTCTTCTGGTATTCCCATGATGCAGATGTTGTTATGATTCATATTGTCCAAAATGTTTCTTAAGCTCTCCTCATTTATTGAAATTCTTTTTTTCTTTCTGATGCTCTGCCTGGGTGTTTCTTTTCTACCTTGTCTTCCAAATCACTGACTTGATCCTTTGCTTCATCTAACCTACTGTTTATTCCTTCCAGTGTATAATTTATTTCAGATATTGCACTCTTTATTTCTTACTTGTCCTTTTTTATGGATTCTATGTCTTCTTTCATGCTGTTGAATATCCTTATAATCATTACTCTAAACTATCTGATACGTTGCTTGCATCTAGTTCTTCTCCTGGAGAATTCTCTTGTTCTTTAATTTGGGGTCTGTTTTTTTGTGTTCCCATTTTGGCTTCCTCTTTGTGTTTGTTTCCGTGTGTTAGGTAGATCTGCAAAGACTCTGGTGCAGACCTTTATCATATGCTGATTGTGACTGGCCATGGGCAACCTGTTTGGAGCTATCAGCAATGCATAGCTTGTGGCTCCCTCTGATGGGCCTGTGTGCAGAAAGAATCAGGCCTCACACCAAGGCCAGATTTTACCAGCACCGGGCTTGAGGGAGGGTGAGCTACAGCCTTGAAGCTCCCAGAGATCTGCCTTAGTTGTTAATCAGTGATACAGCCTCAAGCTGTACACAGCAGCCTAGCTTAAGCTCTACAGGTTGGGGCAGAGTAATTCCTGTGGGCAGGGCTATTGCTTTCCTTCAGGCTGATGCCTCTTGGAGGGGAGTGCTGTGCCTCAGAAAGTTGCCTCCAGCAGCATGGGGAATGACTCAGCATAGAGATCCTGACGGCTGTTTCTTCAGTTCTGTCCCCAGAGCCACCAGCCCCAGACTCTTCTCATGAGTCTCTAGTCTACTCTGCCCTTCTTTTACCATAGCCCAAGGTAAGTGGCTGCAAACAGAATTTTGTGCATTGGCCCTTTTTGAGGTTCTCTGTGTCTTCAGCCATTTCTCCCCAGCAGACAGAAACCCAACTGTTTTTCACAGGTGGATGTTATCTGGGTTCCTTTCCCAGCTCTGGTGCTTTAGGCTGGGGAGCTCAGCTTATGGTTTAGACCCCGTACTTCTCAAGGGGAACAACCCAGCTGGTGCAATATCCCTCTGGAACTCTAGCTGCCCCCTGTGGGAGCCCAACCAGCCCTCTCATACCTCCACTCTCCCTGCCAGTCATGGTAAAGTGGTTTGTTCTATTTGTCAGTGGTTATAAGGCTTCTTTTCAGCTGGTGTCCAGTGGTTATTCAGGATGATTTCTCTACACTTTAGTTCTAACTCCAGATTGGTCCTGGGAGAAAGTTAGTGTAGCTTCCGCTTACTCCTCTGCCATCTTGTGTCCTGCATGTATCTTCTGTAAGTTGCTTTTATTAACATCACACTTTGAGATTTATGTATGTTGATACCTATATATCTGGTTCACTAATTTTCCTTGTAATATAGTATTACATCATATAATTATAACTATTCATTCTTCTATTTATGGATAGTAATATTTCTTATTTTTGTTATTAAGAATGGCATGAATAACTTTTTTACATGTCTTTTACACATATATAATAACAATTTGTCTAGTCAGTGACTTTCAGACATTTTAGTCATAATCTATGATAATAAATAAAATTTATACAGAAACCCAATTATTAAATACATATTTATAGGAGCACATTATGAATAATGTAAACAAGCATTTTTTTAAAACTATACTTACCCTTACTGTAATTCATTCTGGTATATCATATTTGATTCTATTGTATCTCATTAAAAAATATTGGTCTCAAAAAAAGGTGTTGTCAACCTACTGAATTGATTCCTCAAACAATGGAAAATTGGTTGCAACCTGCATTTGAGCACCAATGCTCAATGGTGGATACTTGAGAGAAGCTTGCTGTGTGTCAGGATTACGCACATTATCTCTCCTTATCAGATATCTCCAAGTTTTTCCCAAGGTGGTGATACCAAATTACATTCCCATCAGCATAACCTGAGAATTCCTTTAACTTCACACCTTTGGTGACACTTGATGTTGTCAGGCCTTTTTATTTTTGCCAGTCTTTTAACTTTGAAATTGTACTGCATTGAGGTTTTATTTTGAATTTCCAGTGAGGTTGAATGCCTTTCATCTTATTTTCTTTTTTGATATTGAGATTGCCTCTATTCTGAATAGCTCTATTCTTTGCCCATTGTAATAACCTTTCTTTTTCCTTTCCCAGTTGATAAGGAAACAGATTTCTTTTGGTTTTGCTGTCTTTTGAGGAACAGTAGTAAATATCATCAAAAGTTTTCTCTATTGTTTTGGGTTTTCTTTGTTTGAAAAACATTCCTTTATAAGCTGCAGACATAAAGATAATTTTCTATATTGTCTAACAAAAGTTTGAAAGTTGTTTTTCACATATAGGTGTTTCATCTATTTGGAATTGATTTTTAGCTGTAATGTGAAGTTGAAATCCAATTTCATTTTTTTCTCATTTATTTAAAAATGAATATTTTCTATCTTTCCCTTTCCCCTTGGTAGTGCTTTCCTTTAACAAAATAAATATCTACGTATGAATGGTTGGTGCCTGACCTCCCTGGCCTGTTTAACTGATGAATATCCATGTTTCAGTATAACAGCACTCTCTTAATAATTGTAACTTTCTATTATGTTCTAGGAGCTAGTAGAACAAGGCCCCCAGTCTTCCTTTTTCTTCCCTTTCCTTCCTTTCCCAAGCTGCCTTCCTTCCTTCCTTATTTTTAAAAATCATCTTGGTCCTTTCTTCTTCTATATACATTCTAGAAATAGCAGGTAAAGTTTCATGCATAATCCTACTGGTCTGTTTGTTTGGAATATCTTTGAATTTGAAACAATTACTTTTTTATGATGTTGAACCTTCAATATCATAATGTGAACACGTCATTAATATGAATGACATAATGTTAAGATAGCACATCTCTCAGTTCATTTATGTCTAATTACGATTTTATGCTTTTCTCCATAGAAAACTTACTTGTTTTTTGTTTCATTTTGTTTAGATTTATTTATATTTTATTGATGATGCTATTACAGTTGTCACATTTTCCCCCCTTTATTCCCCTCCACCCTCTGCACCCCCTCCCACCCACATTCCTCCACTTTAGTTCATGCCCATGTGTTGTACATATAAGTTCTTTGGCTTCTACATTTCCCATACTATTCTTAACCTCCCCCTGTTTATCTTCTACTACCATTTATGCTACTTATTCTCTATACCTTTTTTCCCCCTCTCTCCCCACCTACTCCCCTGCTGATAACCCTCCATGTGATCTCCATTTCTGTGATTCTGTTCCTGTTGTAGTTGTTTGCTTAGATTGCTTTTGTTTTTTTAGTTTCAGTTGTTGATAGTTGTGTTTGTTGTCATTTTACTGTTCATAGTTTTGATAATCTTCTTTTTCTTAGATAAACCCCTTTAACATTTCATATAATAAGGGTGGGATGATGATGAACTGCTTTAACTTTACCTATCTGGGAAGCACTTTATCTGCCCTTCCATTCTAAATGATAGGTTTGCTGGGTAGAGTAATCTTGGATGTTGGTCCTTGCCTTTCATGACTTGGAATACTTCTTTCCAGCCCCTTCTTGCCCTCAAGGTTTCTTTTGAGAAGTCAGCTGACAGTCTTATGGGAACTCCTTTGTAGGTAATTGTCTCCTTTTCTCTTGCTGCTTCTAAGATTCTCTTCTTATCTTTAATCTTGGGTAATGTAATTATGATGTGCCTTGGTGTGTTCCTCCTTGGGTCCAGCTTCTTTGGAACTCTCTGAGCTATGTGGACTTCCCGGAAGTCTATTTCCTTCACCATATTGGGGAAGTTTTCCTTCATTATTTGTTCAAATAAGTTTCCAATTTCTTGCTCTTCCTCTTTTCCTTCTGGCACCCCTATGATTCGGATGTTGGAACATTTAAAGATGTCCTGAGGTTCCTAAGCCTCTCTTCATTTTTTCAAATGGTTTCTTCATTCCGTTCTGGTTGAATGTTTCTTTCTTCCTTCTGGTCCACACCATTGATTTGAGTTCCACTTTCCTTCCCATCACTGTTGGTTCCCTTTCCATTTTCTTTTATTTCACTTAGATAGCCTTCATTTTTTCATCTAATTTGCAACCATATTCAACGAATTCTGTGAGCATCCTGATAACGAGTGATTTGAACTGTGCATCTGATAGGTTGGCTATGTCTTCATCACTTAGTTATATTTTTTCTGGTGCTTTGATCTGTTCTTTTGTTTGGGCCTTTTTTTTTTTTTTTTTGTCTCAGCAGCCCATTAGGTAGTAAGGGGTGGAGCCTGAGGTGTTCATCAGGGCAGGGCAACCCATGTCGCTAGGTTGTGACTCTGTATGAGGGGCAGGGGTCTGAGAGGGAACAGTGGCGCTTGCTCTGCTGCCTGCCTGTTTTAGTCACTTCTCACACTACCCACAATCAAATTGGGCCCTTCTAGTGCTGATTCCTGGGTGGGTGGGCTTGTGTATGTTCTAGGACCCTGTGGGTCTCTCTCTAATAGACTCTCCTGTGAGGCTGGGAGTTTCTCCCACTGCAGCCTCAACCCCACAGGTGTTTTCAATCAGAGGTTTGAGGCTTTATTTTCCTGCACTGAAACTCTGGGTCTTCCTGTCTATCTTGCTCCCCAGTTGTTCCTCCCAATTTAGCTGCACCCAGTCTGCAATCCACCACCTCTCCTGGTCTGTGCCAGCTGCAGCCTTGCCCTCCCTATCCCCCAGCTGCCACTTCGTCATGAGTCCTCTCCTCCTGACTGCCCATCTCTACCCCTCCTACCTGTCTGGATGAATGTTTCTTCTTTTCCTCCTTGGTTGTTGGACTTCCATACAGTTTGATTTTCTGTCAGTTCTGGGGTTTTTTGTTTGTTTTTAAATTTGTTGTTGTCCTTCTTTGGTTGTGCGAGGAGGCACAGTATATCTACGTACATCTTCATCTTGGCCACAAGTTGGGACCATTTTGTTTAGATTTCTTCCTAGATATCTTATAGTTTTTGTTGTTATTATAATTTTCTTTTGGTCAGAAGTAGATTTTTTACCATTACTAGTATATGGAACCACAGTTGATTTTGGTTCATTGATCTAATAACTAGCAACCTTGCTCTAACACTTAATAATTCTAATACTACATCTGTAGATTATCTTAGGTTTTTTATTTAGACAATTATAATTTTTTGCAAACAATGATAATTTTTCCCTAATCATTTTAGATTTCATTTCTTGTTTGACTAAACTTTCAGTTTGACTGAACCCCCAGTACAAAGTTGGGTAAAGAAGTAAAAGTATCTTGTTTTTTATTTATTTAAAAATTTTTTTTTAAGATTTTATTTATTTACTTTTAAACAGAGGGAAGGGAGGGAGAAAGAGAAAGAAGCATCAATGTATGGTTGCCTCTCAAGCGCCCCATACTGGGGAACCTGGCTCACAACCTAGATGTGCTCTAGGCTGGGAATTGAACTGGCATCCCTTGGGTGGTACCCCTTGGGGGGGTTCACAGGGTGGCGCTCAGTCCACTGAGCCACACCAGCCAGGTTCTGTTTTTTTATTTTGAAGAGAACACATCACTACCTATATTTGGTAAATGCCATTTTATTAGTCTGGAAAAAAATTATTCTTTATTCTTAGTTGGTTCAGAGTTTATATTGTGAATGGTTGTTGGGTTTTATTAAATGATTGTTCTGTAATTCTTAGATTGATCATGTGGATTCTTATTTGACAATTAAACTAGTAAATTATAGTATAAGATTTTATAATGATAAATTGTTCTAGCATTTTTGGCCATTATGTATATTATAGGCTATAGTTTATACACATTCTTGATTTTGCTTGTTAATATTTTATTTATTTATTTATTTATTTATTTATTTATTTATTTATTTATTGGATACTGGTCACTTTATTTTTGTATCCATAACATAGCACCTAATACATTTCAGTAAATATTTGTGATTTTTGTTCCATACATTTGGCTTTAAAGGAAATTGAATGTCATTGTTATATATTTACAATGCTTATCTTTCCTGTATTTATTTATTTATTTATTTATTTTTTGAATTACTTTATCATTGTTCAATTATAGTTGTCTCCATTTTCTCCCTACTACTCACCCCCTACCCCAGCCAAATCCACCTCCCTCCCTTGCTTCCACCCTCCTGCTATGCTTATATCCATGCTAATAAAATAGATTGGCCTGTAATTTCTTTTTATTGCACTTTTTGGTGTGAAGTTCATACTAGCCTCATAAAATACATTGTAGGTGCTTCCTACTTTGATATTTTATGGTTCCCTATTTTGATTTCTTATTTATTATAGATCTCAATTTATATGAGGTAAAGAAGATCTGTGCCTTGAACATGTATAGAGCTTATCTGTTAAATAGTCCGGGTAGTTTTAAACTATTGAACTCAGTAGTAATAGTGGACATTGGTTTTAATATGTTTTCTTTCATCAAATTTCACTTTCTTTTTCTAGCTTCTCTATTTGTAGTCATATCCTCCATCACTTCTAATAATGCTTATTTATACACTCTTTTTCCTGGATCAGTATTACCTGAAGGTTGTTTATTTTACTAGTAGTTTTAAAGAACCAGCTTTTGGCTTTATTGAACCTCTCTCATAATTTATTATTCTGTGGATTTTTGTTCTTATCTCTTATTTTCTCTATTTCTTCCTAGTTTTGTGCTGGATGCTTTATATATTTGTTTTCAGTCTTTTTTATTTTCTAATGCAAGCTCTTAAGGCTCTAAATTTCTCTCTAAGAACCACTATAGTTTCTTCCCACAAGTTTTAAAATTTAGTGTTTTTATTATCAGTTACTTCTAAATACTTTCTGGGTTACATTATGATTTCTTTTCTGACCCATGTGCTGTTAAGTATATTTAAAGTTTTTGATACAGATTTCTTTTTTTGCCATTCTTTTCTTATTTATTGCATTGTGGCCAGTCAATGTGGATTATATGTAATTGGTTCTTTGACATTTGTTGAACTTTGCTTTATTGCCTTGTTAATATTTATAGTTACTACTTACTATTTGCCTAGTATGTGGCCAGCATTGGAAGCTATTTTTCTAGGTGTACATAAACATAAAAGTGATGCATCTTCCTGGGAAATTGCTCCTTTCATCATTGTGTATTATATATCTCTATTGCTCACTCCTCCATTGAGCAAGTGTTTTATGAACAGGGGTCATGTACCAGGCACTGTTCTAGGTATGTAGGTATGTAGGTATGTAGGTATGTAGGTATGCATCAGGAAGCTAATAGTAGTTCTTGCCTTAACATTTATTTGGTATATTGTTAATACCCGCTTTCTTTTGGTTCCTTTTCCCTGGTAAATCTCTTTTATTCCTTAACCTTTTACAATTTTGAAATTTTTACATAATTTCAGAAAATGTTGCAATGGTATAAAGAATTCCCACTACCTGATAGTCAGATTTCCTAAATGATAAAACAAGACTTTGTTAAAAAAATTGAAAACGTGACTCCTTCTCTAACTGGGAATCTGAGAATTTAACTTCTAAGCAGAAAATTTGGTCTATTATCTAATTGTGATTACTGATATGTTTAGATTTATCACTTCAGTATTTCTCATGCTTTCTATTTGTCCTGCATTTCCTCTGGTTTTTTGCTCTTGTGCCTTATTCCAGATTAATGGAATTTTCACTATTCTTTCTTACTCACTTTAATAGTTATTCTTAACATTTTAAAATGTGCCCTTGACTTAAATTATACAAGTTTGTTAATACACATCCATACCATTTTTTCAAATAAGGACCCTAGGATCATTTAATCCAGTATACCCATCCCACTTTACATGTTTTTGTTGCCTAGTATTTTTCTTTTTGTTTTTACTCTCAAAATTAGATGTTTCAATTGCTGTTATTTTCAGTCAATACTTATTTGGACTCACCCACATGTTGGTGTGGCTTACCACTCCTCCTAAAATATATAATGTAGATAAAGGTCCTTTAAGATGACTTTAGTGGTAATAAACTCTCTCAGTTTTTGTCTAATAATGTGTTTATTTTGCTTTTAATCATGACTTATGGTTTGACGTGGTTGACAGTTATTTTTCTCCCAGACGTTTGAAGCTCTTATTCCCTTGTCTTTGGTATTCTATTATTGTAATTAAACTGTCCGCCATCATTATTGTAGACAGTCATCTTTGTCTTCCTTTTGTTGCTTTTAAGAGTATAGGATTTCTTTTTTAATTTCTTCAGACTCACTATGTTGTGTATAGTTGTAGAACTACCATATTTCACCAATTTAAGACACATTTTGCCATATTTCAACAACT
Source organism: Anoura caudifer (assembly GCA_004027475.1). Taxonomy (NCBI): domain Eukaryota; kingdom Metazoa; phylum Chordata; class Mammalia; order Chiroptera; family Phyllostomidae; genus Anoura; species Anoura caudifer. The sequence goes on from PVKU01000877.1 coordinate 289,117, forward strand.
CTGAAATCTGGGTATGTCTTACCATCTATGGCATCTTTTTTTAATCTTCCCCTGAGGATATGTTTATTGATTTTTAGGAAGAGAGGAAGGGAGGGAGAGAGATAGAAAAAGTGATGTGAGAGAGAAACGCCAATTGGCTGCCTCTGCACATGCCCTGACCTGGGATCGAATAGAAAACTGAGCTATGTGCCCTGACTAGGGATGGAACCTGCATCCTCTTGGTGCTAGTACGATGCTCAACCAACTGAGCTACCAGGCCAGGGCCAATCTGTGGCATATTAAAACCACTATTGGATAGGCTACAGCAATTTCATTGCTTAAGTATGTGTGAACTTGGTTATAACTGTTTATACTATTGTCATTTCAATTGTTAGTACATGTTTTGAATTTAATCACTGTTCAAAATGTATTTAAAGGATTACATCATGATTTGGCTTTGAAATGAAACTTTAGTCTATTAAAAATGACATGAAACTAGAATAGCAAAGCTATAAATTTGATATTGGTAAAGATTTTTTATTGGAGGAATGATTGCATTTTTACATTTTCTTGCTAATTAGTAATAAAATACTTTCAAAGGAAGATAACCAAGTTTGGTGAGACCGTTACATTCTGTTGCTGAGATAGGCTCAGATAATTTGCTTATCACATGCCAAATAATGCAACTGAAGGCAGGAGAAATTGAGCAAACTCCTTGGAATAGATGAAGAAATTTCAAAGTAACAAGAGGCTGTCTGAATAATTCATGGTGGTGTGTTAGCACATTCATGCTGCTATAACAAAATACAACCACCTGGGTACCTTATAAACAAGAGAAATTTATTTCTCACAGTTCTGGAGTTTAAGAAGTCCAAGATTAAGGTGGTAGCATGGTTGCATTCTGGTAAGAGCCCTTTTCCTGGGCCATAGGGTACCTTTTAACTGTCTTCACATAGTGGAAGAGGCTAGAGGTCTCTGCAGGGTCTTTTTTTAAGGCACTGAATCCCATTAGTGAGGCTCCATCTCATGACTTAAGCATGTCTTGAAGTCCCTACCTCCTAATACCAGCATCTTTGGGGGTTTGGATTTCAACATATGAACTTGGGGAGATGCAGACATTTAGACCACAGTACTGGAGTTTCTTTATCAGTATCAAAACACACAGAATGGGATCAGCTTGGAAGAAATCCTGTAGACAGTAATAGAGCGCACTTTTAGTATATGCTGCATCACCAATGCGTTTGATGGCACAGAAGACAATACTGTGGACAGCAGGGACATTAATGGTTACATGGTGTTTCAGAAGGTGGACTCTAAACGTGCAGATTTTTTCTCCATAATTTATCGAGATATAATTGAGATACAGTAAAATGAACAAATTTTAACTGTACAGTTTATTTTTAAATATGTAAATATTTTCATGTGACTACCACCCAGATCAACACAGAAAACTTTGTATCACTCCAGAAAGATCAGGAGTGCCTCTTTCCACTGTCTTTCCCTGCCCCAGAACCTTCCTGACTTCAATTTTCATGGATTAGTTGTGCCTATTTTTGAACTCTTTATGTGTGTGTGTGTGTGTATAAGTGTGTACTCTATTGTGTAGTAAATAAGTGTTTTGATATTCATCCATTTTATTGTATATATCAGTAGCTTTTTTAATTGCTGAATTGTATTTACTATCTAATATAATACAATTTGCTTTTTCATTCTTCTGTTCACAGGCATCTTGGTTATTTCCAATTTTTGATTCTTACAAATGAAACTGCTATAAATATTTTTATAGTATTTTATTTATATATTTGTTTTGCTGAACATATACCTTCATTTCTCTTAGGTAAATACATAGGAATATCATTACTGAGCCATAAGGGGTGGATGTCTAAATTTACTAGAAAATGCCAGTCACATGAAGTGGTTATCCCATATTACACTCCCACTAACAATAAATGAGAGTTCTGATTGCTCTACATCCTTGCCAATGTTTGACATTGACAGTCTTTATAATTTTAGTGATTCTCAGTGTGGTTTTATTTTGTAGTTCCTTCATGACTAATGATGTTGAGCATCTTTCACGTATTTATTGGCTATTCTAACATACCCTTTTGTGAAGTATCAGTGCAAGTCTTTTGCCCATTAAAAAAAATTGGGCAGTTTATCGTTTTATCATTGAGTTCTAGTAGATCTTTATTCTAGATTCGGGTTCTTTATTTGATAATTGTATTGAGTGTATTTTCTGCATGGCTTATCTTTTTGCTTTCTTAACAATGTTTTTGCTAGGTCAAAGCTTTGAAATTTTGTGAAGTATAATCTATCAATTTGTTTCCTTTCATCATTAGTGCCTTTTGTCTTGTCCAAAAAGTCTTAGCCTTATCCCCGTGTCACATATGTTCTCCTATGTTTTCTTCCAAATGCTTCATAGTTTTACCTTTCACTTCAGGTCTGTGATTCATCTTTAATTAAATTTTAGGTACAGTGTGAGGTAGAGGTAATGGCTCATTTTTCCCACATAGAGATATCTATTTGCACCATCAACCTTTATTGAAAATATATTACTTTCTCCATTTAATTAAATGGATATCTTTGTTGAAACTGAGTTATAATCAAATGAGTCTTTTTATGGACCTTCTTTTCTATTCCATCTATTTGTCTACTCTTTTGCCAAAACTATACTGTCTTGTAGTAAGTTGTGATACTTTGGAAGTTCATTTATTTAATGAATTGATTTTGCTTAATTTTTACATATACATAAGAATGGTATTTGGTTAAAAACATATGGTTCAGTAAATCTATAAGAACTCTTTCAGTAATAATGATATAAAAATTCCAAGTGATAGATTATTTTATTACTGGTTAATTATAAGTTAATGTTCAACAAGTTATGTAAAATAATTATAAGGTGGTATCTTAGATATGATTTTCTAAAGTATATTTTATTAATTATGCTATGACAGTTGACACATTTTTTTTCACCTCTTTATTGCCCTCTGCCCTGCACCCCACCTTCCACCAGGATTCTTCCCCCTTAGTTTATGTCCGTGGGTCATACATATAAGTTCTTTGGCTTCTCCATTTCCTATAGTATTCTTAACCTCCCCTGTCTATTTTGTATATTCCATTTATGCTTCTTATTCCCTGTACCTTTTCCCCCATTCTCCCCACTCCTTCTTCACCACTGGATGACCCTCCATGTGATCTCCATTTCTGTGATTCTGTACCTGTTGTAGTTGTTTGCTTAGTTTGTTTTTGTTTTTTTAGTTTCAGTTGTTGATAGTTGTGTTGTCATTTTACTGTTCATAGTTTTGATCATCTTCTTTTTCTTAGATAAACCCCTTTAACATTTCATATAATAAGGGCTGGGTGAAGATGAACTTTGCCTATCTGGGAAGCACTTTATCTGCCCTTCCATTCTAAATGATAGCTTTGCTGGGTAGAGTAATCTTGGATGTTGGTCCTTGCCTTTCATGACTTTGAATGCTTCTTTCTAGCCCCTCCTTGTCTGTATGGTGACTTTGAGAAATCAGTTGAGAGTCTTATGGGAACTCCTTTGTAGGTAACTATCTCCTTTTCTCTTGCTGCTTTTAAGATTCTCTTCTTATCTTTAATCTTGGGTAATGTAATTATGATGTGCCTTGGTGTGTGCTTCCTTGGGCCCGACTTCTTTGGGACTTTCTGAGCTTCCTGGACTTCCTGGAAGTCTATTTCCTTTGTCAGATTTGGGGAAGTTCTCCTGCATTTCTTTTTTTAATTTCTTCCTCTTCCTCTTCTCCTTCTGGCACCCCTATGATTCAGATGTTGGAACGTTTAAGGTTGTCCCATAGGTTTCTAAGCCTCTCTTCATGTTTTTGAATTCTTGTCTTCATTCTTTTCTGGTTGAATATTTATTTCTTCCTTCTATCCAAATCATTGATTTGAGTTGCGATTTCCTTCCCTTCACTATTGGTTCCCTAGATAGTTTTTTTATTTCACTTTGCATAACCTTCACTTCTTCCTCTATTTTGTGTCCATGCTCAGCAGTTTCTGTGAGCATCCTGATTACCAGTGTTTTGAACTTTGCATCTGATAGGTTATCTATCTCCTTATCACTTAGTTGTTTTTCTGGAGCTTTGATCTTTCATTTGGGCCATATTTCTTTGTCTTGGAGTACCAGTCTGGTGAACATTTCTTCCTGAACTCCTTGGTTGTGGTACTCCCATGCAGTTTGATTTTTTCTGGCAGTTCTGGTTGTTTTTGTTTTAAATTTGTTGTTGTCCTTCTTTTCATTTTGAGGAAGCAAAGCATATCCACCTATACCTCTATCTTGGCCAAAGTCTCCCATTGATATGATTAAGTATGATAATTTTATTGTCATACCTAATATTTGTGTTTCCTGAATCTGCAGGTTCATATCTTCTATTAATGATGGGAAAATTTGAGCCTTTTGTATTTTCAAATATTACTTCCTCTTGTTTTCCCTTTCTATGTTTTAAACATCTGTAAGCATAGTGTGGATCATCTTGTTCTATTTTTTGTTTCTTAAATTTTCCAGCATTTGCATTTCTGTGTGCTACTTTTTTGCATTTTTTACTACTTCTTTTAAAAATTTTATTTATTTATTTTTAGGGAAAGGGGAAGGGAAAGAAAAGGAGAGGGGGAGAAACATCATTGTGCAAGTGAAATATCAATCTACTGCCTCTCACATGCCCCTAACTGGGGAGCTGGCCCACAACCCAGGCAAGTGCCCCGACCAGGAATTGAACCAGTGACCTTTTGGTTCACAGGCTAGTGCTCAATCCACTGAGCTACCCCAGCCAGGGCTTTACTTCTTCTTTAGTGCTATTTTTTAGGTCATTAACTGTCTCCTCCGTTTTATGTAATCCGATTTTCAGTCTATCCATTAAATTTTTAGTCATGACTGTTATTTTTTGTTTCTAGAAGTTCAGCTTGGGTTTTTTTTTAATGAACATCCAGATTGCTTTATTTGTAGTAATCATATTTTGTCATATTTTGATTTGTTTTATTTCTGTAGTAGTTTTCTTTTTATATATTTGTAAGATTTTATTCATTTTTAGAGAGGGGGAAGGGAAGGAGAAAGAGAGGGAGAAACACGTATGGTTATCTCTTGCAGCCCTCATTCCAGGCATGTGCCCTGACAGGAATTGAAGTCACAATGGTCTGGGCTCTATAATAATTTTAAACATAGATATTCCGGTTCTACATTTGCTTTCTGAAGTTTCTACTGACTCTTGCTTATGCTAAGTTTTTTTTGACAGGTTAAGTAGTTTGGGATAGTCAGAATTTTGCAAAGTTTGGTTGAGTTTGTGTCTTTTCAGAGAGTTTTGTCAAGAGTGCTAGGGGCACTAATGCTAGAGACCGCTTTTTGTGAGAAGTGTTGTTAGGTCAGGCATGGGATGTAACTTTGAACTACAAATTTCAGTTTAGGAAAGGCCTGTGGTTGTGAAGGTGAAGTTTCTCTTTTTTCATAACTATTAAATCTATCTCTTCTAGATTATTAAGACTAGAAATCTCTGTAATCAGAGTATCAGTACCTGCTTACTGGTCTCATGTCCAATTCCCTTTTATCCTTTCCTTGTGTGGGGAATTCCAACAGTGCATAGAAGAAAACCAGACTGAAAGAGTAACTTGCAGTTAGATGGCCTGAGATTTATTGCTATGCAATGGGTAGTAAACCAATATTAAAAGCAGATGTGCGTATTGATGCCTTTGGGTAACAGAGCAAGATAATGGACTTTTTTCATTAGCATTTAAATATATGATTAGAGTCACTGATATGATGACTTACACATATTATTCCTGATATAATATGTGTCTGTGTCACAAAGTGATGGCTGAAGCATGTAGTCATTTTGGAATTAATTTAATAAATTTCTACGAAAATACTACTTTTTTTGTTTTTTCAAACTTATTCAATGCTTTGTTAATATCTATGTTTCCAGTTCTCAAAATTAAAATTAGTACCCTTATTTTAATTTTGATTATATGATCAAAATTGTATGATTTTACTCTGACTTCTTTTATATGAGAGAATAAGTAACAAGGTGAGAGTAGCTGCGATTTTATTATAGTCATCTTTGTCCTATGTGATGCATGCCAAAGCTTTGTGTCCTTGCCTTTCTTCTTCCTTATTCCTCTGCAGGAGGCCATTCTAAAAATAGTTCCAGTAATAGATGTCATGTACATGGGCAGATTGCTGAATCACTTAGTCCATTTTTGAAGTTTAGGGATGTGGGAAACAGTGAACAGAGTAGGGTAAGCATATTTATCAAATTGCAAGTTACTATACTTTTGAAAAATAAAGAATATAATTATCTTAATAATCTTGTAGTAATTTTATTTAAATATACCTTAAAAGGATTACATTTTTTAATATGTAAAATGATTTTAAATCTTAAAAAAGCTTCGAATGTGATTCTCAGGATTGTGTTTTGTTAAATATAATGAATTTGAGACTATGCGCCCATCAGTTATTGCTTCTTGGCAGTAGTTTTCTGCCTGCGGTATTATTATCTCCAGAATAGAATGGGTGAGAGGGTTTAATGCTGGACGATGAAATAAACGTACTGACTTTTTCTCAAGCTGTGAGAATTTAACTTTTTTACATTATCCGTAGACCCCATTTCTCCTTTCCCCATCACTCCAAAATAGTGATACTTGTTGTGTAAGCAGATTGCTGAATGCTGATTCCCCCAAAATACCACCAGGATAGCATGTCTATTAGAATGCTAGGGATTCATTACACAATATATCTCAGAATTGCTAGAAAAATTAAAGAAAATTTGTAATTTTCTTTGAAAAATGAAATTTGGAACAACAAAAATGATTGTATAATTATTTTGCTTTTTAAATTTCTGGAAAGACTGTCTATTAAAGTGGTTATAAGGATATATGTAATTGAATTCTGATTTTTAGTTTTTTTATTTGTTGTGAATATTTTTTATAGTTCTCTGAGGTCATGACAGTTTTTTTTAAATTATATTTTATTGATTATGCTATTACAGTTGTCCCATTTCTCCCCATCATTCCCCTCCACCCTGCACACCCCCTCCCACCCACATTCCCCCTTTAGTTCATGTCCATGTGTCATAAGTTCTTTCGCTTCTACATTTCCCACACTATTCTTGCCCTCCCCCTGTCTATTTTCTACCCACCGTCTATGCTACTTGTTCTCTGTACCTTTTCCCCCTTTCTCCTCCTCCCACTCCCCTGTTGCAAACTCTCCATGTGATCTCGATTTCTGTGTTCCTGCTCCTGGTCTAGCTGTTTGCTTAGTTTGCTTTTGTTTTAGGTGTGGTTGTTAATATCTGTGAGTTTGCTGTGTTTTTACTGTCGTATTTTTATCTTCTTTTTCTTAGGTAAGTCCCTTTAACATTTCGTATAATAAGGGCTTGGTGATGATGAGTTCCTTTAACTTGACCTTATCTGAGAAGCACTTTATCTTCCCTTCCATTCTAAATGACAGCTTTGCTGGATAGAGCAATCTTGGATGTAGGTCCTTGCCTTTCATGACTTGGAATACTTCTTTCCAGCGCCTTCTTGCCTGCAAGGTCTCTTTTGAGAAACCAGCTGACAGTCTGATGGGAACTCCTTTGTAGATGACTCTGCCTTTATCCCTTGCTGCTTCTAGAATTCTCTCCTTCATTTTAATCTTGGGTAATGTAATTATAATGTGCCTTGGTGTGTTCCTCCTTGGGTCCACCTTCTTTGGGATTCTCTGAGCTTCCTGGACTTCCTGGAAGTCTATTTCCTTTGCCAGATTGGGGAAGTTCTCCTTTATTATTTGTTCAAATAAGTTTTCCACTGGTTGCTCTTCCTCTTGCCCTTCTGGTACCCCTATAATTCAGACGTTGGGACGTTTAAAGATGTCCTGGAGGTTCCTAAGCCTCTCTTCATTTTTTTAATTCTTATTTCTTCCTTCTTTTCTGTTTGGTTGTTTCTTTCTTCCTTCTGGTCCACTCCATTGATTTGAGTCCCAGTTTCCCTCCCATCACTATTGGTTCCCTGTGCATTTTTCTTCATTTCACTTATTGTAGCCTTCATTTGTTCATCTAATTTGTGATCAAAATCAACCAATTCTGTGAGCTTCCTAATCACCAGAGCTTTGAACTGTGCTTCTGATAGGCTGGCTACCAGTGCTATGAGCTCTGCATCTGATAGGTTGACCACCTCCTGGTCCTCAGATGAATTAGTTCTGGGCCCCTGGTCTGTTCTCCCTTTTGAGCCATCCTTAGTTTTTTTATTTTATTTTATTTTATTTTGGTCATCACATCTGTAGTGAGGGGTGGAGCCTTAGGCATTCACCAGGACGGGACAGCCCAGTTGCTGGGTTGTGATGCTGAATGTGGGGGCGGGGTCTGAGAGGGAACAATGGTGCTTGCTCCACTCTCTGCCAGATTTCAGTCACTTCTGCCGCTTCCCCTAAGCAAACTGGATCCCTCTGGTGCTGATTTCCATGTAGGTGGGCCTGCGCACACTCCAGGACCCCGTGGGTCTCCCCAAGGAACTCTCCTGTGAGGCTGCGACTCCCTCCTGGCACCTCAGCCCCCACAAGTATTTTCAATGGGTGCTTTTAGGCTTCACTTCCTGGCACTGGGGCCCTGCGTCGTGCAGTCTGTCTTGCTGCCCGTTTTCATCTGGTTTATCTGTGCGCGAATGTGTGTCTGTGGTCTGCTTGGCTGCCTGTGCACCTGGAGTGACTGTGAGTCTGGGACCACCACCAACTTATCCCGCTGCCATCCGACTCTGCCAGCTGTGGGCTGACTCCACCCCTCCTACCACTCTGGGTGAATCGTCGGACTCCCGCACAATTCAATTTTCTCTCTGTCCTGGTTGCATTTTCTTCTTCTTTTTTTTTGTTCTATATTTTTGTTGTCCTTAATCTTGGTTGTGAGAGGAGGCACAGCATGTCCACCTACGCCTCCATCTTGGCCGGAAGTCCTATGAGGTCATGACAGTTATTGATTTTGAAAATTTGATACAGACTTCTGTTAAAATTTTGTTTTATAAATGAAGATAAATATAAAACATTATAATTTAATCAAATGAATATTAAAAAGACCTTTCTCACAAATTATCTCCTGATGTAATTTGACTTTATATTTATAACTAGCAAAAATATATGTCTTGAATGGTGTCTATAGTCTCTGAAGGTGGTAGGATGGACCTCAAAGAGACACACATATTTTTTAAGGTACCTTGATTCAGAGGCAATCCAGGCTACTGCTTCTCAGTTTTTCCCAGTTAAATGTCAGCAAACAATGCTTTTGCCCAGAAACATCTCAGGTAGAGTCCAGGAAGAATCTGGGAGAAGAGATTCCCCAAGATTGATAGGCCTTTCAATTTGCTGTGACTCCATACTTCTAGAGAGCAGATAGGAAGCAAACTACCATTTCCTTTGGAAAACACGGCCCTGGAATAAAATGAGCCCTTCCACTAACCTGTCGCTCTTTCTCCACCCCACTCACCTCTCGTTTCTGGGAATATCAGAGACATAGCTGCTAGAGCTGGTTCAAGAACTTTGTCAAATGTGGAGCCCATCACCCGTTGAGGGGACTTTGGCTGCCTTCCTGTTTAATGCAGAGTTATTCCTTGCCCATGGTTGATAAACCCTAAAAAATCACTCACAGCTATGGAACAGACTTTCCAGGGCTGGGCCTCAGTGTGGTAATGCCACATCAGTGGTATACATAGCCAGTGAATTGGTCACTGCAGTTATATTCATTTCATACTGTTTAGGCTCTAAAGGGTTGGGAGAAGGTTGGATTTGATTTGGCCCTAAATATTGGTCACAATAATATGTAACATATACATTTATATTAGCATTCTTCAAACTTATATAACTAGAAATTATTGTAATAATAGTGCCCTTAAAAATAACAACCATTTTATGAGAAAAATGCCAGTGTGCAGTGTCTTAAAGAGCAGAGTATTAGAAGCCATGATAAATGGAACCTTGTCCTGCCTCAGACTCTAGGATAGTTTATAACCCTGGGTCCCCTTCCTCCCCACCCCACCCTGCCCCTGCAACAACCTCAGCTGTCTGCTTTTCTCATGTGACTGGTGAGGTTGTAGACTAAGCTTCCTCTTAAGATTCTCTTACTCCAGTATGTCATACTTCTCCGAAGGTTTGTGTCTTTTCACTTAATGAAACTAGGTGGCTTTATTTATATTTTGTGATTTAAAAAAATCATATGGCCAAAGATTTCAAAATTTGCTGAGTACAGTTACTTTTAAATAAATGGTAGATGTTTGCTTTGGGGTGTTGTACCTACACAGAACAGGGTAGCTTTCCATGACAAGAACCTCCAGTACTTGCTTAGGTTGGAAATTGCCCTTAAGGTGCCCTTCGGGCGACACTTACTATGATCTGCTTTCAGTTTTACTAGAGGGGGTGGGGGTTGTTTTGTTTTGGTTCATTTGTAACTGAGTGTCATATTTCCATGGGTTTCAGAATAGTGAGGTAAATTGGTTTTGAAATTCTCAGTACTGTTTGGAAAGCTAATTGCATAAATTTAAAATTTAAAGCATTTGAACAGCTCCCTTTTAAAAATGATTTTTAACAAATGTTTGCTCATACTACATTTATGCTACAGTTCAAATGCTGAAGAAGCATTTTGGCTTCTCTCCCAAAAGAGGCTAGCAGCAGCATCTCCCCCTATTCTTTTTCAAGCTTTTTACCTTGTGAGTGGTGCAGCTTGTTCTGCGGATGTACTGAAACCCTCCCATTTAATCTGCAGTGGAGAAGAATGGAGCTCAGCGTCCAGTAGAAATCAGTGGTCTAGCAAGGTTGCAGTAAATAGGAATGACTATGTATTTTAACAGCTGAGCAAGAAGACATGTATAATATTTCCTTTGCTGTCAGCTGATAAATTTTTGCTTTCTGTTTCCTTCTAGAGGGATGTGGATAATTTGCCCTGCCTCCAGCGTCTCTTTCTCAGCTTCAACAACATAGCTAAGTAAGTGGAAACTCCCAACTTGTCATTTACTAATAGCCTGATTGTGTGGGTTTAGTGCTTTAAAATAAGATTGTAAGTGCCTTGGAGAATTTATTGACATGTGAGATTTTAGATTGGATAATGATAGGGCTGTCTGTGACAGAGTTCTTGGTGGAAAAAACAGAGCTCTGATGAGTACTAGTGCTTCTGATACTAAAATGATGAAATTAGTATAACATGTGCTTTTTCTTTAATTACACTTTAGAGATGCTGTGTTGAAAAATGTGGAAATTTCAGTATACATTTTGCTCTCCTTTGTTTGACATTTACTGCACTAGTCAGTTGAGTTATAATTTCTTTCATAAATTATCTACAATCTGTGTAGCTGCTAAACAGTTTTGATGTAGCAGGCTCAGAGACACTTGCTAATTAGGCTATAACTTCCAACTTGGTATCCCTACTTACAACTAATGCTGCTAAGAGATGGAATATTAAATATATAAATGTATAAATATTGTTACACAGATTTGAAGCATATTGTCCTTTGTGTCCTGATAAAGTCTTACTCAGTGTCAATGTGGCAGATTTTGAACTGGAGCTGAGACAAACTGTCAGAGTTTTCAGTGTGGAGGGACCTCTGTTCCTTCCCTAATTTCTTCCTTCTCTTTCCCCTTAGCCACTTGGTTTGAACTCAGCTTTATAACAAACTACCCCTAAGTTTTTTAATTTTCCTTCAAGGCTGTGCTTTGAACCTGCTTTTATAACATGGTAAGAATGAATTATAAAAGAGTTTAGAGCGCATCTCTTCCTGGCCTCTAGGTCTGTGCTTCTGATTATTCAAAACTGAATAATCAGTTTGGTTTTTATGTACGTTCTGCTTGCACCCTTTTCCCCCATCAGACTTGGGTCACCCATATCCTTGTACTGTATATCTAAAGGTTAGAGACGAGATCCAGATGGCAAACCTTGCAAATAGGTATTATTTCAAAGAAAATACCCTGAATCCCTCTCTTTTTCTTCTGTGGAAAAAGCATTTAAGTTTTCTGGAGTATTTTTTCTCTCTCTCTTTTTGTTCATTTTATGTTGAATGCTCTTCTAGCTGCCTTCTTGCTGAGGAGGTAGGATTTCTTTTTCAATGGCAGTGTAAGGGACACTCAGGTTTCTTTAGGGAATTTCTACCTAAAGACTATTAACAACTGTTTTGAGAGGATAATTTCTCATTCTCACAATATGTTGTTTCTTGTGTCTCACAATATTAACTGTTTAAGGTGCTATAAACCCTTAGATTCCTCCAACCTGTGGTGGAACTCATTACTCTGTTTCTTGTCTGGTTTATGGGGAGTAATTTAAAGAGAGATACAAATTTGGGAGTAGGGGCTATGAAGTTCCAGGTTCCTAGGATCCCTGAACTCCTGGCATCGCTGCAGAACCAACTCAAAATGGTGCTATCCTGTTTCTAGAAAGACCTGGAGCCAAAGTTTACGAGTAACATTTGTGAATACCACTCACAAGTAACACTTGTGCACCCTCAACTGCTCCCCTCACGGAACCAAAGGACGGGGACAGGGTCAGAACCCGAACAGCTGGAAACCCTTTCAGAAGCGAAGGGTCCATTGTCCAGGAACATCTGGTGCAAATAAAAGCCTGTTCTTTTCTCAAAAGCCGGTGCCGTGCAGTAGTGTTGGCTTCTGTGTGTGTCAGTAACAGTCCCCTGCTTGTAACACTGGGTCTGTGGGGAGTTGGTTTTAATTGCTTGTATCTAGGGAATTTTCTTACCAACCTATAAATGAGTTTCACCCACCCATATCTATATTGAAATAAAGATATGATTAATGGGATGAATATTTATAACTTTCTTAAAAAATTTCTTGCATGATTTTGCAAAAAATTGAGATAGAAGTGAGTCAACAATTTCAGGGCTTCCATTTTCTTCCTAATTACTCTCTCTGTGTTTGAGCATGGGCCTAGCCCTTTGCTTTCCTCTACCGTTTCCAGCTGATGTACTTTGAGGCTAAGTACATTTTCTGCTTTGTTCCTGTTAATGCACATGGCCCAGGAGATAGTATGTAGTGAATATAGTGGGTCTGAGGGGAAAAAAATCAGAGTTGAAGTGTTGAAAACATTTCTGTAAAGTTTACTTAGGATACAAAGATTTCAGATAGCTGGGCCATTAGATGATCTATAGTGACACCTGTAGTATCTTTTCAGGGCCCAAGTGCCAGCTATAGTCCTGGCACAATAGACTTGCTTGGTTTTACACAGCGGGACCCAACCCCCCTGTAATTATCTTCTGGAGGGCAGGCCCCTTGTAGTACAGGCTTCCCCTGCTAGATTAGTGTTCTAGGAACCCATCTGTATCAGTGTGTCAGCTGGTGGTGTTGTGAGAGGCTGTGTTCAGCTTCAGTGAATTTTTTTGGAAGACTCTTTCAATGTGTTTGACCATTTTATGATTGCCCATTCCATGATGAAATGAGTTTGCCCATTCCGTGATGGGTGAACACTCTGCCCACACCCAGCTGAGTGTTCGGTGTTTTTTCACCAAGAACAGCATGACCCCTGTGCCCCACCCTCCCTATCCACCCAATCTCACCCTGAGTGACTTTTTTTTTGTTTCCCGGGATGAAAAAAGTCCTCAAAGGGAAACATTTTGCAGGTGTGGAAGAGGTGAAACAAAAAATGGCAGAAACACTAAAAGGCATCAGAATTGACGAGTTCAAAAACTGTTTTGAGCAGTGGAAAAAACATCTGGATAGGTGTATTGCATCAAATGCAGAGTACTTTGAAGGTGACTGAAGTTTAAACATGTAAGAATAAATACATTCCATTTTATAAATAAATTCCATTTTGGGGGGGTCCCCCTCATACAGTGCAGTGGCCCAGAGGTACCAGGGGTAGAGAAGAGCAGAAACAGCAGGGTAAAGCTGCAAGTCAGCACCTTTTGGGTCTCCTGGAAAATTCTTGGGTAGTGTTTCACAAATGAAAATATCCAAACATATCTCCATTTTGGGGAGACAGAAATGCTTTGAATGTTATGTACTAGGGCTTCTTGGTTTTAACCAAGTTACTGGATTCTTAAATGACCACTTGCATGAATTATTAGGTAATAATAATTACCTAATAATTATCTTTCAGGTGGCAATTCAGGAAGTTCCAAAATGTGATGGTACCCTATTGAATTCAGGGAGTTACAACATGGGTTGAATGGTGAACTTTGTGGACAGAATGCTTTTTGTGTGTTTTCCTGAAGATATTATAACAGTGTATTTAGTTCTACCATGAGATATGCAAGCTATACTTAGAGAATGAATGCCAATATTCATGTCTGTGTATCTGAATAGAATTAGTGCTTCTGGTTAACTTATCCCTCAGAGCATGAGGAATATAGAGACACAAATAGGTAATTATAATTCAGTGAGTTAAACTTAGTTGTGGTGACATGCAGGGATATTAGAAAATGTAAATCAGCCTGGACATGAAGGAAGCCTTCCCAGAGGTAGATGGTACCTGAGCTAAGCTCTGAGTGCAGAGCTGGCCTTAGTAGAGTAAGGGTGCTGGGACGTTAAAGGTGCAGAGCACACCTGGGCAGAGTTGATGGAGAGGCTCAGGGTGGACTTGCTAGGTTTGCTTTCTGGGGAACTGTTAACTTCTGCCCATCCCCCCTTATACTAACCCTGGACCTTCCTGCAGCCCATAGAATGCTGTAGGGGCCTGCCAAAGTACATTTTATGATGCTCACCTCGAGAAAAATATTTTGTGGTTAATCAAGATAATCTGTTAAATTCCATTATTCACCTCTTCTTCTTGGGTATTGGTTGTCCGGTTGGTTCATTTGTTTTTCTTGTCTCTCATGCTTTTAATTTCTAAGTAGTGATTGTATTTCTTTCTGTTGGTTTGTCCTTATTTTATGAATGAAAGTTTTCTGTGATTTTAAGAATTTACTTTTTTCCCTTGGTGTTAATACCTGTATTTGTTTTCTAAACAAAACAAAAATGCTCCTTCTTTTTTTGTTTTTTTTTTTTTACATCCATGATTTTTGTATGGTGGTTTTATTTATAAATGAGCATCTGGATGGAGTTGCTTCCTCAGCTTACATTTTAAAAAATCACTGTGAATGTGTGTTGTGAGTGCAGGATCTGTGCCTGCAGAGGATGTAGGGTGGGAAGGAGGGGGTTGTCTACCCCGTTGGATTTCCTTTCAGGGTGTTCACAGAAACTTGCCTTCTGGGAATGGGGGCTCCCTTTTCAGTGCTGCCACCAGAACTTACCCGAACACTGCCCTTTTTCTCTCCATTTTCAGGCCACTCTGAGAGTGAGAGGCTAGCATATTGTTTCCAAACCCTTCATTAATTACCGGGCAGCTGACCCATCGCTGCTGCCAACACTTGCTGCCTCTGATTTGGGGACTATTATGAGGCTCTGCTGGCAACACTTACCAAATTACAGTGTAATGATGCCGTTTGGTTGAGGCTCGTTAGCAATTTTGGGTTTTACTAATTCCACTTGCTTTGCATCTTCCAGAAATTCCGTAGTGTTCTGGTCTGCTGGTGGAACTCTTCCTGATTTTTTGTACTACTATGGATATTTCATACTTTTATATTCAGTCGTTTCAAAGATATTTGGAGAGGGCGAGAGAATCAGGGGTGTCCAGCCTTTTGGCCTCTCTGGGCCACACTGGAAGAAGAGTTGTCTTGGGCCACACATTAAATACATTGCAACACCTAATCACACAAAAAAATGTCATAATGTTTTAAGTAAATTTACGATGTTGTGCTGGGCCGCATTCATAGCCGTCCTGGCCTGCATGTGGCCCACGGGCCACACACAGGTTGGACGCCCCTGTAGGGTAGGTGCTCAGGCAGCCATTCTCGTAAATGTCCTACCTTTGAGTGATTTCCCCAAATAGGATACATATGAAGATATCTATGTAAGGTTTGAAGATAAATAGTAGACACGGGTTCACTGCTGGATAATCTGCCCCAGGAGATTTGCAGTGGGCCAGGGATCTGGACTTTTCTAAGGCTTTTCGGAGGATTCTAATGGGTGATTGAATGCTGGATTTGGGAACCATTGAGTCATGATACCCCAAAATGAGAATACTTGCTAACTTACGGATTACTCTTTTATGTAAGATTTCCCTTCATCTTTTTGTTTAAAAAGGAAGAGCTTTTTAAACAAAAATATTTGTCAAGGACAAATTATATGCCACCCTCCGGAGGCAGTTTATGCTCTGCACCCAACAACTGGGGTACTTCATCTGTTTCATCTTTTTCCCCTGGGACAGTTGCAGAGTTATAGGGTTGAGTTGTAATTGATTCTTCTCTTCAGTCTCTCTCTTCTTTCGTTCTCCAAATGTAGACAGTTTTTATAAGCTTTTTTAAAAAAGAAAGACAGAAGGAAGAAGGGTTTATAATCCTAGTGCCTTGATTGCCTGAAAGGGAGTGGTTATTGCCCGTAGAACTAAGGGGAATTCAGTGTCATTGGAAAGGAGTCAAATACTAGTCGAGCTCAGGACTCTTGGTCTCATGTAGTCTTTTTTAAGTTGTGGTAAAATACACACAAACGCACCATCTTAACCATTTTAAAATATATGGTGCAGTAGTGTTAAACACATTCACATTGTTGTGCAGCGGATCTCTAGAATTGTCATCTTGCAAAACTGAAATACAACAATTCTCCATTCCTCCCTCCCCCAAGCCCCTGGCAACCACCATTCCACCTTTTGTTTTGATGAGCTGGACTACACAAGGTACCTCGTGTAGTGTAAGCATACAGTATTTGTCATCTTGTGACAGGCTCATTTTGCTTCTTAGCATAATGTCCTCAAATTTACATGTTGTAACATGTGAAAATTCCCTTCCTTATAAGGCTGAACACTCACATATTATTCTTGAGGTGGTATGAAAGAGACCAGAAGAGGGAGCTTGCAGAAGGAGCCATGTCTACCTCTCCGTCCTCACTGCCTTCCCATTATGCCGTAGACTCCGCTGGCACTGAACTTCCTTAAACATGTCTATCATGTCCCCATTGCCCACTCCGGGTATCTCCTGTGGCTTCTGGCAATAACATTTTTCTAACCTCTCTCTCTCTGAACAACTCCTGAACTTCCTCTAGATTTAAGAATAAATAACACCAAGGGTTCTCAGACTTTAACACACCTTAGAACAGTCCAGACAGCCTGCTTTCTGGGACCCATCTTTCAAGGATTCTAATTCAGTAAATTTAAGTGGGGTTCAGGAATTTGTATCTTTAGCAAGTGATGCAGCTGACTTAAAATACCACTGGCCCCTGTCTTTCAGACTTCAAGTAAAAACCTGTATGGGGGATCCTAAAATCAATTTAGTGGATCAAGACCAGAAAACTAACACCAAATAGAAAATATCAGTTAGTCACATATTTAAGGGCAAATGTTGTTTCGTGAAAGATTTTCAATTTTAATTGTGTGTGGGTGTATGATGCATGCACTTGTGTGTGTATTATTTTACTATACATATGTGGGAACTAGGTGATAATGTAAATATATTTCTCACAATGGATTGGGTTTTAAAAGTTTGAAAATACTGTGGGGTCTTGGTATATGCTTTCATAACTTCCTGTATCTCCACTATTATTGCAGTGTTCATAGTTTGTTGTATTTTAAATTGTTTTCCCTGCTAGACTATGAATTTGACAAAGGCAGAGGGGAGAATGTCTGCTTTATGCACTGCAGTCTCTTCCAGCAGCTAGCATGTATAAGCTCTCAGTGAAAATGTTACTATCATACCAACAAAATTTTCAAAAAGAATCGAATCCCTCAGATGGAAAGGTTATTCTGTGTGGTCTAAGAAGCTGCTTTGGTGGGCCTCCTATGTCAATACTAAGTCATTTGGACAATGTTTAATACCTAGACATGTAAGGTTTAAGGGTAAACAATCCATTTCCCTGGCAATTGCTTCTGGCTTCCACGTAAATCTACTGGTCTGTCAGTAAGCATCTTGCTCAGAACTTCCAGAGACAAGAAAAACCTGTGGAAACTGAACCCTCCCATGATTGCAGGGTGCCCCAGGGTCCAGCCAGTAAGGAGCTGCAGTATCTGTAAGGCCTTTAAAAACAATAACAGAACTGCCAAATTTCCTTTTTATGATCTCCATGAACTGGAAATTCTAAACAATGTCAGGGATCAAATATTCCTTCCTGGCAGTGTGGACCCCTGGTACCTCCTTCCTTCATTTAGTGAGACAATGCTTTTTGGACTCTGCTTTCTCTTTTTGATGTCATGAAAGTTTTAAATGAGGTTTCCATTTTCTTTTTTGAGGAAGGAATGCTGTTACAAGCTCTCCAATGACCTCTTTTATTAATTACAGTATGCCTAAAGATCACTAGACTCCAAGCTTTGGGGTTTGACTTTTCTTTCATTATAGGGAAATATTATCCTCCAGGCCCTTTTAAAAATTCACTGAAAATGGCTCACAATTGTACTTCTATCAGGAAGTCATTCTCTTAGATTTTTCTCAAGCCATATTTCAGCTGGAGAAACAAAAGTCTCCCTGTATGAATTACGTATCCAGGGAAGAACCCATTTCTATTTCAGAACGTTGGAGAAACTGTGACTGCCCTGTAGTTGTCTCTTGTAGTACTAGTTGCTATTTTAAGGGGGAAATTATTTTCCTGGCCTTCAGAATGTGTTGATATTTGTTGTGAACTCAGGTTGTTTCATAAAGTGTTCCTGTGGTTGAACTATGGGGCTTTACCATCGTAATTCCTAGGACTGGAAATGTTGCTTACGTCCTTTTGGCTGGAAGGAAATTAATTTTCCTTAGTTCTAGTATCCACAAACTGTTAACATGGCTTTACTTTTCCCCCCCTTTGTGGCTCAAGTTAACAGTTAACCAACAATATGCTAATCTTACTACTAATTGAATAAAACAGGAACGCAAATATAGCCAGATCTTTTCTGATCACCTACTAAGAAAAGTTTTATATAATTTATTTAATCCTCACCTGAGAACATTTTTTTCATTGCTTTTAGAGAGGAGGAAGAAGGGGGAGAAAAAGAGTGACATTGATCAATTGCCTCTCCCGGATTAGTTGGAGCTCACTCTTCCTGACTGGTGGCAACCACAATCTGGGTGTGTGCTCTGACCTGGAATCACACTTGCAACATTTTCTCCCGCATGACACCAGCCAGGCCTACTAAGAAAAGTTTTAAAATTTAACAAATGATTACCGCACTTGTTGGGGAAATTTCATCATTAGTACCCATTTAGCTACTTAATTCCTTTTGAGGCCTTTGCCTAGTGGCTGACGTGTGATTCACCTTCAGACAAACATTTATTTGCCTTTTTAAAAGGGCCATCAAAAACATGTTCTAAAAATAGGGCTCCCCTCTCCATCCATTGTTGTTTTGCTCCTTTGCAGTGAGGAAAAGCCTGTGGATGCTCAGGCATAGTCCCTTAGGCCTGACAGTTAATCCTAGCTGCAGCTTTTAAATTCTTTCAGGAGGAAAATAGGCAGAAAGATATGCCCACAACCAATGATGGATTTGTTCTTCCATTTCAGACAAGTAGACTTTGAGGTGAGATAAATTTGTTTTATCATGCTCAAAGTTGACTTAATTATGAGATCTACATTTATTTTATTGAAGACACAGATTTCTAATATAAAATAAAAATTAAAAAAATATAATTTTCTACTGTATACCTTATTTCAACATTACTTTATTATAGGTAACTTATCCTTTTAGAAACCAAAAGTAGAAATTATTTTAAAATGTTGTAAAATATAAAAATGTTTAAAATGGACTGAACTCATTTTCTTTATTGTTTTTAGGATATTCAGTTTTGTAGATGACTGTGCTACTTTTAATACTTGGCATTCTAATATAAAGGTTTGTTTGAATTTTTCTACACTAAACTAAGGATTATACAGTTTAGTTAATTTTTTTATTTTTGTGTTGTAGTAAAAATAAGTTTTTAAAAATTTGTTAGTCTTTTTTTCACTTTTTTATTGTATTTTTCTATTACCATTTAACACCCTATATCCAGCTCCCTCTTCAATCACCGTGCTGTTGTCCATGCTCGTGAGCCCTTTTTCCTCCATCCGTCCACCCCCTTACCTCCCCCCAGTAGCTGTCATCCTGTTCTCTACATGTCAGTCTGCCTCTATTTTGCTTGTTTGTTCAGTTTGTTCATTAGATTCTATGTATAAGTGCAATCATATGGTAACTGTCTTTCTCTGACTGGCTTATTTCACCTAGCATAATGTTATCCAGGTCCCTGCATGCTGTCACAAAGGGGAAAATTTTCCTCTTTTTTACAGTCGAGTAGTGTTCTTTTGTGTAATGTCCCATAATTGTTTTATCCACTCATCTACTGATGGACACTTGGGCTGTGTCCATATCTTGGCGATTGTAAATAATGCCGCAATGAAATAAAGGTGCTTACATTCTTTCAAATCAGTTTCAAATATATCCTTTGGATATATTCTCAGAAGTGATGTCACTGGGTCCAAAGGCAGGCCCATTTTTTATTTTTTGAGGTATCGCCATACTGCTTTCCACAGTGGCTGCACCAGCCTGCATTCCAACCAACAGTGCAAAAGATTCCCCCTTCTCCACAGCCTCGCCAGCACTTGTTTATTGATTTATTGATGATGGACATTCTGACAGCTGTGAGATGACATCTCATTGTGGTTTTAATTTGCATTTCTCTGAGGATTAGTGATGTTGAGCATCTTTTCATATGTCTGTTAGCCATCTGTATATCCTCTTTGGAGAAGTGTCTCTTCAGGTCCCTTGCCCATGTTTTAATTGGATCGTTTGGGGTTTTTGTTGGTGTCAAATTTAAGTACTTTATAAATTTTGGATATTAACCCCTAATCAGATGTATTGGCAAATATGTTCTTCCATTCTGTGGGTTGTCTTTTTATTTTGTTAATGTTTTCCTGTGCAAAAACTTTTACTTTAATGTAGACCCATTTGCTATTTTTTCTTTTGTTTCGTTGCCTGGGCAGTTATATCACATAAAGTATTAATATGAGCAGTGCCCAAGATTCTGCTGCTTATGTTTTCTTCTAGGATTTTTATGATTTAGGGTGTAACATTTGAGTCTTTAATCCATTTAAAATTCATTCTTGTGTGTGGTATAAGAAGGTGGTCTAGTTTCATTTTTTTGCACCTATCTGTCCAATTTTCCCAACACTGTTTATTGACTAAAGGATCTTTAGCCCATTGTATGTGCTTGCTTCCTCTGTCAGATATTAATTAATTGACTATACAGGTGTGGGTTTATTCCTGGGATTTCTATTCTGTTCCATCTATGTGTCTATTTTTATGCCAGTACCATGCCTATTTGATTTCTGTGCCTTTATTGTATAGTTTAATATAAGGTAGCATGATTCCTCCAGCTTTGTTCTTCTTTCTCAGGATCACTGCTGCTATGCAGGGCCTTTTGTGGTTCCAAATACATTTTTGAAATGTTTGTTCTAGTTTTGTGAAATACAACATTGGAATCTTGATAGGAATTGAGTTGAATCTGTAAATTGCTTTGGGTAACATGGACATTTTGATGATGTTAATTCTTCCTATCCGTGTACACGGTATGTGCTTCCACTTATTTGCACCTTCTTCAATTTCTTTCTTCAGTGTCTTAAAATTTTCTGAGTATAGGTCTTTTACATCCTTGATTAGGTTTATTCCTAGGTATTTTATTCTTTTTGAAGCAATTGTGAATGGGATTATTTTCTTAATTTCCCTTTCTATTAATTTATTGGCATATAAAAATGCAACTGATTTCTGCATATTAATTTTGTATCCTGCTACTTCTCTGAATTTATTTATCAGTTCTAGTAGTTTCTTGGTGAAATATTGACATTATGTATAATACCATGTCATCCGCAAATAATGACAGTTTTACCTCTTCCTTTCCAATTTGTATGCCTTTTATTTCTTCTTGTCTGATTGCTGTGGCTAGGACTTCCAGTGCTATGTGAGTAAGAGAGGTGAAAGTGGACATTTTGTTCCCAATCTTAAGGGGAATGCTTGTAGTTTTTGTCCATTGAGTATGATGCTGGCAGTGGGTTTGTCATATATGGCCTTTCTTATGATTGGGTTTTCCCTCTGTTCCCACTTTGCTGAGAATTTTTGTATCATAAATGGGTACTATATCAAATGCTTTTTCTGCTTCTATAGATATGATCATGTGGTTTTTATCCTTCATTATGTTTATGTCTGTTAGTCTTAATTATTCTTTGATCTCATGCTAGACAGATTACCGACTACAGAGACAGAATATGACCACCATGATAGCATGTACTGTCAAGTGGCAGTGTTAGTGGGGACCATGGGGATTTGCTTTTGACTTAAGGGAATTAGCATTGCTGCCATTCACACAGTAGAACTTTGAATTTGTAACTTTATCCTATTAATATTCTGTGGATAAGGAGCATTAGTAACCAACTTCTTTATATTGTTAACATTGAGCATCTTTATCATCTTTATAGTATTTTGTAGTTATAAATTCTATAAAATTTTGCTTTAAGCTAGGATTTTAAAGTGAATGAGTACATTTGCTGTCTATCTTCTAATTTACTAAGTTATGTATAGAATTTACTGCTAAGAGAACATTATTTAAGTGACACAAATAGAAGTTAAAAACATCATTTAAATGTGTTGTCAGGGAGCTGGTGGTGACTCTCCAGTTGAAGTAGGGCCAGGTCTTTTATAGGGTACTGGAAAGTTGAGTGTGTGACCTTGTGGTTTGCCATGTGCAGTTTTCAGCTTTAACCTCCAGTAGCAGCAGGTGTTGTTTCTTTTCCATTCCTCTTGCTTGAGGGCTCAATACCCAGTCAAAATGGTGTTTTCTGAGGACTGTTTTTGCAAGCCTTGTAGTTTACTGAAGAGTCGGAGTTCATAGGGCAGGGGTGGTAGACAGTAAAGAACAAGAAAAGAGGGCAAAGGTACAAGGCAGTGGGGAAATTGGGGAACCTCTGTCATGTTTGTTTTATTCTTTTTGTGTTACCTTTGGAAGAGAGCAAGGCAGAAGAAAATCTACTAGGTAGCAGTTACTTTTTTATTATTATATGACTTATTTTATTATCCTCCTTTCTAAGAGCATGGGTAGTCATTTAAAACATAAATTCTGTAGATACAAAAATACATACAAATGCTGTCATGGATTTTATTTATAACATTGTAAAGAAACTTCCCAGGAGTTTTCCCCGATACTCTTACTGGTTCATTTTTGTTAGTGTAAGGGTAGTTTATTTGTACATGTATGTGTATGAGTTTTTATAGGAAGGATTGAACTAAAATTAAACAAAGGCCCTGTGAGCAGGCTCTTCACACACCTCGTCTCAGACTGGGTTCACACGCACATAGTTGACAGGCTGATAGCTATTCGTGGAAGTGAGTTAACATTTCTAAAAGCATTGCTATATCAAAGACCCTTTTGGGTTTTGTTAATGTGAAGGTTCTAGAAGTTGCAGGAAAAAATTTGGTGCATATTACTAAGGGAAATTTTGAGTCTTAAAATTACTCTTGACTACATATCATATTGGGTGTAGTTGTTTCCAGGTTCAGAAACAAACAAGTATGGTACATTGAGACCAATATGTGTTTTGAGTTTCTTTTTTTCTACATATACAAGGAAATCCAAAATATATTCATAAACAAACAAGGTATAAGTAGATTAAACCCAAAATGCATATAAAAAGAAGCTTAAGGTATGTAAGTAGCTTCTCTAGTGCTATTCCTTGTACTTACATTGTAGAAAATAGTTCCAAAAGGGGTTTGAAGTAGTTTACAATAAAAATCCCCAGTACATAAACATTTAAGCATCAACATTGAAAACAAAAGTAAATGGACAGATATTGAAAAGACTGCACAAACTGTTCAGTTAATTTCAGGGAGAAAAGTAAACAAGCTCAAAATCAATCATACCCAGAACCCAAATGTGTACTTCACCTGCAGAACTTTCGGGCTTGATCAATTGGAGGAGGTTTTGTTCATCCTTTAGGATGTAATCCAAACCCCAGACAAGTAGAATTATTTCCTTTTTCTGAGTTCTCTACATTATTTCTTAGAATACTCTAATACCTGTTTTTATATATGTCCAGTTAAGTTGTGTTTAACGTATAGAATCTGTCATATCTGGCACATAGTGAACACATAATTATTACTGTTTCAGTTAATGAATAGATAAAGCCAACCTTTAAAGCTGATGTTTTTCAGTCATCATAGATAATTCTTTTTTAAAAAAATTATTTATTTTACTGTTGTTCAAGTACAGTTGTCTATATTTACTCCCCACCACTCTCCCCCACCCCTCCTCCCCCCGCTTGGTTTTGTCTATGTGTCCTTTACAGTTTGATCCTGAAAACCCTTCTCTCCCATTATCCCCTCCCACCTCCCCTCTGGTTACTGTCAGATTGTTCTTAATTTCAGTGTCTCTGGTTATATTTTGCTTGCTTAATTCTTAACAGTCTTATTCAACATGTTATTGTATTTGGTTGCCTCAGGATTCAGTTTGCAGGTACTTCATCATGGCTGTTCCTGATATAAACTGCTAAAAAGTAAATAAGGCAAAGCCAAATTAAGATTCTTTTATGGTACAGCTGGATCATTAGTAACACAAGACCTTGCAGAGCAAAGATTGTATTCAGTGATTGAAAATTTCAGTGAGTACTTTTTGAACATTTTAGTGGATTTAAAGTTGCCTCTTGGAGAAAAACTTGAGACTTTGCTCTAGGTAGCTCCTAAATCACAGGGCACAGATAAGATAGCCCTCTGCTTGAGTAGAAACATCTGACTGATTGTCTGCTAATTTCAACATCCGTGTCATCTCTGGGACTGTTTCTATTCACTTTTTTTTCTCTTTGATAGTATTTTTGTTTGTTTGTTTGTTTCACTTGTCCTGCAATTTTTATTGTATTCTCAGCATTATGAACATTATATTGTTGAGAATATGGGTTTTCTTGCCTTTTATTCAGATAATAATAAGAGGGCTTTTTTTTAATTCTTGTTTTTTAAAAATTAGGTTCATTGGGATGACATTGGGTAATAAGATTATGTCAGTTTCAAGTATCCATTTCTATGGTACATGATCTATATATTGCATCGTGTGCCCACCACCCAAAGTCAGAAATCATCCTTGGTCACCCTATATTTGGCTCCCTTTACCCTTTAGTGCCCCCACCTCCCTTCCCTCTGGTAACCACACTACTGTTGTCTGTGAGTTTCTGTTTTATATCCTCTAGAGACGGTTGTTTTGTTCTGTAAGGCAGTTAACCTACTGGAGAAGCAGCTTAATCATGTTGAGGCTTATTTTTAGGCTTTTTAAGGGCAGGTATAAAGTAATGCTTATTCTATAACTAGAGTAATAAGTCTTTATATCCATATCTATTTTTTCCTGACAGTAAACATGAGGTTGCTGGATCAGAGGCTGACCGATTCTCTGCAGATCTGGCATTGGTTTTGCTCACTTCCTTTTCCCCAGGGGGTTATATGATGAGGGCGGATGTCACCCTACATGGACAGGGTGGGGCATTTCTAGTACATGAGAGGAATTCAAAGTTATTAATCTTGGAGCTTAAAAGGGAGCTACTTGCACAGTTGAACATCTGCCCCTCTACAGAAGAAGAGGGGAGGGGAGAGAGGGGTGGGGAAGAGAGAGATGAAATTATACTTTGGAATGTAAATAAATGGCTCCAAGTTTTGTTACCTTTTGACATGCAAACACATAGCTCTGGGAGATAAATGTCTGTATCATTCCAGAAGACTCTATACAATCACCATTTAATCAGATGCCATTTTTTCTTGCTCAGAAAGCCTGGATCATGCAGAAACATGAATGTCTTCATATTGTTTGCAGACACAGAGTTGCCCTACCCCTAAGGCATAACCTTTCTTGGGGCCTCAGCTGTGTAGCCCGAGAGTTCAGTGAGGCCTCTTCACTGTATCTAGTTGGAACTCTAATGTGTCCCAGCTTCAGGAGCCTATAGGTTCTCTTTTCATCCTACAGCCCCTCAGTAGTTATATTTCGCTAGGCTTCCTGGAGTCTCACCCTGTGCTGGTGCATCCTAACTTTCAGCCAAATACGTAGGAGACCCAAGTGCAGATTTCTAGAGTTTCTCCTCTGCACTGCTCCCTTGGCAGACCTCAGCTCGGACCTTTGTTTCCTCCACACGGTGAGAGCCCTGCTCTCTTTCAGACCCACCCCGTGCTGTGATCTGGAGAGTGCCAGTGCAGAGCTGTTCCGTTTGGGAGAGTGAGTCTGACACACTCTTGTATAACCAAAGGTGCAAATTCCTTCTACTAGCTTTCCAAATCACTGTTATACATCACCTCTGCCATCTACTTGCCTGGTACTTAAAGAATATGAATTTCCTTTAAATCAACAATAGTGTATTCCTGTATCTGGGAGCCAGCAATTTAAACTAACCTTGAATTGATAAATGTACAATTTCTGTCCAAATCCTTCCTAATATTTAAAATAAACAGTTTAGAAATGTGCTAACACCTGTTATTTAGATTCTTTAAACTTTACTCCAGTATTATATTATTTGTCCAGAAAACTTCATGCTTTGTCTTTATTACTTTATCTCTTGTAGAAATACCTTCAAAACTATGATTTAATATGTTCTAATCTTTATTGAAGAGGTTGAAGAAAGAATTAATTAAACTGGAAAGCACTATGGCTACTGAAAGATGCTACAGTTGAGTACATATTTGTCAGAGCAAAAAGGATTAAATTATCAGTATCCTTTTTCATATGCACACAGTAAATATGTCTGCATAGATTCATTTTTGAGTCCATGGCCAAGATTGAAGGATTGTATCATTCTCAAAAAGAAAATACTTTTTTTCTGTTTGTGATGGAAAAACACCTGTAATCAAAAAGCTGTGTTAAATCATTTAGGAATAATTGTATAAGGATTATATGTCTGTAGAAGCCGCTAATTTTTGATGTTTGAGGAGGTGATTGATAATCATACCCTTTCTCTTGTGCTCTGATTTTTTATTCAGTTGCAAGATACAGAAATCAGGCAAATGCAATACAGAGTAGAACACAGTTTAGAAAGGCACCTACAATCAGGCTTTCTAAGACGTCTCTCCTAAACTGGACTTTCAGCTCACTGGCGGAGGAATTGGAAAACGGGGAGCTACCTCTCTGGGAGGAGTGGGGCTGAAGGGAACACTTGTGCCCTGGGCACTGGGTGGCCTATTTACACACATGCACACAATTACTGTCTAGGAATTGTGTGCATGTGTGTAAATAGGTCATTAGATGGGTTCAATCAGTTACTTTCTCCATATTAATTTTTAGTATTAAAGATGACATTTTTAAAGGGATAAAACTTAACTTGGTCAAGAAGGAATATTACTGCCTGATCTTAAAAGTCACTAGAGTTTTAATCATGCCTTGGTTGAAAGAGGAGGCTTTTTCCCCTTTAAAAAATCTTGCTTAAATTTAGGTGAGAAAGTTAGGAGCTGGGATTCTCTGCCAATCAGGAGGATACTTCTGGATTATTGTCTAAAAGGGAAGTGCACCAGGGAGACTTTCTTGTCCTGGGCACATGGAAAGATATTACAGCGACTTAATGATACACTTCCAAAATAGTTTCCAGTGTAGTTCAAAACTGTTGACTAGTTTCTGGAAATTGTTTTTTTTTTTTTTTTTTTTTTTTAATAAAATTTCCTTCTTTTGTCTTTAAAAGAAATTGACAATGTTGTTTGTAGTTGCCATGTTAGAGACTATAGTGTTCAGGTTCGGACTATCCTGGGAAGCACTGAATAAATCTGTAAACCAGATTAATAATATTTTTCTGTAGTTCCTTTAATCCTATATTTGGGGTTTGTTTTTTGCACTTCAGGGGCATTGGCTTGTGATTCTCCATAATGAGCAGCATGAGGGATTGCGAGAGTGACGTGAGTGTGTCCTAGCTGCGTGAGGTCAACATGAAGGGCTGTCTCTGGGGTATTCCAAGGTGGTAGCGAGTCATTGATCCTCCTCCTTCACACCCCTGACCACTTCATTAAAATATCTTCTCTACCTCCTTCATGGGAAGGATTAAAAATTTCTTTCCAATTGGTTGTAGGAGGACATTGGTTATGCATCTTTGAATGTAAAACACCAATGACACCATTGTGGGAGTGATAAATAAACAGCCTCTGTTTTTTTTTTGTGTGTAATCTAATGACACACCAAGATATGAGTGACAGAAACATAGAACAAGCCAAACTGTAGCTTGTAGAAAAGCCACCAGCCCCTAGAATCACAGTCTGTCAGCTTAGCTACTCTGAAAGAAGAGCACTTCCTCTCTGTTGAACCATCCCCCGCCCCGCCCCAGCAGAAAGTTCCTGAAGAGCGTTGGTATTTGAAATTGTGACACTGGACCAGCAGCGTCAGCATCACCAAGAGACCTTATAAGAAATCCAGAATCTCAAGCCTGCCTTCTCGCTACTAGGTCAGAGTTACCATTTTTAAAAGCTCCCCGGGTGAGGCAAATGTACATCGCAGGGTAGCAGGCACTGCTGTGGAGGACTCCGACCGCGTGTATTTAGGTCAGGTACCCATCCAGCTGGAACCAATCATCTGGCCAGGGGCATATAGGGCACACTGAATGTGCAAGCCTGGGACATATGTTCCTTACCCCCTAGGACAATAGGGGTGGGATCTGTTTGTGGATTGGGTTTGCTGCTGAAAAGAAGCGTTCTGTTACCAGGGAAAGGTGGCTGAGCAGGAGATAATGATGGATATCCAATAACTGACTTCCTCTTTCATGTCATAGCTCATATTAATGTTAAGGCTGCCTTTTCTTCACCAGCCTTTTCACTTTGGGTCATTTCATCCCATTTCCTGGTGTGCATGTTTGCGTGTCCTACTCCCAGCCTCCCTCACCTCACAATGCCATCTGTCTGCTTGACCTAGATTATCAGAGGTTCTTGCTTCTCCCACAGCATGGTTCTTCTGTTGCTTTTCCGAGAGTTATCTTTCTCGAATGATAACAGGATAAGCACACACATGCCTGTGTCTAAGTCTGACTTCACTTCCTTACACTCTCAGTAGAGCAGCTCTGTCTCACCCACTGCTTTTATTCTGCCACAAAGGCATTAATCCTCGGAGTCATGCCTTTTCAAGCTGTGAACTGCTAAAAATGCATCTGTATATACTAGAGGGAGTCATATTTTAGCCCTCAGTAATTATAACTCCTAGTGACTGCATTACAGACTTTTATATACAGGGAAAGAGAAGGTGTAATCCTTTACTATTTTTTATTTTGATGCTCAAATTTTCCTGGTTTTGTCAAACTGGCTCACATGGCCTTCCTTGGCATTCCTTGAGCACTTCCTCATTTTCTGGCACAAGATGTTCCAGGATCATTTTTTAAAAATTGTTATTCAAGTACAGTTGTTTCCAGTATCCCCCCACCACTCTCTGCCAACCCCACTCTTGGCTTTACCCGCTTTGGGCTTTGTCCATGTGTCCTTTATACATATTCCTGACAACCCTTCCTCTTTTTCCCATGTTATCCCCTTCCTCCTCCCCTGTGATTACTGTCAGGCTGTTCTTTATTTCAATGTCTCTGGTCATATTTTGCTTGCTTGTTTGTTTTGTTGATTATGTTCCACATATAGGTGAGATCATATGGTATTTGTCTTTCACCGCCTGGCTTACTTCCCCTAGTGTAATGCTCTCCAGTTCCATCCATGCTGTCACAAAGGGTAGGAGAACCATCTTTCTTTCTGTTGTGTAGTAGTCATTGTGTAAATGTACCAGACTTTTTTGACCCACTCATTTACTGATGGGCACCTAGGTTGCTTCCAGCACTTGGCTATTGTGAATTGTGCTGCTATGAACATTGGGGTGCATAGGTTCTTTTGAATTGGTGTTTCACTGTTCTTAGGGTAAATCCCAGCAGTGGAATTGCCAGGTCAAAAGGCAGTTTCATTTTTAGTTTTTTGAGGAAATTTCATATTGTTTTCCAGAGTGGTCACACCAGTCTGCATTCCCACCAACAGTGCACTAGAGTTCCCTTTTCTCCACATCTTGCCAGCGCTTGCTGTTTGTTTTATGTATGATATGGCCATTCTGACCCGTGTGAAGTGGTATCTCATAATCCCAGGATCATCTTTTGCATTTCTGATCTTTTTAGTGAAAAATGATGTTTAGAAACCAAGATTCTAGTGCTAGGTAGGCTGGGGTATCATTGCTTCTTGGCCTTCTCAGTGGATAAAATTAGGAAATTTGTGTGTATTATACCTCTTTATCTATTTGTCTGTCTGTATATACTAAAAACCTTCATGAATTAAATCATGAAACTACCAATCACAACCCAACACTACATGGCTTTATTTTAGGTATTCACCACAATCCATTTTTATATTTATAATTATATTTACTGACATTCACTCGCCATTACATGAAATACGTTTACTCAATCCTTAAATATAAAGAAAATAGTTTTAGAATTGCTGACCTATACTTCTGTGGAAAGGAAAAAAAACTAATAGCCCAGGTTAAATATTTGTTTACGCTGTGTTTTATCCTTAGCCTAAGGTATATTATCAAAGAAGTGTATTCAAAGGTTACTTGGGTCAGTTTCTCCATTTTCAGTGTGATGACATTATTCATTTGAACAATAAGATTTATCTGTTTCTGTTTGTATTTCATTTTTTATTTTGCCCCTTGCTATTATTTGATATATTTATTTTTCAGTCTGTATAGCAATAACATGGGTCTGAAACTCAGAACTACACAAAAAGGCATTCCTCAGAGATCTATCATTTTCCCATTCCTTCTACCCCATTCCCAACCCTACTCCTTTCCATTCTGTTTTCACCCTTCCCTCTCCATAACCAGCCTTGTAAGTTTCTGGTTTATCTTCCTTGTGTGTTTTTGTTTTGTTTTGTTGCACACATCAGAAGATAACATGTACTAGAGAGGAATTCACATGTTTTTGCATGGCTTCAATTTTTACATTCGAATTCTACTTGGAGGAATTTTCTTTTTTCCTTTTTTGCATAGGATAGATAGCATTTGGTCAAAGTGTATAATTTTCTTAATACGGTATTGAATTTTGTTTCCTAATATTTTACTTAAAACTTTGGAAATAATACCCGCAAGTGACTTTCATCTATCATTTTCTCTTTTTAAAAAGTATTATTTTTATCAGGTTTAGGTGTCAATGTTATACTTGCTCCATAAAAAGATCATCAAGTTTTCCTTAATTTTCAGTGCTCTGGAGCAATTTATAAAGCATTGCTACTATTCTGGTCTCTGCAGGTTTGGTAGAATTTCCTTGTGAACCCCTGTGTGTGTTCAGATTGGTATTGTATACCTGATTCTTTGCAGACCAAGTGGGCTCTATTTGAACTACTTAACTTTGCTTTTGTAGCACAAAAGCAGACAAAATCAATACATAAATGAGTGAGGTGGGTTGTATTCCAATAAAACTTCATTAATGGATGCTGAAATATGGATTTTATATAATTTTTACATATCATGACGTTATTCTTTAGAGTTTTTACAAGCATTTAAAAACATAGAA
Organism: Anoura caudifer; assembly: GCA_004027475.1. Taxonomy (NCBI): domain Eukaryota; kingdom Metazoa; phylum Chordata; class Mammalia; order Chiroptera; family Phyllostomidae; genus Anoura; species Anoura caudifer. The sequence continues at coordinate 320,549 of PVKU01000877.1, forward strand.
ACTGTTTTTAGCTTATGGGCCATTCAAAACATCTAATAGATCATATTTGACCGATGTGCTATAGTTTGCCAGCAACTGGTCTTTCTGAACACCTTATCTTAGGCATCTCTCTTCTATACAGCATACCATTGGGTCGTGCTGTTACGGAAAATAATTCAGAAAATAATGACTCTGGTGCGATTTGGGGTAACGCAGTGAGGCTTTATTATGTGCGCGGACCCAGAGGAGGCAGTCTCCAAATTCTGGGCCCCGAACCTTGGCTGAGCAAGGCTTTTATTGCTCTCCGGACACCCTCTCTTACGTGGCAAAAGCAGGAGGTATAGAAGCTGATGTGAAAATAACTCTAGCCTTGAGGTGTCCTTGTCGGAAGCTGGGTGTACAGAAGCCAAAGCGGGAGTTAGCTGCTATGTACAGAAGCCAAAAATGGGAGTTAGCTGCTACAGTGCTTTGTCAGCCAAACTTGAAAATCTTTTAGACTTCCAGCCAAGATGGAGGTATAGGTAGATAACACTCTGCCTCCTCACACAACCAAAAGAAGGACAAGAAAAATTTAAAAACAAAATACCCCAGAACCGCCAGAAAATCAAAATTTATGGAAGTCCATCAACCAAGGAGTTAAAGAAGAAGCATTCATCCAGACCAGTAGGAGGGGCGGAGATGGGCAGCCACTATGGCAAAGACTCATGGCAAGGTGGTGGCATGGCAAGGTGGTGGCTGGAGGACTGGGGCAAGTGAGGCAGTGGCTGGGAACCAGGAGGTCCCACATTTGCATGCAGATAGACTGGGAGGAACAACTAAGGAGCAAGACACACTGCGCAACCCAGGGTACCAAGAGAAATAAAGTCTCAAAATCTCTGACTGTAAAAATTTGTGGGGTTGCTATGGGGGAGAAACTTCCAGCCTCACAAGAAAGTTTGTTGGAGAGACCCACAAGGTCCTAGAACATACACAAACTCACCCACCTGGGAATCAGCACCAGAATGGACTGATTTGCTTTTGGATAGTGGGAGAAGTGACCGAAAGCCAGCTGAAAAGCATTGTTCCCTCTTGGCCCCTCCCCCACATACAGCACCACAAGCCTGGACCTGGGTTGCCCCACCCTGGCAAATACCTAAAGCTCTGAAGCAGGCCACCGGAGACTAAAATATATATATATATATATATATATATATATATATATATATATATATATGGCCCAAACAAAAGAACTGATCAAAGCTCCAGGAAAAATAAGACTAAGTAATGAAGAGCTAGCCAGCCTATCAAAGCAGAGCTCAAACCACTGGTAATCAGGATGCTCACAGAAATGGTTGAGTATGGTAGCAAAATAGAGGAAAAAGGGGAGGCTATGCAAAGTGAAATAAGGAAAAATATACAGGGAACCAACAGTGGAGAGAAGGAAACCAGGACTCAAATCAACAATTTGGAACAGAAGGAAGGAGTAAACATTCAACCAGAACAGAAAAAAGAAACAAGAATTCAAAAAAAATGAGGAGAGGATTAGTAAACTCCAGGACAACTTTAAATGTTCCAACATCTGAATTATAGGGGTACCAGAAGGAGAAGAGGAAGAGCAAGAAATTGAATACTTATTTGAACAAATAAGAGGGAGAACTTCCCCAATCTGGTGAAGGAAATAGACTTCCAGGAAGTCTAGGAAGCTCAGAGAGTCCCAAAGAAGTTGAACCCAAGGAGGAACACACCAAGGCACATCATAATTACATTAGCCAAGATTAAATACAAGGAGAGAATCTTAAAAGCATCAAGAGAAAAGGAGACAGTTACCTACAAAGGAGTTCCTATAAGACTTACCAGCTGATTTCTCAAAAGCAACCTTACAGGCAAGAAGTATTCCAAGTCATGAAAGGCAAGGACATACATCCAGGATTATTCTTTCTAGCAAAGCTGTCATTGAGAATGGGAGAGCAGCTAAATTCTTCCCAAAGAAGGTCAAGTTAAAGGATTTCATCATCACCAAACACTCATTATATGAAATGTTAAAGGGACTTATCTAAGAAAAAGAAGATGTTCAAAACTATGAACAGTAAAATGATGACAAACTCACAACTATCAGCAACTAAACCTTAAAAAAACAAAACAAACTAAGCAAACAATAGAATAGGAACAGAATCACAGAAATGGAGATCACCTGGAGGGTTATCAGTAGGGAGGGGGAGGAAGGAGAATGGGGAAAAGGTACAGAGAATAAGAAGCATAAATGGTAATACAAATAGACAGGGGGAGGTTATGAATAGTATGGGAAGTGGAGAAGGCAAAGAACTTATATGTACAACCCATGGACATGAACTAAGGGGGAGGGATGCTGGAGGGAGGGATGGTAAAGAGCAGAGGAGGGTAAAAGGAGAAAAAAATGGGACAACTGTAAGAGCATAATCAATAAAATATGTTTTTAAAAAATCTTTTGAAAAAGCTAAGTTAAGCAAATTTGTATTTATTCATATGACTTCAGCTCTGTCATATAATCTTCTAATTCTAATGTGTATTTTATTTGTACTTGCTACATTTTTTATTTGAAATGTTTTCTTTGCTTTTTGAAATTCCTTTTGGTATTTGAGAAGTTTTGTATTTTTGTTCTGTTGGTTACTTTTTACTTAATATCATCTAAGTGCCCTTAATCCTCTGTTTTCTTTTTTCAGTTGGGTCAATTGACATATAATATTGTATTAAATTTAAGGTACACAATGTTTTTATTAGATACATTATGTATTGCAAAATGATTATCACAATAACATTAGCTATCACATCACATAATTATCATTTTTTTGTGGTGGAGAACAATTAAAACCTAGTCTCTTTAGCATTTTGAAGTTTAAATGTTGACTATAATCACTATGTTGTGCATTGGATCTCCAGTCCTATTTTCTTACTTTCTCCTCTACTATCCTGTCAATTGTAATGGGATGTTTTAACTCTATATATTGCCTACACAGCAACCATGAGATAATATACTCTCCTCCTTCCTTCTCCCACCTTCTGCTTTTTAGCTGTATCATTTCTATTTTCCTGTACATAAAACACATTATATATAACACATAACATGTTGTTCCTCCACTTAGGTTCCTGCTGCTTAGTCTTATGTCTACAATGAGTCATCGGATGCTCATCAGTAGTCCTTTTGCTCCAGTTTCCTCAGTCATCTCTTAGTGGGTGGAGCTCATCCAGTATGTTCTACAAGAAGGGATCATGGGTACAGAATATTCTGGTCCCTTGCGTGTTAAAAAGTTTTTCTGTACCTTGATACTTGAAGAACAGCTTGTCTAAATAGAAAATTCCAAGTTCACTCATTCTTTCCTAGAGTTGCTGTCATTGTTGGTTTCTTGGTGATAATGGCTCCTTTGTTACTGCATTTTCAGCTGGGTGTAGGGCACCTTATACCAGTCTCAATTTCAGTTTTGGTCTTTGTGATTACAGGTCTTGAGGGCTTTTTCTTTTCTTTTCTTTTTAAAGTCTAATAGTTGTATTAGGATATGTTTTCAAATTGATTATTCTGGTTAAGTTTTTGCAGTTACCTCTTGGACCTTTTCAATATATACACCTTAATCTTATTTACAGAAAGTTTTCTTGGGATATAATTTTAAGTATTCTGTTTGATTGTTTTTGTCTTTAGGACCTCTTATTATGCATACTAGCTTTCTTGTTTGGCCTTCTTTTATTTTTGGCCACTTTACTTTTGATCCATTTTATTTCTTTGCCTCACTTTCATACTCTTGGTGCTTCTCTGGCTTTCTTCAATGTTTCTTAGTGAAATTTTATTGGATCTGTTTTCCCCTGGGGCTTTGTAATTTAATCTTTGATTCTGCAGTGGTTTTGCCTTTTTCTTGCATATCTTTCCTATCTTCAATCTACTCTTTTTATTTCTTCCTGTTTATTGTCAATTTCTGCATTTAATTTATGGATTTCTTATTCAAGGTGGTTTTTATACCTCCAGATGCTTACTTGAGGATATTTAATTCAGTGTGGAATGTTCTGTTACCGTTTTCTTGTTCATGTTTTTTTCTGAGGGGGGATTTTCATAAACTTGATTGGGTTTGATTTTCTATCCTTGAAATACTTTGTATAAATTTAGTCTGTTTTTGCCAATTTAGTTTATGGGTTTGGGTGGTTTACAAGAATCTTAGGTTAGGGGTGCCTTCTCTTGTCAGTGTAGCCAAGTACTGTGTGCGTGTGTGCGTGAGTGTGTTGGGAAGAAAGGGTTGTCTTTATCTTTTTAGTCTTTATTTTTTAGTTCTCTTCAGTTTTACAAGACTCTACATTTCCCTCTTTCGCCTCTTTGCACATTTTCATCTTCACCATCCGAACTCCTGAAAAGCCCTGTACCTTCTTTTCCACCTTCTCAAAAGCAGTAACTTTTTGAAGACTGCCTCCTGCACCATGTGCTCTTACAAGCGCCTTCCTTGTAGGACATGCTCTGATCTGTTGGTGCTCTCCCAGTGATTTTGGGTGTAGTATGGACTTTCTCTTATGGGTGGTGATTTTAGTTTGGTTTTAGGCCTGCCAATAGTTCTCCTTTTCTCTTTCCACACTTTTTTTTCATATTGCCCCTCTATACCACCTGCTTATAGATAATTTAATACTTGGGCATTCTCTGTCTTTTAGTTATGTTGTTGGCACTGATTTTATGTAAGTTATTTGTTCTTCTTATAGTTCTGTATTGTTTTTTTGAAGACTGCTTGGGAAATTCAGTTTACACCTCTGCATTTACCTCACAGATATGTATAGGCATGCCGTTAGTGTATATAATACATGCATATGTGTGTATACACACACACACACACACACACACACACACACACACAATATCTCTTCTATCAGAACGTAATTTCCTTGAGAGCAGTAATTGAATTTTACTCATCTTTCTGTCTTTACTAATAATTTAGTGCCTATCATATACAGTGCCCTTTAAACATTCCTTTTTCCCCATTAATGATTAAAACAAAGTTGCAATGCAACATGTTACTCTGTTAATAAATTATTTATTTTCAAAAAGCTGCAGATAGCTAAAGGATTGTAACATTAAGTTAAACTCTCCTAACTATGCAACTAGGCCCATATAGGCTAGATACCTAGCATTGGAGTTATTCCTTGAGAACTTGAATGTATAGAAATTGCCATGTTGCTCATGAGTGCAGGAACATGATGTATATAGGAGCATCAAAACATGATGCCACACGACTAACTCAGAAGAACAACCATGTGAAGACAGAGAAAATAGCCATCTGCAAGCCAAGGACGGAGGCCTCAGAAAAAATCAACCCTGCTGACACCTTGATCTTGGAATTTGGCCTCCAAAACTATGAAAAAAGATCAGATTTTTGTTTAAATTATTCAGTTTGTGGTACTTTGTTGACAGCCCTAGCAAACTAATACTACAGGGATATTCATCACAGAATTCTTAAATAGCAGTTCAAAGTAGAAACAGCATAAGTGTCCAGTAATGGGGGCATAGTTATATTCGCATCTACCTGCCCTACCTGCTCTGGCAGTCTCTGTGATGGCAGCAAAGGACAACAAGAGTAGTTAAGGATACAGGCTGCCACCATTGTAACCAACATGAACCAACTCATGAAACTTACCAGTTGAATGAGTTCCGTTGTCTTTCAGTCTATGGTTTCCTCTATGCGGTAGGTGAAATGGCAAGGTACCATGGATTAAGGTATTATACCAATCAAGAACATCCAGAGAGGAAAAGAAGACAAGCACTGTGCCTATATATTTTAAGTGCACAGGCTCAGTATATCGCTCTTCATCAGAATGATTTCATTCTTTTTTTTCTATACAAATTCCCTCCAGAGCCTCACTTGAAATAGTATTTAAACCACTCAGGTTGTTCTTCTGTGTTATAATTACTATGCCAATGCCAAGATATACTTGTTTACATCTTATTAAATATTTCTGTTTTTGCCACCAAATCTTATAGTATAGTCCCCAAATTCCATTACTACAAACAAAATCTCTTTCAAGGTTTAGTTGTCATATATATTATTTATTATAACTTTTCCACATTTTAACATAGTAAATTTCTTCCATAAATGACTAGAATTCAATAGATTAAATAAATTAGGATATTCACAAAACATTGAAATAATATGCAATCATTAAAATAATGATTTACAAATAATGACATGGAAAAGTGTTGGAATGTTAAGGAAGCAGTAAACAAAGCTATTTCATATTACATGTCTACATTTTGTTAAAATATATATAAACTGGTATATCTTTAGGAGAAGAGATTTCACATGTTTTTTTTTTTCAAAACTTTTCCACATTTTCATTTTACCATATTTTCTTAATGATTATGTCTCACTGTTATAATAGGGGGTGGAGAGGAGGACACAAAGGACCAGCCATGGGGAAGGCTGCTGGTACAACTTCACTCCACATTTGAGGGTTTTGTTGCATAATTTTGGAGTAAGATGAGGTTTTACAAAATACTATTATTTTAATTCCATGGCTTATGGTGAAGGTAAGGTAAAAAGTGAATGTGCCCCCACAGCCCCCAGTCTCATTCATAAAAGTAGAGTTGTATTGTGAGTTTTATGTTTTTAATAAGACTCACAAATGCTTCTGGTGCCCAGCCGGTGTTAGAAGCCACTGAAATGTAGAAAAATTAATACTCTAAATGAGAACAAGATTGTATGATTTGTCAAAATCAGACATATATGGTAAGTATTGGTGAAGATGTAGAGCTAATGTAGCTCCCATACCAGCTAGTGGGAACATAGATCAGCCAAATCATTTTGTAAAACTTGGGCAGTATCTATTCAGTTGAACTTAATAGCATATTTTATGACTCACCAATTCCACTCTTAGAGGGGTGTGTGTGTGTATGTGTGTGTGTGTGTGTGTGTACACTCCACAGAAGTGCTCCATAGAAATGCTTAATGCGTTCATCTGAGTGCTCTGAGCTGCACTATTAAAATAACCCAAACTACAAGCAACTAAATGTGCTCCAATAGTAGAATAAAACAAATTTAGTGCTATTGTATATAACAAAATACTACCCAGCAACAAGAATCATGAAACTGCAACTAATACAGTATGGATGAATCTCAAGAAACGAAATATGGGTTCTGGTCAGATGGATGCATAGACAGAAACACTTCACCTCCACACACAACCAAAAGAAGGATAACAACCAATTTAAAAGCAAAACACAACCAGAACTTCCAAATTGCTTGGCAGTCCAACAACCAAGGAGTTAAAGAAACATTCATCCAGACTGGTAGGAGGGACAGAGATGAGGGCAGAGAGGAAGTGTGGCATTGCAAGGCGGTGGACCAGGGGGCTCAGGTGTTCCCACACTCGCACGCTGGGAGGAACAATGGGGGAGTGGGACAGACCACTGGAACTTTAAGCACAGGCCACTGAAGACTCAAAACCTCTGGCTATAAAAATCTGTGAGGGTCGTGGCAGTGGGAGAAACCGCCAGTCTCACAGGAGAGTCTGTTGGAGAGGCCCACAGGGTCCTAAAATGTACACAAACCCAACCACTTAAGAATCAGCACCTGAAAGAGCACAATCCACTTGTAGGAAACAAGGGAGGTGACGGAAAGAGGGGCGAGAGCCTAGTAAGCAGCATTGTTCCCCCTCTGACCCCTTCCCCACAGACAGCACCACAATGCAGCAAAGAGGGTTGCCTGCCCTGGTGAATAACTAAGGCTCTGCCCCTTACAACATAATAGGTATGTTGAGACAAAGAAATATGACCCAAATGAAAGAATAGATCAAAACTCCAGAAAGAGAACTAAGCAACAAGAAGATAGGTAACCTATCTAATGCAGAGTTCAAAGCACTGGTAATCAGGATGGTCACAGAATTGATTGAGCTCAGTTGTAAAATGAAGGAAGAAATGAAGGCAACACAAAGTGAAATAAAGGAAAATATGCAGGGAACCAACAGTGAAGGGAAGGAAACTGGGACTCAAATCAACAATTTGGAACAAAAGGAAGAAATAAACATCCAACCAGAACACAATGAAGAAACAAGAATTCAAAAAATGAGGATAGGCTTAGGAACCTCTGGGACAACTTTAAACATTCCAACATCTGAATTATAGGGTTGCCAGAGGGAGAAGAGGAACAGCAAGAAGTAGAAAACTTATTTGAACAAATAATTAAGGAGAACTTCCCCAATCTGGCAAAGGAAATAGACTTCTAGGAAGTTCAGGAAACTCAGAGAGTCCCAAAGAAGTTGTATCCAAGGAGGAACACACTAGGATGCATCATAATTAAATTACCCAAGATTAAATATAAAGAGAGAATTTTAAAAGCATCAAGAGGAGACAGTTACCTACAAAGGAGTTCCCATAAGACTATCAGCTGATTTCTTAAAAGCAACCTTATAGATAAGAAGGGGCTGGAAAGAAGTATTCAAAGTTGTGAAAGGCAAGGACCTACATCCAAGATTGCTCTATCCAGCAAAGCTTTCATTTAGAATGGAAGGGCAGATAAAGTGCTTCCCAGATAAGGTCAAATTAAAGGATTTCATCATCACCAAACCCTTATTATATGAAATGTTAAAGGGACTTATCTAAGAAATAGAAAAAATCAGTAACTATGAACAGTAAGATGACAACAAACTCACAGCTATCAACAACTGAACCTAAAAAACAAAAACAAAAACTGAGCAAACATCTAGAACAGAAACAGAATCATAGAAATGGAGAGCACATGGAGGGTAATCAGTGGGGGGAGAGAGGGTGAGATGGGGGGAAAGGTCCAGGGAATAAGAAGCATAAATGGTAGGTGCAAATAGACAGGGGGGAGGGTAAGAATAGTATAGAAAATGGAGAAGCTGAAAAAACTTGCATGTACCACTCATGGAGATGAACAGAGGGAGGGGATGCTGGAGGGTGAGGGGGTGCATGGATGAGGGGGATAAAGGGGTGGAATAATGATAGTGGCAACTGTAATAGCATAATCAATAAAATATGCTAATTAAAAAGGTTAAATAAATTATGGTTTATTTGTAAAAATAAAAAGAAACAAAATATGGAGCAAAGAATCCAGATTCAAATGATCACATTATAATTTCATTTACATAAAGTTCAGAAACAAACAAAACTCACCTGTTGTGTTAGAATCAGGAGTGGGGTTACTTTGGAGGGGGGTAGTGGCTGTGAGGGGACACAAGGTGGTAGTATTGGGGTACAGTAATGTTTGGTTTCTTAATCTGCCATGGGTTACATGGGTGTGTTCAGTTTGTGCAAAGTTGAGCTGTGCACTTAATGATTTGTGCACTTTTCTGTATAGGATATGTTGATTAAAAGTTAAAATAAAACTGTAAAACCATCAATAGGAGGAAGTTCCTCCAAATAACAAAATTGTTTCAAGACAGAATGTCCTTCCATTAACTATAAAAGAGGAATTTGGTCTGCAGTCATATGTGGAGCCTTCTTGTACTGACTAGACCGGTTTAGTGCAGGGGCCTCTGGTGGCTTGAGATGGACCAAGCTGGGAATATTTACACTATGGAAATAGTTGTTTTCCCAGAGAGCAGCTTACCCTGTATCATACTGAATTTTGATCTCTTTGCCCACAGGATAGTTGACTTGCTTCATAGCCAGTGTATTTATTAAACAATTAATATAAAGTTGAAAGTGGCTACCATGAGCATGCTTTTTAGAGTTATCCTTATCACAGTTTGAGACTGCAAAGAATCCTTTTTTGTTTCTGTAAATTTAAGGAGGCTTATTTGCATTCACGTATCAATTCAGGAAGAGAAAATATGTCATTAAGAACTTTCTGTATCATTTCAAATTTGATTTTAATGTCACAGATTAGCATTACAAGAACATTATACTACACCTTAAAATCTACCTTTAGTAATTAAGAGTCCTTGCAAATCACCAGAGACTTAAGCTATCTTGCTTTTTTCTTTTTTACTGCTAGGAAAAGATCCTTGTAACTTGCAATAAGCTAATAGAGTTATCACCTACGTTTCTGAGACACACAGCTCTCTGCTTGTGTCTTCTGTCAGCCGGATGCAGACAGACATCAGAGATGTTTAATTGTTGTGAGTGACATTGTTGTAACAAAAGGTGCCTAAGGGATGGTGTGACATTTTTCCTTCTTACATCTGTTTAACTCTTACATCTCTATCTCCTCCTTTTCACTTTTTGTTTCTATTGGTGTCCGCAGTCTTCTATTTATTTCTCTCTGTATCACTTTAGCTTTTCAAATATTAAGATCTTTTAAACATTGTGATGGATGGATTAAACTATTTTAATAGTTTCTTTTTAAATATAAGACAACAGGCCCCGGCGGGGGTGGATCAGTTGGTGGGAGCATCATCTTGTAGAGTGAAAAGTTGTGGGTTTGATCTGCAGTCAGGGCGCATACCCAGGTTGCAGGTTAGGTTCCTTGGTTCCAGTGCATATGAGAAGGCAACCAATCCTGTTTCTCACATTGATGATGTCTGTCTGTCTGTCTGTCTGTCTCTCTGTCTCTCTCTCTCTCTCTCTCTGAAAGCAATGAAAAATGTCCTTGGGTGAGGATAGATATTAAAAAATAAAAACAAAAAAAAAAAGGACAACAGGCTCAAAGTAGAGTTACTAATGCTAAGCTCCACATCACCAAACCGAGACTTAATTACAGTTTTCAGACTTAACTACAGTTTACAGACTTAATGTATAGCTTTACAGCGTTCCCAGAAATGGAATCTTAAATCAGAAATCGCCTGATCAGAAGCACTAGTTAGGTAATCTGCCTGATAAACTCCTGCCATTCCCTAAAGGAAAGTAACTTTGCAATAACCAACTCACTTATTTGCCAAGTATAACTAACATTTTCCTGCTCTCTTCTTGCTATAAAAGTCTTTCATTTTGTACAGCTCCATGGAGCCCGTATCTGCTAAACTGGATGCTGCCTGATTCAAATTGATTTTTTGCTCAAATAAACTTAAAATTTTTAATATGCCTCATTTTGTCTTTTAACATTCCTCAGAGGAAGTTTGGAGATCATTCTTATTCATGTGAAAAAAAATTTATTTTCTCAGCTGTATTTTTCCTTTGTGAAAAAGATTACTTCTTATTAGGTGTCATTAAAATTTTTAAAGTTTTTTTATTTTATAAGAACTCTCACTACCATCATGCACTACAAAGAATTATAGTGGCTAACAGTGATTAAAAATGTATCCCTATAGCCCTGGTCGGGTGGCTCCATTGGTGGGACATCATCCCATACACCAAAAGGTCAAGGGTTTAATTTCCTGGTCAGGGCACATACCTAGCATGTACTTACACCTAGGCTGCAGTTTGATCCCCGGTCAGGGCACGAATGGGAGGCAACCAATAGATGTGCCTCTCACATCGATGTTTCTCTCTCTCTCTCTCTGCCCCCCACCTCTCTCCCTCCCTCCCTTCCTTTCTCTCTCTCCTTTTATCTCTCTCTAAAATCAATGAACATATCCTTGAGTAAGGATTAAAAAATGTATTAGTACAGATGATTAATTGTTATGAAGCACTGAAAGGAGAGAAACAGGAAAGTGAAAGAAAATGTAAAAGGGAGGGAAATAAATATATATATATAGAGAGAGAGAAAATATGTTTTGGTTGCTGTAGTGTTAAAACTGATTATTGGGTTCAGCTGTTGTTAACTAGTTCCTTTTTTCTTCTTTTAAATCCTCACCCAAGAATATGTTCATTGATTTTAGGGAGAGAGGAAGGGAGAGAGAAACATCAGTGTGAGAGAAACATTGATTAGTTGCTCCCAGACCAGGGATGGAACCTGCAGCCTAGGTATGTGTCCTGACCAGGAATCAAACCCACAACCTTTTGGTCTACCAGACAGTGCTCCAACCAACTGAGCAACCTGGCTAGGGCTGTTCCATTTTTTAATAAAGTTCCCCATCTTTTCACTAAAATATTTTAACAGTCATTGATGATCGTTATCTGGATCCATTATTTCATTAGGGATTACAAAATGGTAGTATTCTGTGATTCTTAAGGTTTTTTTAAAATTGTGATTCTTCTATAAAGAGAAACCTTTATTATCTTTTTAGTTACTCCAAAGAACAGTTTGTACAGAAAAGCTGGGCTTGATTTTCTTTATCTCTATGCATTGCCTTTAACTTTTTAATTTTAATTGATTTTTTTATCTCTAGAAGTTGTCCTTTAGAATATTGATTTTTACGCATGTTTTCAAACTTGTTCTATTTATTGAAATATGCCATAGTACTTTTTGTATTCTGTTGATAATCCCATTCTATGAAGAAGCTTGAGCTAACCTCACCATGTTATCTGTTGTTTCTGCTAGCTGTCGATCAGAGCGCTTTATTTCTTTTTGAACTGTGAGCTGGTTTTTTTTCCCCCTTGGTGCCTTACCTTTGGAAATTCTTTGGAGTTTTATAAAGGTAAATTCCTCCATAGAGGAGTTTCACATGTTTCTATCATGTGTCTATAGGAATAACTGGCCTGAGAGCTCTTAAAAAAAAAAAAAAGTCAGTTCTCCTACTGAAATATTTTAGATAATCCAATTTAGTGTGGATTTAGGCTTCAGATTGTGTTTTGTGATTATAAATAATCAAGGAAGAATTTTCTTCCCCTTGTACTTAGCCCCAGATTTTGAGATAGGCAATATTGTGGGGGTAGTAAGAAAGTTTTAAACTAATTCATCCTATGTTGAGAGTCTAGCCATTGGTATCTCAGAGTTATGGACAAATCTCCAACTTGGGTTGGACAACTCCCCTGGGAGTTGTCCTTGGTCCCTTGGCCTTAAAGATCACTTAAGCCAAAGCTCAAGTCCATTAGGTTTAATAAACACCTTCAAAGCAAAAAGGTCAATTTCCACATTTTGCTTACCTCTATGACTTCCCACATTTACTTTTTTTATGGCCTATGTATTTCTCATCTTTTAGCAGGTATATAATGCATTTAATTTTTAAAATATATTTTATTTACCATTTTTACCTGTTTTTAGCAAAGACCTCAGTTCACAAACTCAGCTTATTTTATCAAAAACGCAAACACCATTATGTGCTCTTTTCTTTAACTCTGCTGCATTCTTTAATACTAAAGTATATATTTTGTAGATCTTTCTAATTATTTTTGTGCTCGTTAGTTGTGTATGTTCCAGTCCTGTTGAGCACACTGAATTCTGTTTCATTTCATTTCACTTAGTAACTATTCAGTAAAATTCTCACTGATCTGTATAAAAATGTGAACTTTTTATTAAGATTATTTCAGAGTACATGGTAGTTTATTGATATGAAGGAGTGAAACCCCATTTTCTAAAGTACCTAATTTACTTTTGGGGAAGGACTTCCCAAATGGAGAAATTTGGCTAATATTTGGGAATCGTTAAATGTCTGTGTCATATACATACATACATGGGAATTTTATCTTTTCTCTGTGCTTTATCAAGTAAGCATAAAATGGTCTAAAAATACTTCCTTTTCCTTTTGAGATGTGAGTTTGGTCAGGAGGGACAGATCGTCCCTCTGTAGGTTGTACAGCAGATCGGAAGCAGATGTGGCCTTGGGAGGAGGCTGCTGGGGGAGAACAAATGTATGAGTAATCTGGAAAAAGATTAAAGTCAAATTACGAGTTAAATGTCAGCCTTTGGCCCAAAGCTTTTCCATTCTTGGTATTCTGAAGAGGCAAGCAACTGAGCGTTCTTAAAAAGAGAGCGAGACTGTCCTTAAAAGCCGTGCTGCTTCACCGTGATTACTGCGCTGCTTCCAGGGTTTGGGTTTCTTTGTTTTTAAATAATGTGATTTTGATTTTGTTTGGTTAGGTAGGCTATACCCCTTCATTTGGCTGTATTTGTACTTTAAAAGCACTGTTTTGTTTGATCAGAGAATGTTTTTAAAATCATATGCATTTGTCAGTGCGTTGCTAGGAATGTCTGGCATGTTTATTGGTCAGATGTCTTGCAGGTGGAAATAAAATTTTGTGAGGAATATCATGGATCAAGTACAGATTTATTTTTACTTTAATAAAACTATTCAAAGCGTAAAGACTTCAGTTGGGGTGTCAGTGTTAGCAGCTGATCCGGGAGGAGTTGCCGGGATAGCACCCGCTGAGGACGTCCACGACTTTCCCATTCCCGGTGCCTCCTGTGGTTGAGCTTGAATTACACAGTAGGTGTCCACCAGATGGGCGTCCACAGGCCCTCTGGATCTCTGAAGTGCTCCATAAGTCACTGGCATACTATTTTATTCTGTATCCACAGATGTGCCTTTATCAGAATTCAGTGAAGATACTTTTTAGATTTGTTTTTATCCCCACCCAATTGGTAATTATTAGACTAATTCTACTCCCCAAAGGAATCCTTGAGATGTAGGATTGGGAACAGTTATAACCAATTCAAAGTTATACTTAGGAATAAGAAACAAATCATAGGTTGTAGTCTATCTTGTAAATAGATAGTAAATAACAATAAAATTGGAATCTACTTACAATAAAATGAAATTTTCCAGCTTCACATTCTTTCTTTATGGACATGTTATTTACACTTTTAAAATGCATCTACCTGATTTGGGACAGATATCAGGTCATGATGATTCTTAAATAGCATATCTCTTCAATAAAAATTGTAAGAATAGTGTAAGAAAATTCATTTATTATTTTTTAAAATCAAGGATAAGCCCTTTGGAATCATTTCAGTAAATCATATTCTTTTATTCATTCACCGAGCTTTACTGAACAAGCTATTCAATGCTAGCTACTAAGTTGAAGCACTGGTCACAGCACATTTCTAGCCTTGAAGAACCTTCTATTTAATTCTGTTCAGATGTGCCAAGCCACTGAAGACAAATGCTCTTCATCATAGACCATCGATTTGCTCTGTTGCCTGTGCTGCTCACATTAGTTAATATCTTAAGGTTGAAATTAGTTACCCCATCCTGTGGTTGTTGGAGGCCACCAGAATAAAATACCTGAAAAGGTGATCTGTCAAATATTTATTTTTTATATTTTAAATTTCTTTATAAATCCATTTATTTAGATATAATTTACATGTAATAAAATGCACCCATTTTAAGTGTGAAGTTAAATGAATTTTGACAAAGTGTACACTGTAACCACCATCTCATTCTCCCGAGACAGAAACCTGGTGGTTATTCTAGATTCCTCACTTCCTCATGTTCAAATGACTACTAATTTCTGCCTGTGCTATGCTCTGAAATCCCATAGAGCGTACCCCTTCCTCTTTACTCTCATAACTACTGCCTTAGTTTTTGACATGCTCTTACTATTTTTCACCTCTATTACTGCAGTCTGTTGATACTTTATAACTGGTTTTTGACTCATCTCTTTTTTTCCTTCATATCCTCCATAATGTTACTAAGTTCTGATTATTCTAATTACAGTATCCCCACTTGTTTAAAAACCTTTGAAGAGTCTTTGCAGTTGCCATTATGAATCATCAATTTCTGAGTAAGAGATTGATTGGTTTGCAGTGGCAACCAATAATAATCATGTATCACTGAGCAGATAGAAAGTATGCATGGAGTAGCATATTTGTGGAGGGAAGATGATGAGTTAGTTCACGTAACATTTGCCTTGTGTTTTAGTTTTGAAATGATCAGAATCATTTTTATGTGATTTAAGCTTTATGTTAACAACTACAGGGCAGGAGAGAAGCATCTTTTAAACATCTATCTCAAACACCAGAAACTGTTCTGAGATGTTTGATATTGATGAAAAAAATAATTTTGTTTATGCTAGGTGGGAAAACATTTCCCACCTAGCACTGTATAAAATACAATGTTCGTTGTATTTACATTTGAAGAGATTGAGTTTGATGCATGAACTCTCATTTTTATCTACATACACCAGCCTTTCAAAAATACATTCCTATAATTATTTAAGCATGTCTCAGAAACCACAATACACATATAAATCATGAGATTTACCTTTTAGATTGGTAAAGGTAAGCTCTGAGGTAAAATACTTAATTGCAGAATATTTCATTACCTTGAATGGGAGCAAAATACACTAGAAATATTTAAAAATGACAATAAAAAACTTATTTCTTGTTAAAGGCCTTGCCTCAACCCTAGTTGTCAACCCATAGGGTGTTTTCAGTGGTAGGTAGGACACCTTTTATACATAGGTAGGAAATCCTATATAGGAAATCCTATACAGGATAGGTAGTGCCTGGGTAAAGTATTTTTAGGCCTAATTGTTACATCAGTTATTTGAATAGTCACTGAATGAGGATTACTCTAATAGAAGTGAGTTTTACCAACCCGCTCTGGGGTATTAGTTAGAAAAGGGATTATTCCCTTCTTTAAAAAAACAAGTCAAATCAAAATTTCAGCAAGTTACTTTGTAGATATCAACAAATGGATGCTAAAGTTTATATGGAAAAGCTAAGACCTAAATTAGCAACACAAAGAACAAAGTTGGAGGACTCACACTAACCTATTTCAAGACCTAGCATAGAGGTACAGTAATCAGGACAGTGTGGTATTAGTGAAAGAATAGACACATAGATCAATGGAACAGAACAGAGGCCCAGAAATAACCCACACAAATATAGTCAAGTGATCTTTGACAGAAGAGCAAAGTCAGTTAAATAGAGAAAGAATAGTCTTTTCAATACATTGTACCAGGACAATTGAATATTCATATAAAAAATGAATCTAGACACATCTTATACCTTTCACATAATTAACTCAAAATCTATCATAGACCTAAATGTAAAACACAAAACTACACAACTTCTAAAAGAAAAGCTAGAAAACCTTAGGTTTGGCAAAGTGTTTATAGTACAACACCAAAAGTGTGATCCAAGGAAGAGAGAGTTGGTTAGTTGGACATCATGAAAATTAAAATCTGCCCTTTGAAAGACACTATTTAAAAAATGAAAAAGGCCCTGGTTGGCATGGCTTAGTTGGTTGTACACTGTCCCACAAAGCCAAAGATGGGCAGTTCGATTCCTGCCCTGTCAGGGCACATGCCTGGGTTGTGGGCCGGTCCCTGATTGGGACACGTGAGAGGCAACTGATCAATGCTTCTCTCCTTCTCTTTCTCCCTCCCTCCCCCTCTCTCTAAAAATAAATAAATAAAATCTTTTTTAAAAGAATGAAAAGACAAGTCACAGACTAGGAGAAATATTTACACAACATATCTGACAGGAGTCATATCCATTATGTATACAAAACTCTTAAAAGTCAACAACAAAAAACAAAGAAACTCAATAAAAATGGGCACAAGACCTGAAAAACAGAAAGAAGATGCACAGATGGAAGTATGCAGATCTTTGTCTCTAATACCATCACTAATAATAGGAAATGGCTCCTTGGAGATGGCCGATTCTAGGCCTGGGGTAGGAAATACGAGTCTAGAGAACTTTGTGTGCCATAAAGTAAGGAAGCACCAAAAAAATCTCCACATCCACATTAATGGTGGAGGTATGTCCAAGGGACGCACTGAAAAAGCTTCCAGTACCAGGTCTGGAACAATTTAAGTAAAGTAGTATTGGATTATAGCCCACGGTATAAAATAAATTTTCATGCATCCAAACTGATATAAATAAATAAGTGGCAGGGGAAAAAAACCCTCCTAGGATGAAGAATTTCAAATAATTTATGTAGATGCTGCCCTCGAGGAGGGGAAACTGAACTTCCCACCCCCTAAGTATGGGCTGCTCATAACAACTTCCTTCCAAAGAATTCAGGGGAAGGAAGAGCAACTTTACATTGGAGAAGCCTGAAAAACACAGCCTCAGCCAGGTGATCAGGTTCAACATCAACAGTGATGTTGTGTTAGTTACTAGTATGTACCTTAATCCTAGTCTAATCACTGGAAAAACATCAGACCAATCTCAGTAGAAGGGTATCCTAAGAATGACTGATGAGTAAGCCTCAAAACTGTCCAGGTCATCGATAACAAGGGAAGTCGGAGAAGCTGTCATAGCTAAAGGAGCCCAAGAAGATGTGACAACTAAATGTAATATGGTGTGCAGGATGGGATCCTGGAACAGAGTAAGGAGAGTAGGTAAAAACAAAGGAAATCTGGATAAAATATGTACTTGAGTTAGTGAGAATGTGTTGATGTTAGTTCATTACTTGTAAAAATGTGCTATACTAATGTAAGATGTTAGTAATAGGGGGAACTGGGTGGAGAGTATGTAGGAACTCTGCTATCATTTTTCTGTGAATCTAAACTGCTCTATTAAACAAATCAAAGTACTATTTGAAGGTCTCGCAATGACCCAGTGTTTTCTGTCTCTCTGCAGTTTTGAGAGTGTTTGCTGCCTTGCTGACTCTACTTCTCTCTCAGACATCACTTTTGATGGCAATCCTATAGCTCAAGAGTCATGGTACAAACATACCATCCTTCAGAACATGCAGCAGCTGCGCCAGCTGGATATGAAGAGAGTCACGGTGAGAACGCTGCCAGGGTGCTCACTAGGCCGCCGTCCTTACTGTGGACTAGGAAATTGGGATGTGTCTGCTCTGCTTGATAGTGAGCTAGGGACTATCATAGATGTCATTACGGTATATTTCATGATTATAATTACAGATTTTTTTTACCATTCTCGAATGTCATTGAATAGGGCTCTTCAAATTCCTAGTCTTCTATTTAAATTAATCACTGTGCTTGTATTTTTATTCTTGCTTAATACCTAACTAATAATTTATTTTGGAATGGGTAAGAATTGCGTTGATAATGGCTAAGAACATGGGTCCAGGAGCCAGAATGCTTACGTCTGAATCCTGGCTTGCCTATTTTCTAAGTCATGTGACCATCAGCAGTTTACTTAACCTTTCTATACCTCATTTTCTCAAAGTGAAATGGGGATCATAATTGTATTATGTCATAGGGTTGTTGTCAAGGTGAAATGAAGTACTAAACCTTACAACACGACTCTGCCAACTTTGATGTGAATTCTGAGTGATCAGCTGGGTTTATTCAGTTGCCAGTTAACTCATGGCTGGTACCCCGCTTTACAAGGTGCACAGTTTGCATCTCTCCCTTGGCGACACTGTAGGCAGCTAAGGGGGCTAGCAGGTAGTTAAGTGTCGATTCATTCACGAATACCGGGGCCTGGCAGGGTTCTGCCTCTCTGCTCTGCTCGGAGGCGCGGCTCCTTGTCCTCTCCATTTGCTCAGACCTGTGCCGTCAGCACTGCTCGTGCTTCTCCCCTGGCCTCCATGCCTTTCCTAGGTGAGGACCTCGGGCACGTCTCATTGCTCTTGCTGATAAGGTTGAGGTGAGTTGGGTAAGAGGGGAAGCTAACCCATTTATATAAATTAGTACTTAATTATATATTGTTTCTTACAGTGAATTTATATGTCATACTTGTCTACCCAACTAATGCCCTGATGGGCAGAAGCCGTTCTTCTTTTTCCTCGCCTAACACTTGCAGATGTTCTGTGCACTTTTCTTCTGTCTCATCAGTGTTGACAGTGTAGTGATGTTCAATAGAGACTTGTTGGTTGAGTGAGATTCACCTACTTCTATGCCTTACGTAAAGGAGAATAATGCTGTACATAGTCATTGTCATCATACAGTTGATAGAGTGTGTTTGCCTGGTAAGGAAATGAGGGCAACCCCGCCCCCCCCACCCTGGGCAGGGAGCAGGGCCAGCTGTCCTGCTGAATGTAGAGCAACATCCTTCACATCTGTCCCCCACTGTTTTCGACACTTAAAAAAACTCCTCAATGGAAGTAATCTCAGTGTTACAGAAAAGTTGTACATTTGGTATAAAGAGCTTTTTTCTTGAACCATTTGAGAGTTTGAGAGCTGACGACTCAATTCCCTAACAGCCCTGAACACTTTAGTGTATATTTCTTATAAGCAAAGACATTCTCCTGTGCAAACACTATATAACCAGTGAAATCGGGAAGTGAATATTAAGTAATTACTGGTGTTGAATTCTCATACCACATTCAACTTTACCCATCACATCAACAATATTTTACATAGCAAAATGATCCAGTTTCAAATTATACATTTGTGGGGCCTAATAAAACATTAATACTTTTCCTCCCACCTTTTAAGTTCTTCTGGCTGGGCTAAAAATCAAATTAAAAAGATACAGATTAACAGGAGAAAATTTAATATTTAACATTTAATATATGTACATGGGGAATTCACATAGGCGTGATAATTCCATGAAAATCCCAAAGACAGTGAGGCAACATTGGGGACATAAGATACTTTTGGACAAAGGAGAAGGTGAGGAGATAGGGTATCAGATTTCAGAAATGAGAATGGGCAATTTACACTTGTGTGTAATTTGAAAAAGAGCAGAAGACACTGGGCAGACAAGTCTTTGTGAGGTGACTCAGAGGCAGAGGGCAAGGGGTGTCCGCCTGCCTGAGGCCTCTTGTCTCCAGCACTGAGCTCAAGTTAAGCAAAGGGAACATCTTCAGGTCTCCTTCCTGCAGCAGATTTCTCTGTCTGAATCTCTTGGGTGGGAAATGGGTGAGGGTCAATGGTTCTTCCTGAGTCTTTTGTTTCTTAATAAACAGCTTAAAGTCAATATTCAAAAAAGCAGCTTCCCGGTGGTAGAATTCTGGGCTCTCCGCACTGCGTGCAGATGTGTTTTGTTGCTGCATCTCTGTTGCCGCCATTTTCCGGGCACAGTCCCTCAGTTTTCCTTAACCTGCATGACTTTGGTGTTGAGGAAGATTACACATAAGTTCTTTTGTGGAATGACCTCAATCCAGGTTTTTTTATGTTTCCACAAGATTAATTTTTAGCTATAGATCTTTGGTATAAATGTCACAGAAGTGATTTTGCATCTTCTTATTGCATCTGGTGGTCAAGTGATGTATAATTTATATTTATCCCTTTATTGATGTTGTTCAATTAAGATGGTATATGCCAGGGCTCTCCATGTGAAGTTCCTGTTTTCTCTTTGTAATCCCATTCCTCATAAGTATTTCAGTTTTTTCATTTATTCATGCTGGAGTTGTTGCCTGTGGAAATTAGGCTCTTCCACGGGATCATAAGGAAAGCATACCAAGGAACCACCTCTGGGAGATTGTGGTATGGCAAGGATTATTCAAGTGAAAATCTGTCCCTTGGTTTCCAGTGTCCCATATCCATCTAGTCTGCCATGGAAAAAGTCCAACTGTGTCCTCAGCAAAGCTAAAACAAAGGCTAGTGTCCAGAGTTTCTGTTTCATATTAAAGCTTAGTCCTTCAGAGCCCACGTGGTCTGCTGTGGACCCCATGGCTGCCAGACCCACGTGGTTATGTGTTCCCAGGCAAGGGAGGAACACATGAATGAACATGAACGGGTGCGTGTTGGTCACTGAGTGAGAGAGAGAGCTTCTTTGTCCCCCTGGGGTTATAACCAGGAGCTTTTTCAAAGTAACCAACTTCCCAAGCTTTTGCAGGCTTTTGATGTGTCCACACCCCCTTTAGACTGACAGGCCTCTGTGCTACCTCCTTGTGCACCCGCAGCAACCCCGCAGTGCTGTAGGTTAGGCAGTGCTCCTGGGGAGATTTCCTGTGCCCCAGGGTTTCAGTGTTCTCAGTGGCAGTCCCCTGGAGTGTGTGAATGAGTCTTTAAAGGCTAGAACTTTCTGGCTAAGCAAGCAGGCTCATGCTCCCCAGTTTATTAAAGTCAATGTCTAATTCCCTTTGTGCTCTGTCTTAATATCTAGTTAACTACTTATAGTAATAGTATGGACCATCATATTTAGTTTCACTTTTTGTTTATAATTTTTTAGCAATTTTAGTGTGAAACAATATACCTTTTTATAGACTTCCTGTGACTGGATTGGCAAAAAAGTTATATTAGAATGCAGTCATGTTCATCCATTTATGTATTATCTATGCCCATTTTGATACTACATTGGTAGAATTGAGTAGTTGCTCAAGAAACTGTGTGGCCTACAAGCATAAAATATTTTCCATCATGCTAGAAAAGTTTGTTGACTGACACCTGTTCTATAAGAATTTTTTCTGTTTAAAAGACTATCTCAATTAAATATGTAATTTACCCTGTAAACCTTCTAGCTAGAGTAGATCACACAAATATTTAGTGAACTTATATGAACTAGGGCTGTGATTCCCAAACTGTGTGCCGAAGATGTTGTAGTAAACTCACAGGGGCACCGTGTAACACCTTCTATTTTTAAGGGAAATGCAGTGATATTTGGTATCTGTGAGATACTGAAAATCTTCTAGTTCCAGGTATTTTACCATTTCAACATTAGATCACACTGTATTTCTCTCTCTGACATCATACCTTTGCAAAGCTGAGTTTTCAGTGGCTATTGTGATAAAAACAAAAACCATGCCAATCAGGATGGAACAGGAAACAATGGTGGCAGTGTCCAGTTGTTAAACTCAGCAGCTAGTCAGATGTTAACAAAAGATAAGGGAGCCAGGCATCTAATTAAACTGGATTAACTAAGAAGTTATAGCTTCACGGACACCCCAGGGGACAGCCACATCCACAATCAAAGGGACTTAATTCCTGGAGCAGGCAGGAAAGATCAGCTTTCCAGTTCTCCCCAAGGAAACACCAGTCTGTTCCCAGAGACTAATGGGGGGTGGGGGCGGGGAGAATCAGCAAGGGGAAAATTCCTCTGCTGGGGCATGTGCAGTAGAAGCCAGGTGGTGACTGTAAAGGGGAGGAGTCTAGCCTGGGAAAATCTGGGGAAAAGACTGGACAGGATAAGGTCTTGGAACCCAGAAGATCCAGGAAAGGGCTTGGATAGAAGGAGGGTCCATCACAAGTTCACAAAGGATTAGGAAGATTGCTTAGTTTGAATGAAAACTCCCTCTCTCCCAAGCCCAAGGTAATATAATCAGAGACCAACAAAGGCCCAGGCGCATTCTTTCAGTAGCAGCCACATGGGCCTGGGTGATGCAGCTCTGGGCGAAGAGGGCTGGATGGGAACGGAGACTGTGCTGGACTATTAGAGCCTTGGATGATAGGCTAATGACGCTGCAGCTTTGGGTCCTGGTCCTCCTCCTGGGTTTGGGAAGGCCCCAGCGGCGGGACTTGCGCAGTGAGGCAGAGCTGAGCCACATGGTCATGGATGCGGCCGTGCAGCGGCCTCTACAGGGGCGTTGCTGCCCTACACACCCTTCCATTAAATGTTGTCACTTCTTTTGTTGTTCAAATTCTCCTATGTGTGAGCCCCTGACATTCTTTCCTCAAGACTTTGGAAACCCATTTCCAGACTAGTCCAGCAGACCCACCTTCGTCCCGGTCCACATCCAACAACACAATCTGATCACAATGTGTGACAAGTTGTGTAATGCCCTACAGGTACACATGCTCCATTGGTAAGTAATTGTGGTTATTTAGGAGTGGTATATTTTTTCTTTCAATTTATATGTATTATATTTTTCAAATGGCTACTGAGTTGCTAGAGCATGAATATTTATTAAGTCAGTTCTTAACTACAATAAACAGAGCTGTAGCACATTTCTTTTCTGTGGAAAAATTCCTGAGACATTCATTCTTAATCACATTGAATGGAAAAGTTTCTGTACTAGGATCTGTATTAGATACTAGAGGTGGTAAGATCAGGATTTTAATTACAGTGTAGTGCAGAGGCAGTCATGCAGCCAGGTTATAACCCAGAATGGCTAGGTAGATAAGATAGATTAATTGATAGATGTGTGTGTGTACACACACTCACACACATAGCCCAATCATATCAACAAACAAAGCACTCCTATGTCTTCTGGAAAAACAGGCAAAGTTCCAGAGGAGAAAATACTTGACTTGAGTCTTGAAGAATGGCAAAGAAGAGGGAGGATGTACCTCTAAAGAATGGTCCAAGGAGAGAGAAGGTGTGCAAAATGTGGAGGGGTGCCGAGAGAATACAGCAGCTGATGGCAGCTCAGCATGGCAGAGCAATGAGTGTGCATGGTGGGGACTGGCAGGAACAGGGTGTTGGACGGGCAAGGACTAGGCCATGACAGGCACTGTATGTCATAATAAAGAGGTTGGATTTTTGTCATGAACATAAGAAGAAGCCCTTGAAAAGTTTAAGGCAGTTTAATTGGAATTGCCTATGAGGAAGATTGTCTGTCTGTGTAGCAGCCCAGGGGGTGAATTGGAGAGGAAGGGATGGGGATGAGGGGAGAGGCAGGGACGTTAGTCAGATCAGGGTAAAAGCTTCTGGGGTCTGAGCCAGAGGAATGGCAAGAGATCATGTGGTGCTAAGAGAGAATATGAGTTGCTGGCTTCAATACCTGTTTAGCGTTTATTATCTCTGTTAAGAAGAATGGATTTTAGTCTGTAAAGTGTAGAAATAAATATTAATAAGGTAAAAGTGAAGCCTAGAATAGGTGAATCAGTAAGTTTGAATTCAGACTCATCTAGATCAGGGACTGGCATACTTCTGTAAAAGGGCCTAATTGTAAATATTTTAGGCTTTGGGAGCTATACAGGCTCCATTGAAAACCACTCAATTATGTCACTGTAGTGTGAAAGCAGGTATGTACAATTTATAAATGAATGAGTATGGCTGTGTTCCAATAAAACTTTATTTACAAAAGCAGGTAGCAGACTGGATTTGGCCTGTGGGCTGATCTAGAGCACAGAATAAACAGCGAATGAATTGCTAAACCACTGAAAGCTATTTCTGAGAAGCAGTGTTGAATAACAGAGTAGCTGAAAGGTAAGCGATCTAATCTGTCTATCACAGGAAGAAATAATATAAATTCCACAAATTGTGACAATAGACTTAATATCGATTATGAAAGAAAACTGAATTAGATTATCAAAAGATGGGTTGTGAGTATTTAAGGAATTGATCACTAGGAGGCAGCATGAGTTCACTAAAAACAATTCACACCAGTTTTCCACTTTAGATGTTATAAATACCCTCTCTCAGAAGAGTGCTATAGATAGTGTTTTGGTACTTAAGCAAAGTATTTGACAAAGTCTTTTGTGAGATTACTTCAAGTAAATGGGGTGACGACATGACTAAATGGATTTGTGGTTTAGATCAAATGGATCAGATCAACCAGGTGATGCTGGGACTGATGGACGGCAGCCTGCAGAGGGGCCCGTGCCGTGCCGTGTGCAGGAGGCTTTTCCTCAGGCCCCTTCCATTCTGCATTTCTGTTCAGTGACTAGATGACAGTATTTATTTTATTCTGATAAAGTATGTGAATGACAGAAACCGGAGAAGATGAGATCCTGATATATTGGTTGATCAAATCAGAATCTTAAGTAGCTCAGTGATCTAAAACAGGTTTAGCAAACTAGACCCTGTGGGCCAAATCCATTCTGCAGCCTGTGTTTGTATGGCTTTCAAGTGAAGAATGGTTTTCATAATTTAAAGCACTGTTTTTGTAAAGAAAAGAAAAACAATATGCAATAGAGATCTTATGTGGTTCATAAAGCCTCAAATATTCACTATCTAGCCCTTACAGAAAAAGTTAGCTAACCTCTAGTCCAGTGAAATAAGTAGAACTTAGCAAGATAAAAAAATAGATAAATTAAACATTCTGAACTTGACTCCACAACATCAAATAAATCAATTCTCACTCCAAATGCAGAGAGATGAGAAAGAAAACTAGCCTTGGAATTTTTATGTTCAAATTGAGTTGTGAGATGTGATTGTTAGAAGTTAACATGGTTTGAAAAAAAAATTCATTTATAGAAATAGAAGATCCAAAAAAAATGGAGACAATAGTCTTTAATGATGAGACAAACTGGAGTTTTCCAGAAAAGCTGGCATGATTTATTGACAAAGGAAGAAACATAAGGAAGATATTGCAGGTCTCCAGATATTTTCATGACTGTCCAGTAAGAGAAAAGATGCATTTTGAAAGGCTAACACAAGGACCATTGTATAGAGAATTCTAGGAGGCAGAATTTTCTCCTATTTGTTCTAAGGCAGTATTTTGTGAATGTAGGCAGTATGTCCACAATTCTGAAACAGATACAGTGGCTAAAGTTTTCATGTGGAACCCACATTTAGTTGGCTTAATGTGAACTTATTTATAATTTGCTCTAAAAAGTGGAATAGCCTATCTGAAACAGAAATGATGATGTGGTCTCTATTACTAATGCTTATCAATGCGTTCTGATTCTTGTCCTCTTTTTGACATGTGGAAAGATGATAATTCCTTTCCTCTTGCAGTTAGGTGTGTTCATGCAACTTGCTTTTGCCAATGAAATGTTGAGCAGAAGTAATGTATGTAATTTCCAGGTGGAAGCATTTAAAAACCAGTGTGTGATTTCCCATGCCTTTCTTCTGTGGTCGTTGTGGAACATGTGGTAGGTTGAAGATGCCATCAGATCACGACACGTGGGAGCACTGAGCCGTGGTATGCAGGACAGGTGTAGTGCCCTCTGTGTGACCAAGAAGTGAACTCTCCTTACCGTAAGCTGGTGTGAGTTGTGAAGTTGTCGTAACAGCATAACCCAGCCCATCCTGGCTTTGCCCCCTTGGTAGTTAACAGCTGACCTACTTGGGCCAATAGCGAGCAGTCAGGCAACAGGGCTGCTAATGTTCATGCACTGTGCCTGAACTGTGACCCCAAGAAAATCAGTTTTCTCTGTAAAACAAGATTGTTTGAATGAAAAGTATTGGCCATCTTCTGTAGACAAAACCTGTGATTTTAAAGTCTATTTTAATACTTGACATAGTCAGAGAAAACAATGTATTTTCTGTCTGTTCTATTATTTTTAACTCTGTGGTTAAAAGCCCACAATACAATTTACTTTTTTAATTCCACACAAATTGTTGCATATGTTAGGATCATTTTGTTTAGTTTGGAACAAAATTTCTCATATAATATATGCATTGTTTTAAGGCCTTAATAATCTGCTAACAGATAATCCAGGTTATAAAAACACCTATTAAATCACTACACTTCTTAATTAATTTGAAATCATTCCTGTAATAGGTCTTCATGACAACCAAAATATGGGAAAAAAATGATTTTTTTTTGTCCCAACTACATCTCTTTCATTTGCTATATAAAGGATATGGCTTTTATCCCAGAAATTGAACTATTATCATGAAGATGCCAGAATTTCTGTTTTTTACTCTTACCAACAGATTTATAGCTTATCTTTAAAATTAGAGGTATATTATTGTTTCTAAGTTTAGTTACTCCATAATTTGGGCTGAAATACAGTCATCAGATATATAAATTCCTTAAAACACTCAGTATTTGAGTCGATGTGGCATATATCCAGTTTTCCTAGGCTGAGCTTTCCTTTTAAAGCCCTACTGCCTTCAATAGAAGCTCAAATTCTTTTCGAAAATCTGATGGAATCACCCCTTGAGTATGTGTAGTACGTGATCCATACAGTTTCCAGTACTGTTTGAAATTGGCTCTTTAAGTAACCAATCTGTTTCTAGTTCACATTTCATAGATGAGTCAACAATTGAATATCAGTATAATTTGCTTTTTAAAAAGCTTGTTCTGAAATAGATTATACTTAATAGGTACCAAATTCTTCTGTTTAGTAAAGTATAATCTATTGGTTACCTATTTGTATTTACTAAACAGAAGAATTTAATTATTAATCCAGCTACTTTGTGAAGCTAGGAATAAAGGTTCTGAATTTTTTTAGTTTATTTTTCCTCATTACCTCTATTCAGCCTCACATTAAGAAAAACTAATTTCATATTGTGAAAGACCTTTAAATTCACCAAAAATCACATTAAATTTCTGTTCCCTTTTAAACAACTAAATTGTATATGGGCATATTACTACTCAGTTTTAACCTCAACCTTTTCATCTCTCTAAAATCAGTAAAATACATTTAGATACACCCTTATTATAAAAGAGACAACAAATTCCATTTCTTACAAGACGTGGTTGCTGGTCCTGATTCTAGCTTTATTACTAGCTGTGTGACCTTGTATAAATTACTAAACTTCTCAGAGCATCCATTTCCCTATTCCTAGAATTGGAGACTGCCAGTGGATGCATTTCTAGCTCCCTTTTTAACTCTGTAATAGTTTCTCTTTGTGCATGTTCCATATATTTCTTTAGTCTAGGTCTTTCTTTGTCTTAAGAAGCATTTATAATGGCTTATCCTCTAGAATACATTTGGCTTTCTTTAATTCTAATGTAACAGATAATCACAGACTTACCGGTCAAGATAGGACAGATTATGCTGCAGTAACGACTTCTCTAACCTCAGTGGAGTAAAGTACCAAAGTTTGCTTCATGTTCATACTAGTCTGCCCATAGAATGCAGCCTGGGAACCTCGCTGTGTGTTTTCCTTATTCCAGGACCAAGGCTTTCCAAGCGCCCACCATCAGGAACTTCACAGAGTCTGTGGCAGAGGCCAGAGAGAGAACAGCTGTATCACACATTGTCTTTGAAAGCTTCCACCTAGAAATTAGCACGTGTCACTTTTGTTCATAGGGCATTGGCCGAAGCAAGTCAGTGACCACACCTGGCTTCAAGAGGGCACGGAGTACTGTCTTACCATGTGGCCTAGATGTGGGGGGATAGCTCTTATGACTTTATCATTTTTTAAATAAAATGATTTCTGGTAGGAGTATCAGTACTACCTTTATGGAGGGAAATTTGCAAACATATCAAAAGCCCTAGAAATATATCTATCATTTTATTTAGCAGTTCCAGTTTTAGGTAATTAATGAATAAATATATAAAGATGTATTTACAATAATTCATTCTTTAAATATATAATTATTAAATATTTACTATGTGCTTGGAGTTGACATGGTCTGTACCTTTAGGAACATTTTAGGTTAAGAGGGGAGAAGTAGTACCAGAGATAATTCAAGTGAAACCAGTTAAGCGTTGTGAAAGGGAAGTATAGGGTGCTTTGAAAGCATGCAGGAAAATTTCTTCCAATTTACTTTTCAGTCATTTGATTTTCTCTTCAGCGGTGTAAAATCTACTCTGCAAACCAGCCCCCTGCCCCATTGAATTTTTCATTTCAGTTTTTGTAAATTTTTATTCTTAAAAGAGTTCTCTCAAATGTATTGAATTATTTTTTATAATTTCCTATCTCTGAAGATATTTTCAAGTTTGTCTTTTATGATGAAATTGTTTTCCCAAATTGTGACATAATTTCAAGTGCCTACAAATTGTTTGATAATAAAAATTAAAAGTTACATGGTTATAATTTACTCTGCTAAAATTTGACAGTCTTCAGGGGGAAAGCATGATCAAAACCGTGTATACAGATTGCAACTTTTAAAAATTTGTTCATAGTGAATATTTGAATATTATTTAGTTTCTTTCTCCTCATTACCTTTATTCAGCCTTACATAAGAGTAACTGTATTCCATACAGAAATGATAAGATTTGAGTAAGGGTGTTCAGATTAGGACAGATTTTTAAAAATTTTCTAAACTGTTGGCACTGGCTAGTATGGCTCAGTGGATTGAGAACCACTGGCCTGCGAACCAGAGGGTCACTAGTTTGGTTCGCAGTCAGGGCACAAGCCTGGGTTGCACGCCTGGTCCCCAGTAGGGGGCACTTGACAGGCAACCACACACATTGATGTTTCTCTCCCTCTCTTCCCTTCTGTCTCAAAATAAATAAAATATTAAAAAAAACTTTTTTCTAAACTATCTATAATGTTATTTCACAGTTTTTAGAATTTAAGAAATTAAACTGGCTAAATAAATTTAAAAACAAAGTAATGATATTAATAGAGAATTATCAATATCAACAGAGTTTTTAAAAGGCTTTCACTCTTGTTTTATCATTTAAAAACTCTAATTTTCAATCGTAAATCAAATCAAAATTGTTAGAGTGTTATTTTGATCCTTTTGATTGTCATCATAGAAAGTTTAAATCTTTCTGTGTGGCACTGTTGTGTTCAGTGCACAAAGAAAAATCATACAAGCCTGCTTCTCTCTTTTTTCTTCTCCTCTCACTTTTTCTCTCTCTTGTATTAGCTAGATTTATCTCACATCCAGAGTTAGGAGTAGATTTAAGAATGTAGATTGTTTAGAATTAGGAAGAAAGAAGAAAATAAAGAAGAACATGCTATTTTTTTTTTTGAGGGCATAGTTTCTATTGGCTAAGTAGTATATCTCTCACAAAGAAAATCAGATGTGTAGAACCAAAGATGCTTAGCATAAGAAAAGGTTAAATACTTAATTCTTTTTTATAATTTCTTTAGGAAGAAGAAAGGCGTATGGCATCTGTTGTAGCAAAAAAGGAGGAAGAGAGGAAGCGGGAAAGTCATAAGCAATCCTTGCTTAAGGTATTTCCCTGAAATGTGCGAGTCCACTCCCACGTTCCCCAGAGCCGGCCTGTCAGCTAGAGCAGTGGTTCCTGTCTCTGAAGCTTTCGTTCTTGTCAAAAGAACAGTTTTTATAAACACCCCTAAAACTTTTATAAGTTTACAACCTATAAAGAAACTTATACTTCTGAAATACAATATAATGTACACCTTAAACACATGCAAAAGCTATTTTAAAAGAAAGATAAAATAAATATAAGAGAAGTTATAATTTGTTTCCACACAAGTGCATCAACTGTATTTCCTCATGGCATGTAAAGTTCTGAATTGGAAAACTTTCAGTTGGCTTTTCTGATACAGAGGTGATAAAGATTTTGAGGAATTTATGGATTGAAATTTGTTAAACTGGTTTTAAGTGATTTAGCATATCAGATATTTCTTTCCTTAAATGTTTTATTTTAAAATATTTTACATTAATATCACAAAGTATAGTAAAGGTAACTCAAAGGTTATATCTTGTGCTTCATGCTGTGTTCTGAAACTAAATATATCACCCTGATAATCCTACTCATTCTTATCTTATCTCAGTGCTTCTCTTTTTAAAATTAAAAAATTAAAGTTAAAATGGTGTTTGGAGTTCAAAAAATGACTAGTAGGGATACAAGATTGTATATAATGGACGTGAGGAACCAGGAAACTTAGTGGGGTGAGGGAAATGTTGCACGTCTTGATAGGATTGTGGATCACTCAGGGGTGTGCACTTGACCAAAGAGCACACGTTGATCTGTGTGTTTCACTCTGAAGACTACTCTTAAATCAACGGAGAAGAAAAGCAACTTGGCCCCAAGCCCGCTCAGCTCAGGCTACTACTTCAGAAGTAGTTAGAACCATTACTCAGGGTTCTACGGTTTTTCTTGCCTGCTGACTCCTCCCCACCCTTTGTTTCCCCTCATTCCATTAATTAGGTGTGTCTAAGCCCACTCTTGGCATCTCTACCTTTTAATGATTTAGCCAATAAGATTTTAGTTTTCCTAGTAATGGTATATCCCTAAGGGTTGGCCAAAAACATATTGGCTTATAGGAAATCTAGCTGTAGGCAGATTTTTAAAAACTTACAGGAACAAGATTTACCATTGCCAGACAATAGCATGGCAAACTTGCCAACTGATTCACTTAGACAAAGCAGTATTTTTTCCATGCTGGTGCTGCTGTCAAATGCATTAGTGACTGAATGAATGCATGAACAAAAAGTACATACATAAATGAGTA
This sequence comes from Anoura caudifer, assembly GCA_004027475.1. Lineage (NCBI taxonomy): Eukaryota > Metazoa > Chordata > Mammalia > Chiroptera > Phyllostomidae > Anoura > Anoura caudifer. The sequence continues at coordinate 351,913 of PVKU01000877.1, forward strand.
GACTAAAGCTTTTAGACCTAAAGAACACTTGTGTGAGCCCTGGAGCATGGAAAGGAAGAATAAGCAGAGAAACTCCATACACGGTTTAGCTCTGAGCTGCTGTGAGTAGAACCTACTACAGGCAACAGATTGCACGTGACTCAACTTTGAACTGAAACTTTGTTGTTGTATACCCAATCAGCTGCTTATTATCGTTGGCATTTTTGAAAATGTGCCATTGAATTTTCAGTGCACCTGTTTTTTAAGTGTTCGGAAAATTTTTATGAAAACTTCAAAAATAGCAAATGCCTCTCTTGCAGTCACTAAATAGGACTTTTTAATTATGAGGGTAACTTAGTTTTTAAAATTTTTAATAAGAGAGAAAGTGTGGGAAGTCAGAAGGACCTGGCTTCTAGCCCAAGCTCAGATTGGGAATCCCGGCACGAGACCCTCAGTGTTTGCTGGGGACTGTCTCGCGTGGCAGCAGGTGTGGATCACTGAGAAAATGGGTGTCTGGTTGTGGAGGGACAGGGAGAGCACGTAGACACACCTCCTGCCTTATTGCCTCTTATCTGCCACCCTTCCCAGCTTGGGAATGAATGAAAGTGAGAGTCACAGCATACACTGGTGTGGCATTGCTTGGACTGTGAAGACTTAACTCAAGTGGCAGAGCTGAAGTTTGGCGTCCTCTGAAGTAATTGTCACTCTGACACAGAATCGGCAGTGGGTTGCCATCTAGCTTTGGAAACATGACTGAAACTGATATGCCAGGTGCATCTATGATAATTGAGCATAAAATTTTCTTTTGGGAACCTTTACCCCTTATGCTTTGCATAATCCCTATCTTTTCTTTTGCTTGTTTCCTGCTCCACAGATATCTAGCACCCTATCTGGCCCCTGGCAGCCAGTGATTCCCCCCCGATCCCAGGCTACACTCCTGTTTTAAAATATGTCTTCCCTATTCCTTGGTCCAGCTTTAAAAAAGTTGTTCTGTCAGTCAGCCTGCTGTGAATCTGACTTCAATATCCCAAGTAAAGGGTGCCTAACTGTGGGGTGGGTATTGGAAAGTGTTTACAGCTTCAGAGCACCTTGTTATAAATTTAACATACTCAGTGGTATAAAGGTATTTTGCGTCTTTTTTCTAAGCACTGCTGTATCTTCCTCATTAAGGATATTTCTTTCTGCCAACCTCCAGTCAGCCAGAAGGCCAAGTGCATGGAGTCAGCATGATAGCCATCCTTCATTAACTCACTGTCCCTGCCTCTTTCAAAGTGGCCTTGGTAATAAATAAAAATAATGGCATTTCTTAGGTTAAACATTGGATTGTCACAGTTTTCTGCAAATAACTGAAATAGAATTTTTTAAGGTAAGGTGCCTTTTTATTATAGATTTGGGGAAGACTACAGTAAATAGCAGATCTCTACTTGCTTTAGCTAAGGAGGACATATATAAAATGTCGAAAAGTCTCAGAAGTATATACATATCGAGTATAACCCATTTAACTATATAGACAAATTTGAAATACCAAGCAATAGAAAAAATTGCTAAAAAACATCTCTAAAAACAGAAATAGAGCTTCTTAAAAGTAGTTTTAATTAGTTTTGTCATCACTTTTTATTCCTATTCAGTGCCATTTCTACATGCTAAAATTTTAGACAACCAGATATAGGCAAAGAGGAGGAACTAAAACTAATTATTTACATGTGTATATGCACTGAGCAAATGAGCCGAGCATCTTCCTAACAGCCCTCACTGGCTCCAGAGGGAGGAGGTGAGGAGGAGTCGGTATCACACACTGATTTTTCATCGGATGATTGTGCTCTTAGTAAAGAGGAAAGGAAAAATATCTATTTTCAGCCTCTGCTCTTATTATAGGACATATAATAATATTAACTTTTGATAATGTAGAATAGATTAGAATAGAATAGTGATTATTTCCCCCAATCCATTCATATATAAGTCAACTAGAAACATTTCCACCTAGCATAGTTTTTTTCAGTAGTCTAGATCTGCTTTTTCAACAGATCTTTTTCAAGATCTGCTTTTTCAAATGAGGGAATGGGGCTCCTCATTTCTGTGAGGGAATGGAGCCCCAATGCTCTAATCAGTGCTTCTAAAAGTGAGGTTGGTTAGCAACACTTGGGTGTTTGTTAGAAATGCAGATTTTGGAGCCCTGCCTGAAACACACTAAATCTCAGAATGGGGTGAGAGCAAGCAATTAGTGTTCTAAGCAATCTGTGTGATTTGAGGTGCTCTGAAGTTTGAGAAACACTCCCCTAAGGCATCCGTTGCATATAATGAACTAAATTATTTTATATTTATCTAGGATGGTACTAGTTACCTAGAAACATTTCAACCTATTACAATATTTTAGTAGTCTATTTGCAATTATTAATTTTAAGGCATTGTAATTTATACTGTGAAGCTTGGAACATTAATCAGTCCCTTTTCTTCTCTCCTCCTTGCCAAGATTATTTCATCATATTAGTCCTAATTATTGGGTAGGAAAATTAAAATATTACTCATTATTTTTCTTTCTATGTTTAAACACAAAGACATGTAAACTTCTTTCAAATTCAGTTTTCAGATAACACTTTAGTATATAAATTTCTGTTGAACTTCCAGGTAGTGAATTTTCAAATCTCCAGTGGGGAGTAATCATTGTTTGTTTATATATTTTTTTTTCTTTAAGGTTGATAGACCATTATTAAAGATGTTTGAATGCAGAAGGGAAAATAAAGGCCAGTTATATTTTGTTTCGGAGTACAAGTTTGTAGCTACTTTTGAAGGATAGACTCCTTTTCAAAGTGTGAATGTAGTAGTGCAAACAGCATGCTGTTCAGATGCTCTCCTGCCACAACAATTGCCTCATGATCTTGTTACAATAAACTTTTTCACAGGAGAAGAAAAGGTTAACAATTAACAACATAGCCCGGCAGTGGGACTTGCAACAACATCGAGTAACCGATACTGCTACAAGTCAAGACAGAAAAGATTCTGATTCTCCTTCTCAGGACCCCTGTCAGGTGGATGGAAGCACCATCTCTGCATTTCCAGAGGAAACAGGGTATGCAATGTTATTCTTCCCAGATCCTAATCTTTGGAGAAATGAATTTGAGGCAGAAATGGGAAACCATCTCACATATAATTATTTAACAATAGTGTTTTCAGGAAAACCTACTGAAATGAGAAACTTAAATTTAAAAGTTGAGATGAAATTATTGACAAAATAAACTGATGCCTAGTTTTAAAACCCTTCAGTGGTTTTCTATGTGTCATAGGAAAAATGTAGATTAATTAATGCAGCCTGTGAGACCCACTGGCTACCCATGCCAACTATTTTATCCTGTTCTCCTGCTGCAGTCGCAGTGACTTGCATTCTCCCTGACACCGCTTCCCACTCTGCTTCCTGTACCTCCCCTGGCTTTACCTCCAACTCAGCCTGGGGGCCTTAAATTTAGATTTCATATCCCCTGAAGACTACTTCTCTATAAGGCCCCTTCTCTTTCTCAGAGACTACAGTAGATGAGATACCCCTTTTATCTCTCAGTACTCTGCACTTTGCCTTCTTAGCACTTACCATTACCATAATTGATAAGTAGTAGCTAATTGTTTCAGATCTGTTTTCCCCAATAGAATGTGTTTCAAGAAGAAAAGAATCCTGATTATTTTGACTGATATCATATCCCCAGCAGCCAGCACAAAACCTTATGCCTTAACTAGTGTTATTAAGCATTTCAGCATAAAATCTGAATAATTATTTTAGTTATGTTCTAGCAGGGGTGTCAAACCTGCAGCCCAGGATGTGACCCAGGATGGCAATGAATGCAGCCCAACACAAAATTGTAAATTTACTTAAAACATGAGATTTTGCTTTGATTATGTGTTGCAATGTATTTAATGTGCGGCCCAAAACAGCTCCTCTTCTTCCAGTGTGGCCCAGAGAGGCCAAAAGGTTGGACACCCCTACTGAGGATCTGTCCATTACTGTGACTCAGAACCTCATTTCTTCTATGACACACGTGTCACATAACTCATATTTCCTGGTTTATGAGGAAATTCTAATGCACTATCTAGACTTTGAATATTTTCCTCTCAAAAAAGCACATGGGAATAGAGTAAATAAGAGGAATATATATATATGGTCTATCTAGAAGGTATCCAGCCATGTCATATGCAAAATAGAGACATTTACTGAAGAAGATACAAGATGCAAGAAACATTGTACATAAGACAATGATGCCCCAGTCCCCCTCAAAGTATGTACTTCGGGACCTCACTCAGTTTCTCCCAGTCACCTTCAGCTGCCCTGTCATAATATCTTGAACCTCTTTGATGGAATGAAATCTCTCCCCTTTCAAAGGTGATACTTACATTGAGAGAAAGCCAGAAGTCCCAGGGCACCAAATCTGGACTGTTAGAGGGGCTTGAGTCACCTGGGTGATTTGATGTTTCACTAAAATACTCTGCATGAGATGTGATGCATGAGCGGGTGCGTTGTCATGATGAAGCTGCCAATCCCAGTTGCCCATAGCTGCAGCCTTCTGAGTCATCTCAATAGTTTTTGCAGAGGAATGTTCAAGCTTAATGCACAATTTGATGCAGATTCCTTGCTTTACTCACTCAGTCATTTTGAGTGCGATGACCACACAATACACATGCTCACACAACAGCATCTACCTGCCCCACTGACTAGTGCAGTGAAGTCATCATTGTTCACACATGTGCATCCCAGTCCATCTCCTTGGCTGGTAGATTACATTGATGTCATGCAAACATTTCTCATTATATTAATAATGGTTGGACTTTTTCCGAACAGACTAAATATATATAGTATATTTATAATTTAAAATATATATGTATATAATTTTATTTTTAATTATATTTTATGACCTGATTATGCTATTATGCTATTTTAATTATATCTTATGCTATGTTTATGCTATGATTATGATTATGCTATTACAGTTGTCCGGATTTTTTCCCCCTTTGCCCCCTGCCACAGAACACTGCCACTCCCTCAGGCTGTCCGCACACCACTGTTCATGTCCATGGGCCATGCGTATAAGTTCTTTGGCTGCTCCGTTTCCTATATTGTACTTTACATCCCCATGGCTATTCTGTAACTACATGTTTGTACTTCTTTTGGGGGGATATTCTTTTCAATTGTTGTTCTTCTACAGTTTTCTGTCTTTTACTCCCATCCCAGCCCACCACCCCAGCCCTCCCCACCTCCCTCCCATTTCCACCCCTGCTAGTTTTTGTCCATGTGTCCTTTATACTTGTTGCTCTAAACCCTTCCCCTTTTCCCCTGAAATCCCCTTCCCTCTCCCCTCTGGTCACTGTCAGCCTGTTCTAAATTTCAGTGTCTTTGGTTATATTTTGCTTGTTTGTTTGTTTTGTTGATTAGCTTCCTGTTAAAGGTGAGATCATACAGTATTTGTCTTTCACTGCCTGGCTTATTTCACTTAGCACAGTGCTCTCCAGTTCCATCCATGCTGTTGCAAAGGGTAGGAGCTCCTTCATTCTTTCTGTTGCATAGAATTCCATTGTGTAAATGTACCATAGTTTTTTGATCCATTCATTTACTGATGGGCACCTAGGTTGCTTCCAACACTTGGCTATTGTAAATTGTGCTGCTGTGAACATTGGGGTGCATAGGTTCTTTTGGCTTGGTGTTTCAGGGTTCTTAGGATATAATCCTAGCAGTGTAATTGCTAGGTGAAAAGGTAGATCCATTTTTAGTTTTCTTAGAAAATTCCATACTGCTTTCCATAGTGGTTGTACCAGTCTGCAATCCCACCAACAGTGCACTAGGGTCCCCTTTTCTCCACAACCTCTCCAACACTTGTTTGTTGCTTTGTTTATGATGGCCATTCTGACTGGTGTGAGATGGTATCTCATTGTGGTTTTAATTTGCATCTCTCTGATAGCTAGCAGTATTGAGCATCTTTTCATATGTCTCTGGATCCTCTGTATGTCCTCCTTGGAGAAGTGTCTGTTCAAGTCCTTTGCCAATTTTTTAATTGGGTTTCTTGTCTTCTTGGAGTGGAGTCGTGTAAGTTCTTTATATATTTTGGAGATTAAACCCCTGTCTGAGGTATCATTGGCAAATATGTTTTCCCATACAGTTGGTTCTCTTTTTATTTTAATACTGTTTTCTCTAGCTGTGCAGAAGCTTTTTATTTTGATGAGATCCCATTTGTTTATTCTTTCCTTTATATCCATTGCTTTAGGGGACATATCAGTAAAAATATTGCTGTGTGAAATATCTGAGATTTTCCTGCCTATGTTCTCCTCTAGGACTTTAATGGTGTCACAGCTTATATTTAAATCTTTTATCCACCTTGAATTTATTTTTGTGTATGGTGTAAGTTGGTGCTCGTTTCATTGTTTTTGCACGTAGCTATCCAGTTCTTCCAACATCACTTGTTGAAGAGGCTATTTTTACACCATTTTATGTTGCTGCCCTCTTTGTCAAAGATTAATTGACCATAGAGACTTGAGTTTATTTCTGGGCTCTCTATTCTATTCCACTGGTCCATGTGCCTGTTTTTATGCCAATACCGAGCTGTTTTGATTACAATGGACTTGTAATACAGTTTGGTATCAGGTATTGTGATCCATCCTACTTTGCTCTTTCTCAAAATTGCTGCAGCTATTCAGGGTCATTTATGGTTCCATATAAATTTTTGAAGTGTTTCTTCTGTTTGTGAAATATGCCTTTGGTATTTTAATAGGTATTGCATTGAATTTGTAAATTGCTTTGGGTAGTATGGACATTTCGATGATGTTAATTCTTCTAATCCATGAACATGTTATATGCTTCCATTTATTTATGTCTTCCTTGATTTCTTTCTTCAGTGTTGTGTAGTTTTCTGCATACAGGTCTTTTACCTCCTTGGTTAGGTTTATTCCTAGGTATTTTATTTTTCTTTTTGCTATATCGAATGGGATTTTTTTCTTGACTTCTGCTTCTGCTCTTTCATTGTTGGTATACAAAAATGCCTTTGATTTTTGGATATTGACTTTGTATCTGGCTCTTTGGCCAAATTCATTTATTAGGTCGAGCAGCTTTTTGGCGGAGTCTATAGGATTTTCTATGTACACTATCATGTCATCTGCAAACAATGATAGTTTTGTTTCTTCCTTTCCAATTTGGATGCCTTTTATTTCCTTTTCTTGTCTAATCTCTGTGGCTAAGACTTCCAATACTATATTGAATAGAAGTAGTGAAAGTGGACATCCTTGTCTTATTCCTGATCTTAGTGGAAAAGATTTTAGTTTTTGCCAGTTGAGTATGATGTTGGCCGTAGGTCTCTCATATATGGCCTTTATTATGTTGAGGAATGCTCCCTCTATTCCCACTTTGCTGAGTGTTTTTATCATAAATGGGTGCTGTACCTTATCAAATGCTTTTTCTGCATCTATTGATATGATCATGTGATGTTTGTCTTTGCTTTTATTTATGTGATGTATTACATTTACTGATTTGTGAATATTGAACCATCCTTGCATCCTTGGGATGAATTGAATCCCACTTAGTCATGGTGCATGATCTTTTTAATGTATTGTTGGGTGCGGTTTGCCAATATTTTGTTGAGGATTTTAGTGTCCATGTTCATCAGTGATATTGGCCTGAAGTTTTCTTTCTTTGTTGTGTCTTTATCTGGTTTTGGGATTAGGATGATGCTGGTTTCATAAAAAGAGTTTGGGAGTCTTCCATCATTTTGTACTTTTTTTGAATAGTCTGCAAAAGACAGGGGTTAGCTCTTCCTTAAATGATTTATAGAATTCTCCTGTGAAACCATCTGGTCCAGGGCTTTTGTGTGTTGGGAGTTTTTTTATTACTGCTTCAATTTCATCTGTTGTTATTGGTCTGTTCAGGCTTTCTGCTGCTTCTTCATTGAGTTTTGGAAGATTATATTTTTCTAGAAACTTGTCTATTTCACCTAGGTTTTCAAATTTCTTGGCATATAGTTCTTCATAGTAATTTGTTACAGTCCTTTGTATTTATGTGGTGTCAGTTGTAATCTCTCCTCTTTCATTTCTGATTGTGTTTCTTTGGGTCTTCTCTCTTTTTTTCTTGATTAGCCTGCTTAAAGGCTTGTCACTTTTGTTTATCTTTTCAAAAACCAGCTCCTGGATTCATTGATCCTTAGAATTGTGCTTTTAGTCTCTATGTCATTTAATTCTGCTCTGATCTTAGTTATTTCCTTCCTTCTACTTGCTCTAGGCTGTCTTTGTTATTGTTCCTTGAGTTCTTGTAGTTGTAGGATTAAGTTGTTTGTTTGAAATGTTTCTATCTTTTTTAGGTAGGCCTGTATCGCTATGAACTTCCCTCTGAGGACTGCCTTCGCTGTGTCCCATAAGTTTTGGGTCGTTATGAGTTCATTTTCGTTTGTTTCCAGAAACTTTTTGATTTCCTCCCTAATTTCATTCTTGACCCATTCATTGTTTAATAGCATGCTATTCAATGCCCATGATTTTGAGGATTTTGGGTTTTTCCCCTTAGGGTTGGTTTCTATTTTCATTCCCTTGTGATCGGAGAAAATGCTTGGTATGATTTCAATTTTCTTGAATTTGTTGAGGCTTGTTTTGTGTCCTGTCATGTAGTCTATCTTTGAGAATATTCTGTGTGCATTTGAAAAGAGTGTGTATTTAGTTTCTTTGGGATGAAGGGCTCTCTATATAGAGCCTATATATAGAAAAAAAAAAGAGGAAGGAAGAAGAGATAAAATTGGAAAGAAAGGAAGATGGAATAAAACAAGAAAGAAGTAAAGAGAAGCAAAAGGAGTTGAGGGATGAAGAAGATAAAAATAATAAAAAATCAAACAAACAAACAAAAAAACCTCTTGCTATTTTCAAACTTTCCAAGCCAGTTTTTCTGGTCTTGCTAGCTGCAATGGGCCAAGGGGCAATGGTATCACTTTTCTCCCTGTTCAGCACTCAGTCAGCTGTAGGCTACTCTCCCCAGGTCTAGCCCTGCACCTCTCTGCACAGGGCCTCAGGGCACGGGCTCTGGGCCTGCTGCGGAGCGTGCGCTTTCCCCAAGTTTTTGGGTGTGAGCTTTGGTCTCCCATGTATCGAGCACTCCCCGGGGTTTACGAGTGTGGGCTCCACGGATTTTCTGCGTTGTGCACGCTCACCCTGGGTTCACGGGGGGGAGCTCCAGGTTTCCCACGGATTGTGCACACTCCCTGGGTTCACATGTGTGGGCTCTGGTTCTCCCATGGATCACTTGCACTCCCCAGGTTGATGGGCATGAGCTCTGAGTCTTCCGAAAAGCCCCCTCCTCCGGTTGCAGGCACCTCTGGTCGCACCGGCTCCCACCCAGGGCTATGTGTGTGCTCACAGCCCCAGCGTATTTGCTACTCAGACCTTAACTTCTCTCTCTGTGACTTCAAGCAACCAGGTCTTTCCCATTGCTGCTCAACCCTTGTTTGGCCGGGGAGCAAGCGATTGACCCGGCTCCTTCCCTAGAGTCCTATGGCAGACCAGACAAGCACCAGGCCTGTGGCTTCAGCCACCCTGGTCTCTGTGCTGATCCCTGGGCTCTTATTGTCCTGAAGAACTCTCCTTACCGTCTGTTTTGTCAATGTCCGCTACAGTTTTTGATATTCTACTTTCAATATATGCTGTGGTACTGTTGGCTATTTGCTCTTTTCCTGTGTAAATTGGCTAAGTTTTTCTCCCGTGTGTAGGGGGAAGTGGAATCTGCTTCCTCCCACCATGCCACCATCTTCCTCTGCATGTGTGTACTTCTTAATCCCCTCACCTCTTCACCCTTTCCCCCATATCCCCTTCCCTTCTGGCAACCATCAAAATGCTTTCTGTATCCATGGTTCTGCCTGTGTTCTTCTTGTTTGCTTAGTTTGTTTTTAGATTCAATTGTTGGTAAATGTGTATTTATTTCCATTTTATTGTTCATAGTTTTGATCTTCTTCTTTTTGTTAAATAAGTCCCTTTAACATGTCATATAATAATAGTTTGGTGATGATGAACTCCTTTAGTTTTCTTCTTGTCTGGGGAGCTTTTGATTGGTCCTTTGATTATAAATGATAGCTTCCTTTGTATCTTGGCTGTAGGTCCCTGTTTTTTATGACTGAATATTTCTTGTCAATCCCTTCTAGTCTGCAAAGTTTCTTTTGAGAAATCAGCTGACAGCCTTCGGGGAACTCCCCTGTATGTAACTAATTGCTTTTAACTTACAGTCAAGATGGCAGCATAGATAAACACAGCTCACCTCCCTGCACAACCACATCTAAATTACAACTAAAATATAGAACAGCCATTACTCAGAGCTATCAGAAATTGAGTTGAATGGAAGTCTGACAACTATGGATTTAAAGAAACCACATCTATTCAGACTGGTAGGAGGGGTGGAAATGTGGACTGGGCTGGTCTCACATCCACATGTGGTGGATAAAAATTCAGGAGGGATACCTCATGTGTGAGGAGTCCCAGCCCCACCCCAGGCCCACCAGCCAGGGTTCCAGTGCTAAGAAGATAAGTCCCATAACTTCTGGCTGCAAAAACCAGCAGGGGTTGAGTCGGTGGAAGAAACTGTTGGAATCTCAAGCAGTTCCCCTTAAAGATCCCACATGCAGACTTTCTCAGATTCATACTCTCTGAGCTCTGGCACCAGGGTAGCAGCTTGAAAGGCACCAGTGACATACAGGGATGAATTGAAGTGTTTGGCATCAAGGCAGGAACCAGAGGACAGTTTTTGCTCAGAAAGGTGGGCAGAAGCCACTGTTCCCTTTCTGAGCTTTCCCCCCACAGAGTCACAGAGCCACCAGGTGGGTGCCATATCTGAGATTCCATCAACCTGGCTAACATTGTTTGACCATCCCACCCAATTTATGGGCCGACCCAAGCTGTTAAATGAGACTTTTCCATATGCATGGTTGATCTTGGCACATGCTTCACAACTTCCTAAGTCATATCTAAATATGACTCTTCTAAATAACCAGTATGGGCATCTCAGAAGATGCAGTTTAGATCAAGTATTTGTTAAAGTCCAATTCATATTAGAGATAAAGCATTCTTAGAAAAACTTAGAAGGGCACTTCCTGAACTGCAAATGGTTATCAATACCTACCCACAGAAAACATCACTCTCAAAAGAGAAAATTGAGACACATTCCCTTTATGGCCTGGAAGAAGATGAAGATGCTCACAATTACCGCTGCTCTCCAGTAACATATGGAGGTCTTGGCCAGTGCAATAACACATGAAAATAAGAAATACATAGACTGGAAAAGATGAGACAAGATTGCCATTGTTTGTAAATGTTATGTTTATCTACATAGAAAACCCAAGAAATGAACTAAGCAAACAACTAGAACAGGAACAGATTCACAGAAATAGGGATCACATGGAGGGTTATCAGTGTGGAGGGGGAGTGGAGACAATGGGGGAAGATACAGGGAATAAGAAGCATAATTGGTAGGTGCAAAATAGACAGGGGGAAGTTAAGAATAGTATGGGAAGCCCTGGCTGGTGTAGCTCAGTGGATTGAGCACTGGCCTGCAAACCAAAGCATTGCCAGTTCAATTCCCAGTCAGGGCATATACCTGGGTTGTGGGCCAGGCCCCCAGTAGGGTTTGCAAGAGAGGCAACCCCACATTGATGTTGCTCTCCCTCTTTCTCCCTCTCTTTCCCTCTGTCTAAAAATAAATAAAATCTTTTAAAAAAAATAGTATGGGAAATGGAGAAGTCAAAGAACTAATATGTATGACCCATGGACATGAACTAAGGTTGGGGAATAATGGTGGGAGAGGGTTACAGGGTGGAGGGGAATAAAGAGGAGAAAAAAGTGGGACAACTGTAATAGCATAACAAATATATTTTTTAAAAAAGAAGAAAAAATCTGAACAAAAAGGGGGGTTGTATAAGCAGCCTCTGGGATAACTTGAAGCATTCCAACATTTGCATCATAGGGTTGCCAGAAGAAGAGAAAGAACAAGAAATTGGAAATATATTTGAAAAAATACTGAAAGAAAATTTCCCTGATTTGGTGAAGGAAATAGACATGCAATTCTAGGAAGCACAGAGAGTGTCAAACAAGATTCATGCAAAAATGCTCACACCAAGACACATCATAATTAAAATGCCAAAGGTTAAAAATAAAGAGAGAATCTTAAATGTATATATAATTTAAAAATAAATCTAAAAATCAGAATTTTTTTTGTTTCAGATGATGAAGCACAGTTATCTAATTGTCTTAACCAAATTCTGAATCACATTTCATACCAAATATAATATGGCTTTTTTACACCAAATTTTTAGCTACTATTCTTTAAGCTTTTAAATACAAAGTATATAATGAAGGTAATTTAAGAAGCATTAGAATAATATTTTGGAAGTTTTCTATAGTTAAAGAGTGACATACATTTAGACAGAGTTTAAAATTTTTAGTTATAGGATCAATGTATTTTCTTCAGGTTTCCTGGGTATTCACATGTAGAGCTTCTTAGCTCTTTCAGCTCAAAAAAAAAAAAAAAAAATCAGTCAACTCAGGGCACATGCCTGGGTTGCAGGCCAGTTCCTGGCAGGGGACACATGAGAGGCAACCACACATTGATATTTCTCTCCCTGTCTACTTCCCTTCCCCTCTGAAGATAAAATAAATAAAATCTTTAAAAAAATCAGTCAACAAGAATAAAAATTCTAATTAAGTGCTAATTTATATAACAAATATATTTATATTGCCCTAGAGTTTTAATATCATTTAAACATCAAAATATAATTTTACTTGGTAAGAACTATAATATTTTATAAAGTTAAAACTATATTATTGATCTTTAGATTTATGAGTTACTACATGTTATCTCTTTAAAAAAATATGTTTTAATCTTCCTTAAGATGTCCTAGTTCCAAGGCTATTCAAATAATCTTGCAAATTTTTATCCTAAAATTTTAATAAGGTTTTAAAAGTTAGTTGTATGGTATATAAAATATATTTTTAATATAGTATTAAGTAATAGTCTAACTTGGTTTTATTTCAGTTGACTAGTCAGTTTGCTAATAATAGCAGTCATTGATTATTATTTCTATTTTTTTTAATGAGAATGCCACTTCCATCTTATATTAAATTCCCCCATATATTTGGGTATATATCTAGACTTTCTGTTCCATTGGACTATTCACTTAATTTGTTTTAATGTCAATACCAGACTATTTTGATTATAGTAATTTTGTAGGAAGTTTTAATATCTGGGAAATCTGCTTTCAGTATTCATTTCAGTGTTTTGATTTTCACACACTTTTTCTTGCACATGAACTTTAAAATTATTTAATTGAAATAGAAATGTTAGAATCTTATTCAAATGGCATTCAAGTCATTCATTTCAGAAGGATTGACATTCTTCAGATAATAAATCATCACTTTAAAAATCGTGGTCTATCTCTTCATTTTGTTAGGTTTTGTTTGGTATTCGGAGGGAGCTAACTGGCAGAGTGTAGCAACTGCAGGATGAATTATTGAGTATTCCAGGAACACATTGCAGCTAGGTGTCACCATAGTGAAGCTAAATGTCTGATAAAGAATAGGGAAATAAAAGATCAAAGGTAAGAAATAAAAAATTTAAGTACAATGACAAAAGGAAAAAATTATATACCATATTTCCTAAGCTGGATTTTTAAGGAATTAAATACAGAAGGTTGCCAACAGGCTGGAAGAAAATTTAGAACTGCTAGGACTGGAAGTCGATGATGAGAAGTACAAGAAGTAAACAAGGTTCACAGTGAGCTGGAGCAGGAGGAATTTATGGTCAGTAGGTATTTTAATTTGAAGATTTCAGGGGTAGAATGTATGTGAGTAATGGAAACACTAAGAGCAATTGGAGGCCATTGTTGTGGCCATGGGAGTGAGTTGAAGAGTGGAGGTGGAGATCATCAGAGGAGAGAACAATTATTGAAGCTATTATTATAGACACTGAGGTTACTGATGGTAGAGCTAGGTGTGGAACTGGGGTCACTGTTCAACAGTGACAGGTCCCTGCAGCCTCGGCATGCATTCTGTACCCTTGCTACAGGGCTGCTTATGATTCAGATTTTATGTGTGTGGTCAGCTGCAGGGGTGCAAGAGTATCTTTGTTCATTAATTGCCTCTTTTACCTGGCAAAATTATCTCTGATAGGTGAATTCCAGACTATTCATGTTACTTAGTCCTGATACTGAACTTTTTGAGCAGCTTATGGCCAAAAAATTATGTGACCCTCTAAAAGAACTTAAAATTAGAGTCTTCACTTTTATGACCTCAAAAACAAGCAATCAATTCCAAGAGGAAGTATCTGTTGTGAAAATTGTGCCTTATAGTTACTGCCAAGAGTTTCAGAATTTTTATTAGAGGTTTCACAAAGTCAGAGGCTTTTTAAGCAAGGAGCATAACAGAAGTGTTTGGGAACTGGGGCAGGGAGTGATGTATGGGTTCCATGAAGAAGATACGGAGAGCGGTAATGAATCATTAGGAGAGGGAGCCACAATTTCTGGTAAAAGATTTATTTTCTCCTGATGTAAGTTCATAGTGCCATGGAGACAGCATTACATTATCTTGGCCTGACCCTTGTTAATGTCCTAAAATCCGTTAAATCAAGGACACAGATAATATTTATGTATGAAGCCACAAAATAAAAGTTTAGAGATAGTGAATTATTGGTGGAGATTATAATGCAAAATCAGTTGCTAGATTTGTAATTATTATTTTATGCATTTATCTATTAAATCATATTTTAAAAGTTACTAACCAAAAAAAAGTAATACTGACTTTTAGATTTGCCTATCTAATGATTTTTTCCAGTATTCTTTGTTTCTTCATATGGCTTTGAGTTACTGTCTAATGTCCTCTCATTTCAGTCTAAAGTGCATTTCTTGTATGGCAGGTGTACTAACAATTAATTCTCACAGCTTTTGTTTATCTATGGATATATCGATTTCTCCTTTATCTTTCAAGTACAGTTTTGCTAGATGTAGAATTCTTGATTGACAGATTTTTCCTTTCAGCATTTGATTGACAGCCATTCTGCCTCTATGGTTGCTGATGAGAAATTAACTGTTAACCTTATTGAATACCCCTTATACGTAACCAGTTGTTTCTCTCTTGCTGATTTCAAGATTTTTTTTCTTTGTTTTTCAGCAGTTGGAGATGATTTGCCTAGAGTCTTCTCAGATCTTTAAATGCTCTCTAAATGTTCTTTAGAGTTCTCTAAGAACTCTCTTAGTGAAACTCAGTATTTTTTGAAGTTTTCTTCTGGTTGTTATACATTTTTTGCTAGATTTCAGAGTTCTGAAAAAGTTGATTCTGACAGTTCTTGCTAGCCTATTTGTTGCTTTTAAGAAGGTATGGAGTTTTGTAGTTCCCTACTGTACCGTGTTCTCTGCTTTGTAACTTGAATAATTTTGCTATATTCTATGAGCTATACTTTTACATTTCAATATTAAGATAATGTACATTTGTTCTATAATCATAACATTTGTCAGTTGGTATGTTCTAAAGACTGAAAATTAGTAAATACTGTTTAAATTTCTATGGTTATGTAACTGTTATGTAACTATATTTCACATGCAAGTTAGGTGGTCTACTATGGTTATATCTCTTTTCTTCTTCCTAAACCACTCAAGGAGACTAATCCTAGCATAATAATCCAAATAACCCCCTCTGAATTATACTTTGAAAGTTGTTCAAAACCATGTCACACTTTCATTTGCTTCATTTTTGAGCCATGCCTTTCATACATATTTTGTTTTGTTCTGGGGATTCTTATTGCTTATCTTTTTTTTTAATTGAACAACAAAATTTGTGCTGCCTTTACTACACTCTAATTTCTTTGAACTTCATGTTTATATTTCTGAAGCCTACTTTCTCCTTGACCTAATTTAGTCTCATTATTTTCTTTGTTGTTATGTATCATATAATTAGTAGACTTTTTTCTTTCAATATGTTTCTTTCTCATATCCTCAACTACTTCTGGCCTCTCAACTTCTAGATGGTAGAGTTGCTCAGGTTTTGGTCCTGGGCCCTCTTATCATTCTCTGTTTTCTGGCTAAACAATTTGACATATGTCTTTGACTTTAAATACAATGTATATTTTGAAGATACCAATATTTCTATTTTTTTATGGTTTACTCATTTAGATTATGTTTAGGAAAAAAATCTTTACTACATTGAGATTATGAAAATACTGTTTCATTTTGTCTACCTAAAAATTTAAAATTCAGCCTTTCATATTTTAGTATTTATTATACCTGAAATTGATTTTTAAGTTTGAGGTTGAAATCTGATTCAGTGGCTTGTCCCCTACAGGAATAGCCAGTAGCCCTAGCATTATTTACTGAATATTCTTTCTTTTTCCTACTGATCTGCAATGCTGCTCTGCTTGGCTGTTTGGCAGTGGGAGAAGTAGATAGTAGAGTTCTTTTATAGATCTTCACTTAATGTCCCTGTGTTCAGCGTCACTTCTTACTCCCATCTTCCACCATACCTGCTGTTTATTCCTTTCCACTCTCTAGTGGGCAGGTTGGCTGCCATCTTTGTTCTTGTCCCCACTGCATATTCAAAGCTCTACTTTTCTTTGTTCTGGTTCATCACTCAACATTCTTCACTTTCTAGCTTCCAGAAATGTGATGAAACTCCTTTCTGCAGATGCCCCCCCTTTGTGCATGTTGTCGTTGTGGGTTTATACCATTTTAATTACTTTGAGAGGGTCTCGGAGAGGTTTCAAACACATATGCTCAGTCTGTCTGCTATTTTATCTGAAAGTACAAAGTGAAAGGTTTTAAATGTTACAAGTCATATTATTACATTATCTGTAAGTTTTTAAGTATGTAATTACATTTCGTCTTTCTGGAATGACAGAAGCCTGTCTCTTTCTGAAGGTAGGAAGCTAGTCAGAAGGCCACAGACTTCTTCCTTGGGGTTCTGATATGTTTTTTAGTATTACATAGTTTTTCCACTTTTAACAGTCCCATTTATAGTCCTTAGTATTGCATAATGCCAAAAAGGTGGCTAATTCTTGTGTTATAATGTCTGTGACCTTTGGCTTCTGGGTGTGTAACTAAATGCCTGGAAACACGTATCCATGAAAAAATTATAGGCACGTATATAGAAGAAATTCCATAAAACTTTGCTATATCCCATTAATGATTTTACTGTTCACTGTACTTGGGACTGCTCTACAATAAAATGACATACTGCAGGTTTCTTGCCCCTGCCAGAAATGGGAAAGCCCTGGGTGTAATGTTTTCCTTGCTTACGTTGGATGCATGCAGTGAAGCTGGTTTATATTTGGTCATTTCCTGTCTATGAACACCGTGGTGTTTTAGCCAGTACTACTACAATAAAATACAATGCATAAAATGAATGTCCACACCTACAAATGTTGTAATAAAAATCCATAAAATACATTATTATAGGAATCAGCACCACTTATTCATTGGGAAAAGAATCTTCTGAAATATTTTAAGTCTTTCTATTCTAACCTGTTATAGAAAGCCTAAAGATGTTTTCAAAATACACCAAAAGAACACATAATTTTCTGAAATTCTATCTTTTTCCCCATTTAGCCATTTAAAGGTATATTCTCCATTTAACCTAGTTTTCAGGGACTCATTACTTTATTGCATTAAGTTAATCATCCCGCACTTCATAAGGTATATAAATGTCTAATCACAATGTTGTACACCTGAAATTAATATATTGATAATATTGGATGTCAACTATAATTTTAAAATAAATTTAAAATATAGAGATATATAAATTAATCACCCTATCTTTGAGTCCTTTACCAATCAAGAAGGCATAGAATATTTTTCTCATGTGTTCCCATATAAAGATTGAGTTGAATAAATGAATGTTTGGATTTGGAAATAACCACTAATGATCTTGAAGAGAGTTGTTACTTGATGGCACACTGCCTATTGTTATATAAATAATGTTGGAGTTGGGACATATCCGTGGGAATGTATTGGGCTTCATGGGAAAACAAATTATAAAGCATAGATCCTTCATAGGAGAACACCTCATTTCTTAGAGCATGAATTTAGACTAGACAGGGATGGAAAACTGGACAGGGCGGCCCAGTCATCTACTCTAAAACATTTGAATCACACTGGATTCCTCCCGCTTCTTCATTCCCCACAGTCAGCCACTAAGCCCTGCTTTATGTTCTCTTAAATATGTAGTATATTTACGTTCTCTTTTATTAATAATAATCACTAAAAGATACTGAGCTAAGCATGGGGTACAGTTAGAATATCATTTTTAATCTCTATAACAACTTTGAAAAAAACCAGTGATCTCTATTTTACATATCAGGAAACTAAAACTACAAAGAAATTAAATAACGTGCCCCCCAAATTATGTTTATCAATGGCTACCTGGAATTTGAATTAAGGTCCAATTTTCTTGCCAGTGCCATTTCTACCATGCCATCTTTTGGTGTGTTTTCATATGGTCTAGTTCACACTATTGCACTGATCTTCCTACTGATCTCTGTTCATCCAGCCTCTCTCCGACATCCTCCACAAAAGTGACCAACATATCTGCCTCAGGTAGGTCCTTGAAGCCAGAGAAATACCTTATTCATTGTTGTATCCCCAGCACTAGCACCTAACTCCATACACAGCACATTGGAGGTGCTTAAAAACTTACATTGAATATGGTCCTATTACTTTTTTTTATTTAAAAATATTTTTCTGCTCTTCAAACTTACAGGATAAAACCTGACTTTTCAGCTGAGTCTTCAGCTATTGCTTCCTCTTGCAGTGTCCCAGCCATATTGAAATTGGTCTTAACTGAACATGTCACACACAGTCTTTCTTTATTCTGTTTTTCTGCACCTTTCTTCATTGTCTTTCTTACCTAAAGTATGCTTCCTCCTTCTACTTCTCATGTAATTCTACTATTTATCTTTCAAGGACCAACTCAAATGCCATCGTCCTTTTGATACCTGACTTTTTCCCTCTAGAAGAATTAGTCATTCCTTCCTCAGTATTCCCAAAGCATATTATTTAAAAATTCATGATTGACACTAAGTATATTATATTAAAGTTAATATATACATTTATCTTGCTCTCTGCCCTCTATCCAGACTGGGCAATCTTAAAGGCAAGTATGTCTTAATTTGTTTTCTATCCCCACGGCTTACACAATATCTAACACATAAGAAGCTCTCCAGGTTAACCTATTAGTTTGATGAGGTTGAGGTCAATTCTGATGAGAAATTATATCCCATGTGTTTATTAAATTAATTGCAGAGTTGATTAGAGTATTTATAGTCTGGGTCCATAGCCCAATAGAAGTGAAGAAAAGTTTTAATATATCCAAAAACTTGTGCATAATGTCCATATTGATTGTCCTTGTCAATACAGATGATTTTTTTTTGCTGTGAACCACTATATATAATGGGCTTTCACTAAATATTTGGTGAATGAATAAATGAAATAACATATATGTTTGAATTAAAAGATGTGAACATATTATTAAGCATACAAGAAAAGCTAAAAGGACAGTCCCCAACATATAAACATTGGTTAGCAAATTTTTCTAAGTTATTTTTTATGGAAATCAGATCACATCTTCCCCAAGGAACAGGTTCCTCTGCTCTGTATTGGTGAGAGGCTGGACTCAAACCTTATTCAGAGTAATTGATGCGGGTTAAGTAGTGTATCACTTATTTAACAGGTGCTTTCTTTCCTTTTGAGAAGGGCAAACCTGCCTACAGCCTAGGTCACTTTGGCATTCGTTCTTACTGAATATCCATACCAGATCTACATAAACTGGAGATTCTGTCTGCTTTGTTTTGTAAAGCTGTTTTGCTGAATCTAGGCTTGCTTATTATTTCACTTATTTTCTCAACAGTTTGTTTGACAAAACTTTAAACAAAATAAATAATTCCTTTCTGGTAATATTCTTCCATTTTATAGTTTATATTCTTTTTGAATTCCATATATAAGATGCTCCCTATACAGTTTATTTCAAATTGAAATAAACACAGTAATCAAATAGTGCTCGACTTATGCTGTTCGTGTGGAAGACCCAACAGAATACACGATAGAGACTGCGCTGCAATAAGAAGTACAAACCTTCTACAGAGTTGGAGAAGTGAAAGCACAAATCTAGTTGCCTAAAATACAATTTCACTGACACGTTTTGTATACATTTTGGTCCATGGTCTTAATAGAAATGGGACTGCTTTTCTATTTGAGCTATTTCTTAACCAAAGCAAAATATCCTAAGTAATAGAAGTGTTAAAATACAGCATAGAGAAACAAAAACAGACTTACTAATTCTAATTAGGAATATAAGTATGATGTTACATTTTTAATAATCCACAGTTATATTTAGGAAATCACACAGACATGGATTACTAATTTGAATGAAATGCATAAATTTGTAGCAAAACTTTGCAGTTGCAAAAAACCCAAAATTACCAAAACAGTGCACAAAATTGTTCATTCCACCTTTGTGTCTTATTCCTGATCTTTCACCCATGTTCCATGAGGGAAAAAAAACAAAAACAAAACAAATGAAAACTAAAATTAAAATCACTGGTGTTGTCAAGTAGGGAAACAAATAAGTTAAAATCTAGCAGCCCTAAGCGAGAACGTGCAGGAAAAACAATGCTGTGAAGCAAAACGAACTGCCAGAACACGTGTGCGTCATACTCTGTCAGACCAGCCAGATGTGCTCTGGCATGCAATGGAACATAGACAGAGTTCTCTCTTATGAGGTATAGAGATACAAGTTCTTCTTTTCTATAAAGGCATAGTTTTTATGCCTCAAGTTTTTTCAATTGATTTGAAAGAGAAAGGGGAAAGGAGAGGGAGGAACATCAATTTGTGGTTCCACTTGTTTATGCATCCTTGGTTGATTCTTGTATGTGCCTTGCCTGAAGGTTGAACTAGCAACCCTGGTGTATGGGGACAACACTCCAACCAGCTGAACTGCCTGGCCAGGATGAAATCCCAGTTCTTTCTGAATATTGTAGATGGGTAAAATGTGTTTCTAATAGTAATTCTACTAAGCTATTACAGAGTAGTCCAGGAACACATTTATAGATCTTGGGGACAATGTGTACTATAGTTCTTTGATTAGGGTAAGTGGACACTCTATCTAAAATTAAATAACACAGAAGTACAATACAAAGGCAAATGAGACTTAGCAACGTTTAGATGAAATCAAATTTACATGCAGTCCACACTCCTTTTGAAGAAGCTTTGATTCAGCTCCCAAATCTCAGCTGAGGCAGTCTCCTATGAGAGGATGCAGAAGGTGTCTTCTTAAATAACAAACCTATTTTTAGTTGTGGAGCCCTCTTAGTAGCTGTGTCTGCATGGGACTGATAGCCAATCGTCATCTCCCTGCATGTGTAACGGCTTCCATTTTCACAGCCAGTAGTCCATATCGCTGTCTCAC
The DNA here is from genome assembly GCA_004027475.1 of Anoura caudifer. Classification (NCBI taxonomy): domain Eukaryota; kingdom Metazoa; phylum Chordata; class Mammalia; order Chiroptera; family Phyllostomidae; genus Anoura; species Anoura caudifer. Next base: position 373,312 of record PVKU01000877.1, read on the forward strand.
TGCCTTTGGCTCTAACATTAACAACAGCTCCACATACATCACCACTGTAGTCATCAAAAGATTCTCCAATAAGACGCAGCAATGTCTAGCTAAGAGCACTCTAGATCACTTTGTCCTCAGCGGTTTGTTCAATGTACTTACCCATGGCCCCCCTCCTTTGCTTTTCTCATCTTCCCATATAGGCTCAATACTGTCCTTAAAAAATGAGTACTCTCAACCAGGCACTAAATTACTAGACAACGAGATACAGTTATATAGAGCTCAAAGGTCTTCAACAGTATTGAACTTAGAGATAAACCAAAGGTTTGCTTGCTGAGTTTTGCATTTATCATTTTTTAAAAATCAGAGTGTCCATCTGTTCTGTGTTAGCAAACTTCTGGGTAACTTCTGTTTTCTCTTCTTCTGTAGGTGGGATATTAGGAGCAGGAGTACTTTCCAGTTCCACAGTCACCATCCTAGATTGATCTGTAGTTACAGTCTTTAACTTTTAATCATATGGACAAAGGAAGGCAAGATACTTCCAAATATATGATATAAAATACACCACTTCTCAAAGGATTTATTCATGTTTTTGGTGTATAACTCTGACTCCCCATTATTTTTACATTAAAATAAACTTCTTTCGCTAGGTATCTTGGCCTTCAGGCATCACTCCAACCTTTTTTTCCTGCCTTAACCTTACTTATTCTTTATTTGTCTTTGCCTCACCTGGGAGTACTTCTTGCTAACTCTGTTTGTGTCTGTATCACTGATTCTGCCCCTTTGCTCAAACTACAGCTTGTGGCTGGGAATCCTTCATAAGAGTCAATAGATATTCATAAACAAACTTCATAATTGACTTCATTAACTCAAATATTATGGAGCACAGCCTGTGCTAGGAGCCGTGCTAGCTGCTCATTCACTGTGACGGTGAGCAAGTCCGAGCCCTGGAGGATCACTGGCTTAGTGACGGAGGCAGAGGAGTAGACGGGAACTGCAGTGCAGGGCGGGAAGCGCTGCCACAGGGTCGCACGCTCCTTCCATCAAGCCTTCTTTATCTTAGTGCAGTGAATGGACTCTTTTCCTTTATTATTTCAGAAATGATCATATGCTCTACATAGGTCAACACAGATCTATCATACAAAGCACGATATAAAGAACTCTTCTCATTTTTGTTTCATTCTCATCCTTTACCTTTATAGGATTGTCATCTAAGATTATTCGTATACTACTGCTCACTGAATGTTCGATTATTGTCATATGGTAATCATTGTCTTACGCAGTAGTCTGTCAGAAATCAAGCCTTTCTGTTGCATGTTTACTTAGAGTTGACTCATGTTATTACTCAGCTTGTTATCATGTAGATAGGTGTGTTGCAGATTAACTGGTTGTCCTGAAATGAGTTTATGTAAGTCTAATAAAGCATAATAAACCAACAGGGTGATGGTTATCAGCTTTATCTCTCAATATCAGCATTGCAAAAATTTTGAAGGTCTTTAATAATGCAGTTATTCACTATATATTGTAAAAAGCCCATTACTAGGCCCTAGGACAGCCAAAGATGAACAGATATAATGTTTAGCCTCAAGGAACTCACTGTCTGACAGAGGAGGCGAGATTGGAAACATGTCATTTTGATGAAGAGTGAGAATTGATGGCTGGAGGAGTATGCCAATGCCCACAGAAGCACAAAGGAGAACAGGCACTAAAATGAGTAAGGGCACTTAGGAGAGCAGAAGTGCCAGAATGAAAACATCGAACAAAAGCCAAGCTTTGTGTGAGTTTTGAGATTGGGGAAAATCAGAAAATCTGAGTTGCAGTGAGCTATTTCTTTTCGTCTCTGGCTATCATTTAGGTGACCTTTACAGAAGATAACTATCATATTGAGTAGCATATGTGTGTATGTATATATTGTATAGAGTAAGCAGTGGATTATTTTTCATCATTTCTTGCTTCAAAATGGGGAGGAAATTTTCATTAATTTCACTTCATATAATTATAGCATACACACACAAAAATTCAGACAAAACTGAAGTATTCAAAAGTAGAAAGCCAAAGTAATCCCTTAACCCAACATCTGAGAGATTAACTGTTAAGAGTTATTTTATGTCTTCCCAAGTGTTTTATAAACATATTTTTGTATCATGGTTCTTGCTATAGAAACAATGTTTTTATAAAATATGGGTTTTTTTCCAGCTGGGCAGTGGAATACTTTATAGATTAGGAAAACCTATTTGTATTGACATGAAAATATATCCATGATACATTAAATGGATTGTTTTAAAGCTAAACAGAATATTAATTTGGATTTAAAGGTGGCATTTTTTATTTACATCAGCCACTTTTTGAATTAAAATATATGACTAGAAGAACACAAAACTTCCTGATATTCTATTGAAAATTAGTCTTTGGTGCTCTGAGTTTAATTATTGAAATGAAAAAGTGAATATAGAATTTTAAATACATTTTCCAACAGGTCTTTATATTCTGTTATTTACCTGCATGATAAAACTACCAGTTAAAGTTGTGTGTTGGGTTTTCCAGGTCTCTGGACTCAGTGCTCACCAGTGCTTTACAAGGTTTGTCTGCCACAGACACGTACCTTGTAGACGTGGATGGGGACACACTTTCCCTGTACGGCTCAGGCGCGCTGGAGTGCCTGGACCGGAACTGGAGCATTCAGACAGCAGGCATGGTGACAACGGTGTCCTTCACTTTCATGGAATTTGATGAAATTGTCCAAGTGCTTCCCAAGTTGAAGATGAAGTTCCCTAATTCTCTGGTAAATATTTCCTTTCAGCAGGCTTGAATTATTCTCAACCCTGACTTGTATGTTTAGGCTAAACACCTGTTTTTAACTCTTACGCAATTTCTATCTGACAGGGAGACTAAGTTTTTGTGTTATTTTCTGGATCTGAGATTTAAATCAGTATTCATAAATGCCCTTGCAGCTTTCTGTTAATATAGAAATTATAAAAAAAATGATTCTTTATGGAGTACAAAGGACTAATATAATTTTATTGAAGTTGTTCTACTTGTAAAGCATTCAACAGGACCTCACCTAACCATATATTATATATTCATTTATGTTACTTGGTATTAATGGGACACGTACATTTTTATGTAATTATCATAGTCCCATAACAACATTTAAAATAATTTTAGTAGGTCATTAAAATTACTTTGACAGTTAGCATTTTCTGTTATGGTATTATTATATTGTTTATTGGTATGCATTTGCAGAAACTGACTTCCATGAGTTCTTTTTTGAGTTACTGTGTTCCTCTGTTAGCCAAGTGATATCTCTCACCTGTCCTGTTTTTTTCCCACATCATTCTCCCTAAATAAGATAGAAATAGAGCCAGTATCTGTATAACAGAACATCCATCTTCACAGGCAGAACACTTATATTAGCATTTCAGTTTTCATAACCTGATTTTCCTGTACCCAGTTAAGTAGCCTACATTCTAGTAATTGGGAAGGTACAAGTATAATGGCTAACTGGTTCTCTCAGAAGCATTGTGAGCCCTGTATTTATAAAGTTCTGAAAATTTTATTTTTACCCTTCACTTTGCAGTTTTAATTTCAGCAAAAGTATATAAAACCATTGTAATGAGTTATTGTGTATTTATAATTTTTTTATTTTATTGTATATTTATATAGTTTTTAATAAATTGAGTTTGTTAGTAAATGAGGGGATGTCCTTGGCAGAATGGAAATTATTTTGAATTCAATACTGGAGGGATTAATGGATTTCCTCAGTGAGTATTAGGTGCATTAAATTTATTCATACAAATTAAACCTTTAGTACATTCAGTTGACTTAATATAATTGAAAACATACTAGCTAAGCCTAAAGTTTACAGATTTACTGAGGAAATTAGCAGTAAAATTTTAATGTTAATATTTCAAGTTGGTTAAACTTAAGCTCTTTTTGTGTGTTTTATTATTGTAGCACCTTAAATTCAAGGAAACAAATCTTGTAATGCTGCAGCAATTTAATGCATTAGCACAACTCCGTCGCATTGACCAGTTGACAATTGATCCTCAAGGAAATCCTGTTGTCAACTTTACACTCTGGAAATACTATGTACTGTTCAGGCTGAGCCATTTCAGTGTACAGAGAATAAATGGGGCTGAGGTAAGCCAGACGCTGAGCCACTGTGGGGTGACGACGCTCCTTTTCAGGCGAACGGTCATAGAAGTGGTCAGGGATTTCAGTAACCACGTTGGGGCTTTTGAGAAGTATTTTTTTTTTTAATCTTGAAAGTTAAAATGTCAAAAAGCTAAAAATCTAAATAGATTTTTATTTTACTATGAAAATGAAATAGTAACCAGTATTTTCATGAAAATGAAATAGTAACCAGGTCATGATAAATAGAAAGTATTTTTACTGTTGCTCATAAGCACTCAGAGAAGTAAAAAGGTTGGTAGAATGACAGTTTTTTAAAAAAGAATACTTCTATAGGTAATCCGATCTTTGTATTTTTAAAAGTGCTGTGTAGACTGCTCAGTATACAAGAGGGGATGAGGAAATAATACCCAAATATCAACCAGTAAGGGTCATGGTAGAGGGAGGGAAAAGCACAGTGGGAGGAAGAGAATGTGCACAGGGAAAGAAGAGTGGTTACAGGAAAGAAGAGAGAAGGAGGAGGAGTGAGCAAGGAGTAAAGGTGAAGAGAAAGAAAAATGTGAGAGAAATAAAGGAAATAAAACAAGCATCTGGACTGCTTTGTGAGTACGTTGTAAGAGCTGCTTGCAGCATATCTGCACTGTGTAGCTCAGACCTGGGGCCTGAGTAACTGGAAAATTAGTAATGAAAAGTTGGTTTTCAGGTTGTTTCTGCTAGCTGGTCACAAGATTAATCCCCCAGCTACTCAAAGACCATGGTCTCCTCAAATATTATTTAGGAAGCTAAGAGAGAAATTATGCTTCTTTCTCTACTATAGAATTCCTGAAGTGAATTTAAGTAGTTCTCCAAAGGAAAAAATCTTTAATATGCTGTTAGTATTATTGTGATTATCTCTTAAAATTTGGAAGACCTCCTTATTGTAAGATGAACTGTATTCAACTTGGGTGGCATGGTGGTAAGAGCAACTGTGTTTTCCAACAGCTGATACACTCCAAGTCCCTCTGGCTTAGAACCCCCAAAATCCAGCATACTATGAGGAGACTTTCACTGTGTAAGAGCCATGTGAAATTTGTACCCACCAGGGTAGGCCTGTAACCACAGTGTCAGTCATCTGTTAAAGATAAGGCCAACTCAGGAACCTTGAGATAACTATTGATTTCTCTAGCTAGTTCTTAGGAGATTTGGTTCAGTCTTGTGTACTCTTGTCTACCCTCTTGGTACCTCCCCAGACAGGCTGTGAATCCATGGTCAGACCTAATATTAGTCCCAAAGGTTTCCAAAGCTACTTCCAGTTTCACCCTGCACTGGAAATACAATGATTGTTTTGGCCATGGATAATTTTCCATCATTAATAGCCAAACTGTTATCCTGATTAACCCTAAGGTAGTGTATTTACCCAGACATGGACCACTGCTAGAGGTGCAATAATATATTATAGAAGCAGGAAGGATTAATATACTATAATTGTAGAAAGTAGAAAAGAATGAGAAAGAACCAATATAATTTAATCTGATTTAAAGTTCCCAAAATGTAAATGCCAGAGATATTTGACCCTTTAATAAATGACTTAAAACAAAGCTGCTTATCTTATCCTTGACAGTATATAGTAATGTGTGATGATATTTCTATTTCTCTGTGTAAGAGCGAGTGGTGTTGCTTGAGGCAGAGTTAAAAACTGGGTCATGAACCTGAAGAAGAGATGGAGTAGTGGCCTGCAATGGCCACTAGGTGACTATATTAGACCACACAAGTTAATTATCAGCTAAAGGAAGGATCTGTGGGAGCAGCAGCCTCATTGACTAGGAGAGTCTAGTGAAAGGAATGGAAAGAGTCAGTCTGCACTGATTCATGAGATGCTTGTGAATTATGGGTTTATTTTTTCAGAAAATGCCCATGCAGTGTATTATAGCTAGTGTGAAGAATGAACTTTCGAGCTTCCGGCCAAGATGGAGTCATAGGCAGACGCACTGTGTCTCTTCTCACAACCAAATTAAGGACAACAAAGATTTAGAAACAAGAAAACAACCAGATCTCAGAAAATCAAACTGTTTGGAAGTCCAACAACGATTCATCCAGACCGGTAAGAGGGGCGGAGTCGCGGCAGGAAAAAGCGGAGGTGCGGACAGGCACGCAGACAGCAGCGGCTGGCAGCCCCCAGGTGCACAGGCGGCGACTAGCAGACCCCGGACACGGGGCGGCAACTGTGCAGAACCAGTGAGGCCGCACAAGGCAGCTGGCTGACCGGGTGGTCCCACATTCACGTGCGGATAATCCAGGCAAAGGGGAAGCGGTGAAAGGAACTGGAATCTGAGAGAGAGTAAAGC